>OX104123.1:64095261-64695261 GCA_944474755.1 Limnoperna fortunei
GTACAAAACCAGTCTATAATGGTACAAGACCAGTCTATCATGGTACAAAACCCGTCTATCATGGTACAAAACCAGTCTATCATAGTACAAAACCAGTCTATAATGGTACAAGACCAATCTATCATAGTACAAAACCCGTCTATCATGGTACAAAACCAGTCTATCATAGTACAAAACCAGTCTATAATGGTACAAGACCAATCTATCATGGTACAAAACCAGTCTATCATGGTACAAGACCAGTCTATCATGGTACAAGACCAGTCTATCATGGTACAAAACCAGTCTATCATGGTACAAGACCAGTCTATCATGGTACAAGACCAGTCTATCATGGTACAAGACCAGTCTATCATGGTACAAAACCAGTCTATCATGGTACAAGACCAGTCTATCATTGTACAAAACCAGTCTATCATGGTACAAGACCAGTCTATCGCTGATAAAACATTATAATAGGTTACAATGTATCGTTGAGCAACATGTCAATAACTGGATTTTGTTTAGTAATCAAGAATTTTACCTATTCCTGATTGGTCTAGACATCACTGTCCTGATTCAGTGATTGTACCTGACACTGAGGACAGCTTTTGTGCAAGTGAGTCAATCTAGCATGCAGAGTGGACATCTGGTCAAGTGAACGGAGCTCATGCTATCATTTCATGACATGTACTCAGGAGTAGCCAATGTCATGTACTAGTATAGAAGCGTAAAGCTAGACTACCGGTAGCTATATATATAGTTACATCATTAATTCCCAATACATGTACATGTATAACTAAATAGGGGGTCCGGTGGAATGCCTACTCCTGAACCAGAACATTTTGGAAACAATGATGCAATTTGGTGCATTTTGGAGAGATCTAAAAGTAACGTAAGTGGACAGTTTATTGATTGCAGGAATAGATTGCAATTTCTGGGGGGGGGGGGGGGTCAAAATCATGTGGATTCAACTGTGTACCCGTGTACTAGTATAGGCAGCTACGTCCCTGGTATACAAAGAATGTGAAAAACTTAACACTGGTTTAATTAATAAGTGTCACTATCTGACTATTGTGAATATTCTCCAATACACCTGTACTTAATGCTATAGTAGTACAGACCACTTATGTATAGTCACGAGTAGCCAAAGTGAAGACCTGTACTTCATTGATTAATGACAATAAGTTTTCCTGTAGTGTTGTCTTAAGAGGTACTAGTATAAGGAAATGGTTCCTTTAGGATAAGTCCATAATAGGAAATCACACTAATCAACTAATTTATACAATTACAAGGTTAAAGGTTACACAATAAATGTTCACTGACTTAATAGATTAAATTAACTCTGATGTACTAAAAAGGGAAATTAAATATAAACAATTTGAAATTGTTGCAAAACAATTAATTGTCTGAATGTCTTAAATGAAGTTTAACGCCACTTTCAGCAATTTGTCGGGTATATCCTGGCATCCTGTTTTTATTGGGGAAGGAAGCAGAAGTATCAGGAGAAAGCCCCGAAGTCTAGTAATCCTTGTCAATTAAGATTGGATTGGATTACTTAGTGCCCGCAGTTGAGACTTGAACCCCCAAACTCAAGTGATCAACAATTGATAACTACTACCTTAACTACTAAGGCCTTGCAAAACAATTACATGTATTAATATGTCTATCAAAAATAGGAGAAAGAATCTTAACAAACAATGTTACATGAATAAAGTTTTTTTCCTTTAACATTTTCAAGAATAAACAAGAGACAATGAGTATACATGTACATGCTCTAAATTAAAACTCCTGGATAATACTGGACAAAAGGTAATAACAAATAGAACCAATAATGCATAGAAAAACTCTGAAATATGTCAAATTCTATTTGAATTTCCCCATGCAACAACTATGACAAGCGCTACGAATATCAGGTCAAATACTGGTCACACTATAATAAGTTCCACCCATCTTGTTTATTACCAATTATTCATGTTCATGGACAGGATCGACTAGGAGCTGATTCAAGTTAAAGGTTATTTATAGCACTACCTTCCTCATAAAACAAATACCCTTTCTCACGATTCGTGTTCCAAAGTGTATTTGTCTAACTCTGAGACTGTATATATAACTAAGAAACATTCCTTTTTTTCTGTTATGGATACATTGATTATGGAAAATTACTACGTTTATCAGATTCCAATCAGCTGATCAGTTTTCAATTATCCTCTAGATCTATCATCATCCCCAGTAGCAGAGTTTACAAGAAAAATTTAAACAAATATGTCAAAAAACTTAACTGTGTCTGGTTTTAAGCTCTGTCATGTTCTTCCCAAAAGATATGACATCCTCATAATGTTAATAAAAAGAGAAAATCAATTTCAAAGAAAAAAATCAGATATATAAAAATTAATTATATACATGTACTAAAATCTGGAAGAGAAAAATCTGCAGCTAGGTACTATTTATTATCAAAAGGAATTGTGAAACAACCAGATAGCCTGGAAATGTGTTTCAAATATTACACCTTCTAGCATTTTAGTGATCCAGACTGCCATATTTGAAGAATTTCAAATATTTTGCTAGAGATCATCAAGGAATCATTAAGAAAATGTTTGTACATGTACATGCATAACATAAAATGAGGAAGCATAAAGGATCTTACATACTAGTACTTTAAAAGAAAGAAACCAAATTATTTGGATGTAAGTTGTAGATGTCATTTTTAACAGGTTTTTTTAATGGTTCCTTGATATATTTGCGATTTCTTCTTTTCCAATGTAGGAATTGGATTCACTACTGAATGTATGCGGTTCTGTGAAAAAACTAAGCACAGTGTCCTGGGGCAACACCCTCAGATCACAGTATCCCGGGGCAACACCCTCAGATTTGCCTAAAAAATTACTTATACATGTTGTTACCCAAAACACAACAATATTTTAACTTGCCCTAAGAAACTAAACACTTGACATACAGGATGTACATTATACTGACTGTAGCTACTGACATGCGTGTACTCCACTTCTATATATACAGGAAATGTATCCTTGTAAAAAGTGTACGATACTACTAGTACCTTGATCAAGTTACATCAATAGAAAAAATAAAGACATGTACATGATGTATGAATATAAGACATGTACATGATGTATGAATATAAGACATGTACATGATGTATGAATATAAGACATGTACATGATGTATGAATATAAGACATGTACATGATGTATGAATATAAGCACTGATTTTTAAGGAAATTTCAACAAAGGACCATTTTCAGATTTTCTCTGATTTCAGAAATTTCAGTGTCATTCTGTAAGATTCATAATAAAATTTTCATATACGAAAGGTTACAAGTCAATTATCAAGCTCCTATCTTAATATAGAGCTACTCTATATGTATACATTATTTTTGACAGGGTATTGATAGTTTTAGATAAATCCTGTAAGACACAAGTCAATTAATATGGAAATCGTTTCTAATATAGCTGTTAGACATAAATACAACCATGGTGTGTAAGAGTTTAAGGTCTCTGATGATTTATCAAATTTTAGCAGCTTTTTATGCAATATTGTTTGAACTAGTAGGAAATGACATTAATTGATTCTATCAATGTAGATTGTTGTGTGTGCATAAGGTCATACAAGGGAGGAATCCGAGATGCCAGACTTTCGTGTTCTTTAAAGTTGATACAGGTGATGTAATAAAAAGGTTGCTAGTTGAATGGTCAGTTTCCATTCATGTTAACATATTGTGTGTCTAAATGTGTTTGTTTTCGAAAATAGTGCATTACAGTGAAACTTCTTTAAACTGGCCGCAGCTGGGACAGAGATAAATTGCTGGTTTACAGAGGTAGACACGTTACGGTTTAGTAAAGTTTAATGAAATCTTCTTTAATTTTCAGTTACCACCCTTTTCTGTACAGAGTCGAGGTCCTTAATCGATATTATTTTAGCATTAAGTTAAGCATTAACATAGTATGTTTCATTTGAGAGAAGTTAAAAAAAGTTAAATTGCAATGCCACTGAGAAATGTTCACTTCTAACCAAAACAAAACCAAGATCACTTGAGTTTGGTGATTCCGCTTTTACAGTATACCAGCCCACTTTTACAGTATACCAGCCCACGTTCAGTAACGTTATTTTCGGTATCTTCCAACTGTTATGTGCAGGGTTTTAGCTAGGATTTTTTAACCATTAGTCACTTTTGCGTGCAACAATTTTTAAGATCTTATATGTGTCACATTGTGTGTATATTTATTTATATGTACTAGTATAAATGCATGCAAGATCATTAATTAATAAATACAATAAACATCAATAAATATTTAATATTTTCTAGCACAGTTTTATAATACATATTATTTATTCAATGTAATATTTCCATAGAACATGTATTTGAGCAGATTTAAATGAAAAACTTTTAAAAAGTGATTGCCAAAATATTAATTTTTGTTTATGTTTAAACTTTAACAAGTCATTTAAATTCTAGAAGCATCCTATTTTGCAATCTCCGGCACCGAGTTCATATCCGCTCCGAAAACTGTCGATATTATCTTTTGCTTTGAACTGGTTTCCTATAGTATTTTAACCTAGGCTATATATAAAGTAAAAGCACGCTGGCACCAGCGTAAACAAATGGCGCGTACATGATAAATATGAGGCTATAAAAAAAATGAAGATTTCTGGTGATTATAGCAATTAAATTAAAAGTAAATTTATTTAAGACAACTTTTTCAAAAGTTAGAGCAAATATGAACAAGGCAATGTGGGACCACGAAAAGATGGCCCGAGTTGCTATCCAACTGGCTATGCTTGATCGTGTGTGACAATATACACTGTAATTAAGTGATTAATTATCAAATAATATCTGATGGCATGTCTTTTACATAATTACTTTGATTGCTTGGTTCATAAACTTGTACCTTAGGTAAGATGTTTGGATTTATCTATGCCAAGAATGGCGATTTTGACGATGAAAATTTTGAAATTTAAAAATTTTAAGTGGCAAATTACGTTCAAAATATTTTCGTTATTTCTGAAAAGGATTTGCCAATTGTGAAAGTGGTGAGTGCAAGCTAAATCACTGGTTATACGTGGTCTTCAGTTTGCTAAAACACTGAACATCTTTGATTTTAATTGCAAATTTTAGCTTAATATCAAATAATGATCCTACAACTAGTATTGAAGAAAAATTATTATCTTTTGATCATCATCTTTTTACCCACTACAGTCCACATGCATAGAAATTTAGTGTGTCTGTATTATAATATACTAGTATAAGGAGACAGAGCTTCTCTTATCTGTCAACTTGGGGCAAGAACTAATTCTCTGTAGGTTGACCACTGGTACATGTAACTGTCATGAGTACAAAAAAGAAACATTTTCAAAACCATTTATTAGTTTTAAAAAAAGTACAATTTAACTTAATTTTAATCAATTTAAAAAAAAAATATATACATTTAATAAATTTATATCATGTTATGATGTGTAGATAGAAGACTCAATGACAATAATAGATTTTAATGACACAATCAATATACATTCTTTAATTGCATTAAAATGATTTTTAAGTTGGTAAACCACAGCACATCACTCAGAAACATGTACCTCATTAGGATTATTTTCAACAATGTCTATAGCTGTTCATATAATACAGCTATTCATCAATTTTTTGACGGATTTCTTCACATTTTACATTGACAATATCTAATAATAGACGGGTTTTAAAATAGATAGGTATATTTTCATATTGAAGAATTGACATTAAACATTAACTGAAATTTGCCAAGCATATTCCCCAAAAATGGATAAAAAATCATTCTGCCTTACCACCAAGAACTAATACTCGTGGTCGAGTACCGGCTTCCGCCATTTTTAAAAATTGTTAATCATGTGATCAATATTTGCCAAAAGATTTAACCCGCGGTTTGTGCAAAAACAGGAATTTTTTGTTACAAAAATGTATCGGTGCATTCTGAAAAAAGAAAAAAAAGATTTTCAGCATTTATTTTCGCGACGATTTGAAATTTTGAAACGTTGTTTTTCCACTGAAAATATTTATTTCCTTTCCATTTAATTATTTAGACAATGTTTTTTATATAATAGATTTAGAAATACGTGTATTCTTGGTAGGCCCACCATTTAAAAACTAACTATTCGGGCTATTCCAATATGCTTAAAAAATGAGAACTTCAAAGTGTTATGAAGCTTAGTATATTTTGGAATTAGAATATTTTTTTGGCTATTAATTTTTGGACATTCAAATATGTAATGATATTCATCACCAATTTGACTAGAACTACAGATGTTACACAACTGTTCGGTCTGCCAATATCAAGAGATGTTGTTATTAGGTTATGTGTTGTTTTGTAATGAACCTTTAATTATTTGTGCAAGCAGTTTACCTTTATTTAATTGTTTAGGTTAAATTTATGGATACAGGGCAATTGGTCCCAATTCCAATTTGTCCCAAGTCAATTGGTCCCAACTTGCATTTAAAATGTTTTATTTGTGTTTAAGAGATTATTTAAGGGATTATTTCAACATATTGATGTATATTAATGCTCCTGATTTAGAATTTATTATAAAATGTGTGCTCTTAGTTAACATGATATGTTATAATAATAACAATAGAAGACAAAACAAGTTTATGTTCTTTATTGAGATTTACAGCACTATTCTACTATTTTTCATTAATAGCCAAAAAATATTCTAATTCCAAAATATACTACGCTTCATAACAAGTAAGAAAGATAGTTTGTATGTAAGAATGAATGGGTAGGAATTAGTGCTTCAAATATATGTAAAAAAGTAGTATAGTGCTGTAAATCTCAATAAAGAACATACCACCAAATTTATATGTTACTGTTTGGGATTTCAAGATTACAAGATTAATCAAACTCAGCCGCCTAAGAGCAAAATATGCATCATACACCATAGCTGTCTTCTGTGGTGAAAACGTTATATTTTTAGTAGTCTTAACTTTATATTCAGTACTTCTTTCTTCATACTAAGGGGATTTTACATTATGTTTAGTAGATATTTTATTATGTTCAGTAGACACACCATTATGTTCAATAGATATTTCATTATGCAAATTGGTCCCAATTAACCAATTCGTCCCAAGTCTTTGACAATTAGTCCCACTTTTGGACAATTAGTCCCAACACTTTTTAAAAAGTATATTTTAGAACAATTTTTGGTTTTGGTTAGCAGGGAATAATAAGTTATTGAAGTTTAAGAAGCTCACAATACAAAACAAGTTATATTTTTTTCAAATTTATGAATTTAATATATACATTTATAACTGAAAGCAATGACAAACATCATTGAAAATATTTGAGTATTGTGCATTCTTTTTAAAATATAAAACTTTTATATTATAATAATTTTGTCTTATTGTTTTCATTACCAGCTTAGACATATATAATTATAAACATTTTGAAAACACAAGGTTTTCGTTTTAATTAAAAATTCAAGGAATGTAAATGATTGGAAACTGGACGTTGGCCTAATATTCCAAGTGACAACAGAATATGTCACAAATGTAATATCGGAGCAATTGGAGATGAATTTCATTGCCTCTTCATTTGTAATAATAATTGTAATGAGAATCCGGACCTTTTTATTTGATTTAGTATAAGTAGCTTAGGCTCAAACTCTTCTTTAAAAGGGAGATACAATGTACCTCTGGATGAATGAGCAAGATAAGATCTCCTTAAAATCTGCCTTACATGTATCTTTAACCACTCGTTACTCACTTGTATATTACCAGTAAACAGAAAGCTTATCACAATATAATCTTAAATGGATTAAATATATTGCAACCACTTACAATCATTTTCTTCATTCATATAATGTTTATATAAGAGAAAGTACGTTTATGAAGATACATTTA
The DNA here is from genome assembly GCA_944474755.1 of Limnoperna fortunei. Classification (NCBI taxonomy): domain Eukaryota; kingdom Metazoa; phylum Mollusca; class Bivalvia; order Mytilida; family Modiolidae; genus Limnoperna; species Limnoperna fortunei. The sequence goes on from OX104123.1 coordinate 64,103,123, forward strand.
TGAAATAATTCTATTCCAAAAAGTAACCATACAACATTTAATGCCAATATTCAATCGGTAGCGACCTAATTCCCCCAAAACACATGGGTGGACTCTTAGTATTCTCTTGATAAACTGGAGATGAACTTTGTGAATACAATCATTTTTTCGAACCTTGTGACTTCAGAGGAAAGCAATACGGGTATCACCAGAGTATCAAACATTGTCAATAGGCAATCTCACGTTTCATATCATAATAGAGTACATATAAAGTTTTTTGTGCTTGCGCAAATAGTTTTTTCTTTGCGTTTACAAAACTGTTGTTGAAATTGAAAATAATTCATATAAATAATTATATGAATCACAAAAGTCTAAAACATTATTGTTAAATGTTAACTTAATACAACATCCTTTTTAAAAATAAAAACCTTTGTTTCTTCAACAATAACTTGAAGTTTCCAAGTATTACAATATTCCTTAAAAATATCTATTTTTCGTTGCATTCTCTGTTATTAAAACTGTGTTGTCAGCATAATGTAAAAGAAAATTTTCCAAGTAAATATCAATTTGCTCTTCAGAAGCATTTCCAAACATACTTAAATATTCCACACCATATAGGTCTAAGTGTTGTTTCATATCATTAATAAACAAAAAGAATAAAATAGGAGACAAGTTCTCACCTTGTCTTACTATAACTAAATAAACCACATTTAAATGTTTCCTGACAAAAAACAAAATAAAGAGCAAACAAACAAATAACGACAAAATAAAGTCTATGAGTCTCATATCCTCGGTTCTGATTACCGTTTTATAAAGGAGGCAAGACTCCGTGTTTTTCGAACAATTGTCGTAGGGAATATTTTAATTAAAGAGTCTTGATCAGAGGTATTACTAGTTTCATTTACAATATTAAAATCTAACAATAGTTAATTCTAAATATAAGATTATGATCGCAATGTAAAAAAAAGTGGCATTCATCGTCAATACTATTTTGATTACAAAAAAGTACAAATACGTTGTTCACGAGGAATCATTCTATATCTTCCTCGCTCTATTTCTGAAAAGTGTTCTGATATTCTAAATTTTGCAATATTTTTACGAGTTTCAAAATCGAAATGAGATAAATGGAATTCTATCCCCAGTTCTTTCTTTAGTGATTTGTAAAGAACTATCTTATTTTGGTCGTTTAAGCTAGATATTTTATTATAAGCTCTGTCATCATAGTATTTTGATAATTCAGTTTTTTATGTAAGCTTCTTATATAAAAACTGAATTATCAAAACACTATGATATATGTCGAAAAGGCAAAAAAAATGTCAAACAAGTAAAATTGTTTGCTTCATTTGATTTAACCATTTTACTTGTTTGACATTTTTTTGCCTTTTCGACATTAAAATCTGTGTCAGAAATAATATCTTCAACATTGTCAAGGAGTTATTTTTATATTTAAAATATTTTTTTTCTAATTTTAGATTTCTTGTTTTGAAAGATCATTCATTTGGTCTTTTTATTATTTACTGTTACCTGCCATTTATCACAATAGTCAGACAATTTGTTTAAACTACTCTGAAGTCCACCCTGAGAATCAGATAACAAAATTATGTCATCAGCAAAGAGAAAACAACTTATATTAGATTTCAGTATTTTAAGTGGTTCACAAACATTGTCAAACAAGTTTCACTGAGATCATTTATAAAAATATTAAAGAGGGTAAGACTTATTGTATCTCATTGTCTTAGCCCTCTAAATATTTCAAAAAATGGAGAACATATACTCCTATGTTACAAATAAAAACTCTGTTTTTATACTATTTTTTGTAACACATGAGTGTACATTATGATAAAGAGTTTTTAAAATTTTGAAAATTTACCATTAATTTATTTTGTAGTAACTTTTGCCATAGTTCCACCCTCGAACTGTATGGCGCACGCTCGACTGAAATCAATAAAAGTGCAAAAAGTATCTTTTTTTGGTTGAATGTGACTTCCTAAATACAGACTGGACTTGTAATTACAGACCAACCTCATCTAAATACAGACTAGACTTGTGGTTACAGACCAACCTCATCTAAATATAGACTAGACTTGTGATTACAGACCAACCTCATCTAAATACAGACTAGACTTGTGATTACAGACCAAACTCATCGAAATACAGACTGGACTTGTGATTACAGACCAACCTCATCTAAATACAGACTGGACTTGTAATTACAGACCAACCTCATCTAAATACAGACTAGACTTGTGATTACAGACCATTCTCATCTAAATACAGACTGGACTTGTAATTACAGACCAACCTCATCTAAATACAGACTAGACTTGTGATTACAGACCAACCTCATCTAAATACAGAGTAGACTTGTGATTACAGATCAACCTCATCTAAATACAGACTAGACTTGTGATTACAGACCAACCTCATCTAAATACAGACTAGACTTGTGATTACAGACCAACCTCATCTAAATACAGACTAGACTTGTGATTACAGACCAACCTCATCTAAATACAGACTGGACTTGTAATTACAGACCAACCTCATCTAAATACAGACTAGACTTGTGATTACAGACCAACCTCATCTAAATACAGACTGGACTTGTAATTACAGACCAACCTCATCTAAATACAGACTAGACTTGTGATTACAGACCAACCTCATCTAAATACAGAGTAGACTTGTGATGACAGATCAACCTCATCTAAATACAGACTGGACTTGTGATTACAGACCAACCTCATCTAAATACAGATTGGACTTGTAATTACAGACCAACCTCATCTAAATACAGACTGGACTTGTGATTACAGACCAACCTCATCTAAATACAGACTAGACTTGTAATTACAAACCAACCTCATCTAAATACAGACTAGACTTGTGATTACAGACCAACCTCATCTAAATACAGACTAGACTTGTAATTACAGACCAACCTCATCTAAATACAGACTAGACTTGTGATTACAGACCAACCTCATCTAAATACAGACTAGACTTGTAATTACAGACCAACCTCATCTAAATACAGACTAGACTTGTGATTACAGACCAACCTCATCTAAATACAGACTAGACTTGTAATTACAGACCAACCTCATCTAAATACAGACTAGACTTGTGATTACAGACCAACCTCATCTAAATACAGACTAGACTTGTAATTACAGACCAACCTCATCTAAATACAGACTAGACTTGTGATTACAGACCAAACTCATCGAAATACAGACTGGACTTGTGATTACAGACCAACCTCATCTAAATACAGACTGGACTTGTAATTACAGACCAACCTCATCTAAATACAGACTAGACTTGTGATTACAGACCAACCTCATCTAAATACAGACTGGACTTGTAATTACAGACCAACCTCATCTAAATACAGACTAGACTTGTGATTACAGACCAACCTCATCTAAATACAGAGTAGACTTGTGATTACAGACCAACCTCATCTAAATACAGACTAGACTTGTAATTACAGACCAACCTCATCTAAATACAGACTGGACTTGTGATTATAGACCAACCTCATTTAAATACAGACTGGACTTGTAATTACAGACCAACCTCATCTAAATACAGACTGGACTTGTGATTACAGACCAACCTCATCTAAATACAGATTGGACTTGTAATTACAGACCAACCTCATCTAAATACAGACTAGACTTGTGATTACAGACCAACCTCATCTAAATACAGACTAGACTTGTAATTACAGACCAACGTCATCTAAATACAGATAGGACTTGTGATTACAGACCAACCTCATCTAAATACAGACTAGACTTGTGATTACAGACCAACCTCATCTAAATACAGACTAGACTTGTAATTACAGACCAACCTCATCTAAATACAGACTAGACTTGTGATTACAGACCAACCTCATCTAAATACAGACTGGACTTGTAATTACAGACCAACCTCATCTAAATACAGACTAGACTTGTGATTACAGACCAACCTCATCTAAATACAGACTAGACTTGTGATTACAGACCAACCTCATCTAAATACAGACTAGACTTGTGATTACAGACCAACCTCATCTAAATACAGACTAGACTTGTGATTACAGACCAACCTCATCTAAATACAGACTAGACTTGTGATTACAGACCAACCTCATCTAAATACAGACTAGACTTGTAATTACAGACCAACCTCATCTAAATACAGACTAGACTTGTGATTACAGACCAACCTCATCTAAATACAGACTAGACTTGTAATTACAGACCAACCTCATCTTAATACAGACTAGACTTGTGATTACAGACCAACCTCATCTAAATACAGACTAGACTTGTGATTACAGACCAACCTCATCTAAAATCTTAACTTTTAAAACGTTTACTATACCACTGAAAACCTCTTTTGCAAACTAATCAGAATGATCGGTCTGTAAGTTGCAAAGGGGGTCTGTAATTTTTTAAACCCTTGCTTTTAAATATCGAAGTCCTTTTTTTACTTTTAAAAACTTCTGTCTAGTCGCGATTAGCTTCGGCTAAACAGTTATAAGTTACAGCTGTCATAAACTTAACAGTTTTTTCAGCCTTATGGAAATCGTCTTTCTTCTGTCTATATTATGGCCATGAACCGATTGTTCTCAATTTTTCTTAACCGTGTTAAATACTAAAAGAGGATTTACCCGCGCTATCAAATAATTCACTTATAAGATTAACAACATAATTCACGTTTCAGAGTGGGGCACTAAACTGGGGTTACGCTCATTATAAACAAGTTCATTAATCATAAAGCTAACCTAATCAAATCGATTCTCTTGAGTGATTCGCTGTATATATGTGTCGCGTTTACTGGTGTCCCAGCGTTTCGCACGTTCTAGACCTCTATCGTTCCTCTCGTAATTTGATTGTTCTCAAAAGCGGTATTCGACAACAATTAGCGAAGCGAGCTTTGGACATCCGAAAACATTGGCAAAAACTCCTGTACCTCAAAATGAAAAAAAAAATGTTTCAAATTAAATAAAATTTTTATCAATGATTGAAGAAAAACATTTTGCATATTTATAAAATATATGAATGTATTACCCAATTAAAATTACATTAAATAAATAATACTGAAAAAATTATTTTAAAATTTATTCTACGGAAATATATGAATGTGTATGTGGTATAAATTTGATACTCTTTCATAATTTAATAATTTTTAGATATAAATCAGTATTTTGTGACGTAATGCTCCCTGTTATCCTGGCTATACATACAAAAGAGACCAAAAAAGAATAAGAAAGTAAAGTTTTCATACAATGGTTTAATAACCACTCTCAGGTTAATCCAGAAAAGTTCCAAGCCATAGCTGTAAGCAAAAAAACCCTGTAAAATATCATCTTTCATATGATAGTAGAAAATTAGCTGCGCGATGAAGTTAAACTTCTTGGTGTTACCTTTGACCTCAAGGTAAATTTTAACTAGGTTAGAAAGCCTCACAAATAAATGAATTTATTGGACAACACCATAACAAATTGGGTCGATTCACAATATAATAGACTTGTATTCTGTCAAATTTTAATTACTGTTCCTAAGTGTGACACTTCTGCAGCAAGAAAAACACACACAAAAAACTTTTGAAAAAATCGGGAAAGGGCATTAAGATTTATTTATCGTGATGAAGTAAGTACATATCAAGACCTACTTATCAAATCGGGGGCCTCGGTGGTCGAGGGATTAAGGTAGTTCGTCTACTAATGATCAAGTGGTCTGTTAACACTGAAATTGTGGGTTCAAGTCTCACTGTGGGCAGGGTGTACTCTACTCCAGTCTTAATTGACAATGATTTCCAGTTTTCCTACCGAAGGTTAAGTTGGATTAAACATATTTTATTTGCTCAAACATGCAAATAGTATAAGACACAACTTAATCAAACATATGAATTCTTCTCCAGTATACAGTATGTTACAAAAATATATTGATAGAGCAGCGTACATTGTAATACAATACTCATTATATTATGTTTGTTGGAGACATAACACAACTTTTGATGACAAATATTAAAGGAAGAATAGAAAAAAAAGAAATTAAATATTGAAGAATTGATGTGATGATGAGTGTGGTTTCAAATCCTTGTGAGTAATGATTCAAACTATGGTGAACTTTTCTGACCCTTTGATATACCCAAATACAAGACTTGTTAATTCATCTCATTAGACAATTGCGAATTACCAGATGTTAGAAGTTGTAGATATACTGGACAGTAGATTGGCAACCACTGAAAGTTTTCAAATAATCTATTTCTAATATTACCATATCTCGAACATTCAAAGAAGTAATGATTTGAATCTTCGCGGTGGAATCCACAGCGACAAGATATATAGGTCATAATTCAATATTGATGCTGAAAATTTAACTGGGTTAGGACAATATTTAGTTTTCGATGACCATATTCATAATGCTTTGGAACTATTCTATGCTGGTTCAAGTTCTTTAGTTCAGATTTAAACTTAAAAATAGAGTTAACATTATGGATTGATAGATCGAAACTAAACTGTCGTATAGTTGATGGTATGAAGGATTTTTCAGTCAGGGATAGTCTTTAGAACTGAGTCATAATATTGTTACCATTACGCAAGGGATAAACTGTCGTGCTTTGTATTGTATAGGTGGAGTTAAGTAAATAGCAAAGAAAACCGACCAAACAACATTAGCCAAAAGCAAGGGGACAGTTACAAATCCGGATATAGACAAACACAACACAAAAACGAAAAACATAAAACGCAGAAAGACAGTAACCAGAACCCAATAAAAGTCATGGGTGCACTCAGGTGCTCCAGACGAGTAAGCAGTGCCTGCCTCTAATTAGAAATCCGTCGAGTTACTCATTGTCATATCTAGGGAAAAGTCAAATCCAGGAATAGGAAACACTACCTATGACTCAGCGAAAATGTCAGATCGTTTTGAGACACTTATTTCCCATAACGATCAATTAAGTCATGGTGACGACCATAGAACATCTGTAGAGATTACATCAACCTAGGTACAACAAACCCTTGTTTGAGTAGTTTAGCAGTCAACAACATTGATCGGTCTAGAAAATCGGAATACCGATCGCAGGATCTAGAATAACGTATAAGTTGTGAAATGTACACACCATACGCTGGAGCGACTGGAATGTTGCTGTCGATGAACGGGAAGTTGACAAATGGAAAGTCGAAGTCATCACGTTTGTCGTAGTCTTGTTTGTAGTTTTCCTAAGTCTATTTCTAGATGTAGGTCTAAGTAAAAGGCTGACCTTAGTGTATTGGTGTTGTCTTTAATTTCAAGCTCGCTAGGGTAAATTGAATGTAAATAGTCACCAAATTTAGCATTGTTGAGAGACCAAACACCTTTAATTTAACATTTCGCTATATTGATGGTATGGGTCAGTGTCTTTTTTTCTTCTTCAGTAGGGCTTCTATGAATTCAGCCTCTTAGGAGTACAAAAACAGGTCGGCGAAGAGAGGAGCACAATTAGTACCCATTGGAATACCAACAGTCTGTTGAAAAACATGTCCTCCAAACATGACGAATATGTTGTCAATCAGAAAAACTAACAAATGACAGATTTGGTCTTCAGTATATTTAGTATTAGATTTAGATTCAGTGATGACGAAGTAAGTTCTGTCATGACTAATCACTAGGTATTTATATCGTCTCTTTATGCTTTTCTTGAAAAAATAAGCGTTTTATAAGATCTTTAAGCCTGGTTTTAAGCTGCATGTAAGGGATGGCGTGTAGAGTGTAGAAAAATCAAATGGTTTAATGTTGTTACAATGGGAAAGAAATCCAGACCGCAAGATGTCTGTCAGGTCTTTTGAATTTTTTTTATATACAAGTGTCACTATATTTTTGAAGTCCCGTTTTTACTGTTGCTAAAATAGTGGTCAGGAGCTGCGATGGTGTTTTGGTAGTACACTTAGACGATCCTGTTATGAAACGCTGTTTGTATGGATTTTTGTGAAGTTTTTGGAATCCAAAACAATAAGGGGAGATCACAACATCGACTTTGATTTTGAGATCAAAGGATGCCAATACCGATTGTGATTTTCAATAATCTCGCCTTTGAAAGCGCAGTGAATGTGTAAGTAGGATTGCCAAGTGAACTGTCCATACCTAATCATTAATTATATTTATTAATTCTAAACTCTATGTAAAGTTTTTTTGCAGATAAAATAATGTTTTTAGGGGCCTTAACTGCTGTCACAACAACATATTTTTCATGAATGTCGGACAAAGTTTTTAAGAACATCAAGATTTCTGAAGATTGATGATGCTTTAGTACTCATAGATCTTCTTAAACGACTCCTATTTGAATCAATGACCTCAAGGCATATACCCTCTCGTACAACGTATCAACCTCCTGGTCCTCTTGCTTTGCCCATTTTTTGGCATAGTCATCTATTGAATCCATCAATAATTTAAAGTTATAATTCCAGTTGATCGATTTAGGTTCACGGTACTTAGGTCCTTTGGACAACACATTGCGGAGTCTTTCATTTTCAACAATATTAAGATCTCGAGTTATCACGTGACCTGAAGGACTATATATGAATGGGGAATGGTGCAAGAGCAGTCGGGGGGGGGGGGTTGGCTTTGAAGTCATTGATAAAAAATCCTGCAATACACGTTTGTAATTGAAAATTCTGGGTGCAATGGGGATAGTATAGGTATAAGATATAATAGAAATTGATTTGTTTTTGAAGTATGATGGAATTTTGGAAGTAACAGACTTGTGATGCAAGATATTACCAAGATTGATAGCATCTATCCCTTTGTTAGCACAAAGTAATGAAAGAAAAGAACGGTGCTCTTCTTCATCTTTGTGTGTGTTAACCGGTTTGAACAATCTGTGTTTTCCAATGTCTAATATAATACATTTATAGCTACTAATCTTTACAGAGTGGACGAAGGGTCTGTTACAGATGGATGGAGACATTCTTGTAAAGAGAATGTAGTGTTTTGAGTGGAACGGAGTACAATTTAGTGCGAATATGATGAAGGCCTAGTGGCTTTTGAAGAAACGGTAGTAGGCCATTTATAGATACATCATGTTATTAAGTTACATAGATATACTGGTGCGGAGTCGTGCTGTATGTTATAAAACATTTATAACTTCCTGCGTTTCCTGTGTTCATCCAAAGACTCCCGCCCAATTTCAGTATAAATATTTATTGCACTGGTAAAAATTGGTAGGCCTGTGACGATTCGAGCAGCCTCAGGGCTGTAATTGTTCAAGTTTATTGCAGTAGCATACTCCCATGTTATTTAAGGTCTAAAAATAGTTTTTTCGAGTACGTTTATATTTAAATACATGTGCTTTGAAACACTATGTATTCCACTTTGCATCACCTAGACGTTTATGGAGTTAAGTAACTGGTATATTGTCATTAAGTGTAAACCTCATGTCTGGTGGCATTATATGAAAATAACATGATTTCGGTTTTGGGGGGAATAAATCACATTAACCATTTTTTGTGACAACTGGTTCAGCTCTTTCAAATCGCGATCAATAACAGTCTGAATCTGTACAGGATCACGACTAGAATAGCTTAACGACGTGTCATCAGCAAACAGTCTACATAGTTAAACAAGTTTTTTCAGCTATATGATTGATATATATTATAAATAATAAAGGACATAGCACCGATCCCTGCGGAACAACAGCAAACATTACAAAGCTCGAATAACGATTGTTTGATAACTACTCTCTGTTGCCTATTATTCAAAAAGCTTTTAAATCATTGTAGTAAATTCCCCTTTACTCCATACGATTTAATTTTATGTAGTAAACCATAAGGGCAAACTTTATCAAAAGCTTTGGAAAAATCGCAGCTAACAAAACAGTTTATTTCCTTCTTCTCTAGTGGTACCACGCTCCTTGCACGATAAAGACCCCTTTTGTAGATTTCGAAAAAGAGTAGGCTCATTGTAGCCGCTACAAATGGCTTAATTTTCCGACAATACCCAAAACTCCATACTTTCCAGTGGCAGTCAAAATTGTATTCCCTGTGACCCATCCCACCCCATTTTCCGTTGATTTATTGTTTGTTCCCGTCCTGAATATAGCTGAAATACTGCTCGCTGGACGTATAGCAGACATCCAATCAATCAATCAATCTTCTCTAGTGAATTTAAAACATCTGGTGAACTGTAGAACAATTCGGAAGAAAGCAAGACTTGTATTGATATATTTAAGGATTGTTTTCAATTGTTGGTTAGATTATTGGATATAAACGACGTTGGGTCGATTTACGCTGAATAAACCGCGGTTTATTCTGCGTAAATCGACCGAACGTCGTTTATATCCAATAATCTAACCAATAAGTGAAAACAAGCATTATATTTTAAATTCCACAGTAAAAAGGAAATAACGAGAACAATATTTTACAAGTAATCAAATAACATTTGCAATTCACTGTTTTTAGTGTCGTCACTTGTTGTTTGCGGAAGAATTCATGTATAGTCAACGTCATCAATACATCTTATTATGACGTCACAACCAGTCACGTGCTGAAATACCAAGTTAGGAAATAAACAACTTTGCTCGTGTATTGAGTATTTAAAAGAAATTAAAATATTAGATTATATCTTTGCATGTGGTTGACGACATACTTATAAATAATTAACACGTTCCATTACCTTGCCGACGCAGCGAAATGGGTCTATAGGTATAACTATATTCTTGTACAATATATGTATTCTCGTTAATTACGAGGCCACCTGTTGACCTCGATTTGTAATCACACCTGTAATATTAGCATATCTCGAACATTCAAAGAAGTAATGATTTGAATCTTCGCGGTGGAATCCACAGCGACAAGATATATAGGTCATAATTCAATATTGATGCTGAAAATCTTAACTGGGTTAGGACAATATTTAGTTTTCGATGACCATATTCATAATGCTTTGGAACTATTCTATGCTGGTTCAAGTTCTTTAGTTCAGATTTAAACTTAAAAATAGAGTTAACATTATGGATTGATAGATCGAAACTAAACTGTCGTATAGTTGATGGTATGAAGGATTTTTCAGTCAGGGATAGTCTTTAGAACTGAGTCATAATATTGTTACCATTACGCAAGGGATAAACTGTCGTGCTTTGTATTGTATAGGTGGAGTTAAGTAAATAGCAAATAAAACCGACCAAACAACATTAGCCAAAAGCAAGGGGACAGTTACAAATCCGGATATAGACAAACACAACACAAAAACGAAAAACATAAAACGCAGAAAGACAGTAACCAGAACCCAATAAAAGTCATGGGTGCACTCAGGTGCTCCAGACGAGTAAGCAATGCCTGCCTCTAATTAGAAATCCGTCGAGTTACTCATTGTCATATCTAGGGAAAAGTCAAATCCAGGAATAGGAAACACTACCTATGACTCAGCGAAAATGTCAGATCGTTTTGAGACACTTATTTCCCATAACGATCAATTAAGTCATGGTGACGACCATAGAACATCTGTAGAGATTACATCAACCTAGGTACAACAAACCCTTGTTTGAGTAGTTTAGCAGTCAACAACATTGATCGGTCTAGAAAATCGGAATACCGATCGCAGGATCTAGAATAACGTATAAGTTGTGAAATGTACACACCATACGCTGGAGCGACTGGAATGTTGCTGTCGATGAACGGGAAGTTGACAAATGGAAAGTCGAAGTCATCACGTTTGTCGTAGTCTTGTTTGTAGTTTTCCTAAGTCTATTTCTAGATGTAGGTCTAAGTAAAAGGCTGACCTTAGTGTATTGGTGTTGTCTTTAATTTCAAGCTCGCTAGGGTAAATTGAATGTAAATAGTCACCAAATTTAGCATTGTTGAGAGACCAAACAACTTTAATTTAACATTTCGCTATATTGATGGTATGGGTCAGTGTCTTTCTTTCTTCTTCAGTAGGGCTTCTATGAATTCAGCCTCTTAGGAGTACAAAAACAGGTCGGCGAAGGGAGGAGCACAATTAGTACCCATTGGAATACCAACAGTCTGTTGAAAAACATGTCCTCCAAACATGACGAATATGTTGTCAATCAGAAAAACTAACAAATGACAGATTTGGTCTTCAGTATATTTAGTATTAGATTTAGATTCAGTGATGACGAAGTAAGTTCTGTCATGACTAATCACTAGGTATTTATATCGTCTCTTTACGCTTTTCTTGAAAAAATAAGCGTTTTATAAGATCTTTAAGCCTGGTTTTAAGCTGCATGTAAGGGATGGCGTGTAGAGTGTAGAAAAATCAAATGGTTTAATGTTGTTACAATGGGAAAGAAATCCAGACCGCAAGATGTCTGTCAGGTCTTTTGAATTTTTTTTATATACAAGTGTCACTGTATTTTTGAAGTCCCGTTTTTACTGTTGCTAAAATAGTGGTCAGGAGCTGCGATGGTGTTTTGGTAGTACACTTAGACGATCCTGTTATGAAACGCTGTTTGTATGGATTTTTGTGAAGTTTTTGGAATCCAAAACAATAAGGGGAGATCACAATATCGACTTTGATTTTGAGATCAAAGGATGCCAATACCGATTGTGATTTTCAATAATCTCGCCTTTGAAAGCGCAGTGAATGTGTAAGTAGGATTGCCAAGTGAACTGTCCATACCTAATCATTAATTATATTTATTAATTCTAAACTCTATGTAAAGTTTTTTTGCAGATAAAATAATGTTTTTAGGGGCCTTAACTGCTGTCACAACAACATATTTTTCATGAATGTCGGACAAAGTTTTTAAGAACATCAAGATTTCTGAAGATTGATGATGCTTTAGTACTCATAGATCTTCTTAAACGACTCCTATTTGAATCAATGACCTCAAGGCATATACCCTCTCGTACAACGTATCAACCTCCTGGTCCTCTTGCTTTGCCCATTTTTTGGCATAGTCATCTATTGAATCCATCAATAATTTAAAGTTATAATTCCAGTTGATCGATTTAGGTTCACGGTACTTAGGTCCTTTGGACAACACATTGCGGAGTCTTTCATTTTCAACAATATTAAGATCTCGAGTTATCACGTGACCTGAAGGACTATATATGAATGGGGAATGGTGCAAGAGCAGTCGGGGGGGGGGGGTGGCTTTGAAGTCATTGATAAAAAATCCTGCAATACACGTTTGTAATTGAAAATTCTGGGTGCAATGGGGATAGTATAGGTATAAGATATAATAGAAATTGATTTGTTTTTGAAGTATGATGGAATTTTGGAAGTAACAGACTTGTGATGCAAGATATTACCAAGATTGATAGCATCTATCCCTTTGTTAGCACAAAGTAATGAAAGAAAAGAACGGTGCTCTTCTTCATCTTTGTGTGTGTTAACCGGTTTGAACAATCTGTGTTTTCCAATGTCTAATATAATACATTTGTAGCTACTAATCTTTTCAGAGTTGACGAAGGGTCTGTTACAGATGGATGGAGACATTCTTGTAAAGAGAATGTAGTGTTTTGAGTGGAACGGAGTACAATTTAGTGCGAATATGATGAAGGCCTAGTGGCTTTTGAAGAAACGGTAGTAGGCCATTTATAGATACATCATGTTATTAAGTTACATAGATATACTGGTGCGGAGTCGTGCTGTATGTTATAAAACATTTATAACTTCCTGCGTTTCCTGTGCTCATCCAAAGACTCCCGCCCAATTTCAGTATAAATATTTATTGCACTGGTAAAAATTGGTAGGCCTGTGACGATTCGAGCAGCCTCAGGGCTGTAATTGTTCAAGTTTATTGCAGTAGCATACTCCCATGTTATTTAAGGTCTAAAAATAGTTTTTTCGAGTACGTTTATATTTAAATACATGTGCTTTGAAACACTATGTATTCCACTTTGCATCACCTAGACGTTTATGGAGTTAAGTAACTGGTATATTGTCATTAAGTGTAAACCTCATGTCTGGTGGCATTATATGAAAATAACATGATTTCGGTTTTGGGGGGAATAAATCACATTAACCATTTTTTGTGACAACTGGTTCAGCTCTTTCAAATCGCGATCAATAACAGTCTGAATCTGTACAGGATCACGACTAGAATAGCTAAACGACGTGTCATCAGCAAACAGTCTACATAGTTAAACAAGTTTTTTCAGCTATATGATTGATATATATTATAAATAATAAAGGACATAGCACCGATCCCTGCGGAACAACAGCAAACATTACAAAGCTCGAATAACGATTGTTTGATAACTACTCTCTGTTGCCTATTATTCAAAAAGCTTTTAAACCATTGTAGTAAATTCCCCTTTACTCCATACGATTAATTTTATGTAGTAAACCATAAGGCCAAACTTTATCAAAAGCTTTGGAAAAATCGCAGCTAACAAAACAGTTTATTTCCTTCTTCTCTAGTGGTGCCACGCTCCTTGCACGATAAAGACCCCTTTTGTAGATTTCGAAAAAGAGTAGGCTCATTGTAGCCGCTACAAATGGCTTAATTTTCCGACAATACCCAAAACTCCATACTTTCCAGTGGCAGTCAAAATTGTATTCCCTGTGACCCATCCCACCCCATTTTCCGTTGATTTATTGTTTGTTCCCGTCCTGAATATAGCTGAAATACTGCTCGCTGGACGTATAGCAGACATCCAATCAATCAATCAATCTTCTCTAGTGAATTTAAAACATCTGGTGAACTGTAGAACAATTCGGAAGAAAGCAAGACTTGTATTGATATATTTAAGGATTGTTTTCAATTGTTGGTTAGATTATTGGATATAAACGACGTTGGGTCGATTTACGCTGAATAAACCGCGGTTTATTCTGCGTAAATCGACCGAACGTCGTTTATAACCAATAATCTAACCAATAAGTGAAAACAAGCATTATATTTTAAATTCCACAGTAAAAAGGAAATAACGAGAACAATATTTTACAAGTAATCAAATAACATTTGCAATTCACTGTTTTTAGTGTCGTCACTTGTTGTTTGCGGAAGAATTCATGTATAGTCAACGTCATCAATACATCTTATTATGACGTCACAACCAGTCACGTGCTGAAATACCAAGTTAGGAAATAAACAACTTTGCTCGTGTATTGAATATTTAACCCTCTTGCTGCCAGATTCAAATTCTCAACGACGTCGCGTACGCCACAATAGCCTGACGTCACGATATAATCGGTATTATTTTCACAAAGTGCGTGAGATTATTTGTTGACGTCTGATGACGTTTGCGGTCGTTTATTTGATGTAAAATTATCCGCAGTTAATTCTAATGTTAACATACTTTCAAGACAAAAGCTACAACCAAGTTCAAGTCGAACAATTTTTCATTTCGTCAGACGCGCTGTTTCGTCTACTGAATACAACAGTTGCGCTCTTGACAAAAATTTAAACAAAGTTTCAGGCGAAAAAATTTACATTGCGTTATAAGAGCGTTTCGCCTAGTGAAGACTTATCAGTTGCGGTCTTATCGGAAAGTTAAAACACCAAAACGCAAATAAATTTTTCTAAGATCCGTAGTCCAAGTTATTTTCGTCTTTGTAAATTAGAAAACTCTTTTTATTGTATTTACATGTACTTATTTATTTTTTATTATGGAAGTGTAATAGGGACATACCAATATATTCTTGAAGTCAAAATTTCAAAATTTATCAAATTTTCAAAACTTCAATTATTGACCATTATTAATGTTCACTTGTTCCTAATAAATATCTTGTTAACTAGGGATAATAACTTTTTTTTCAAAACTTAATTATTTAAAAAACACTAACAATCAAACATAGATAGAAATTTTATTTATTCTTCTTGTCTTCTGAAGTCTCTATTGTGATATCTCTCACAACACTCCCCAAGGCACAGACCAACTTGACAGGTATTGCACCATGTCCTGACCTTCGAGTCACAAATCCGACATTGTTTCCTCTTTTTACCTACATGAAAAATATAAATTAAGTACTGCCAAGCGTTGACTAGATTGCTTCTTAAATAAGCAAAAGAGACTGACATAAACTTACTTAAAATACTTATCCAGCATAAAACGAAATTAAATAAGAAAAAAATGTGTTTTTAGATAGTCAAGTGACCGTCGATTAAAAGGTTCATCTATGTATTCTCCGCGATAGAAACATGTAAAATAAATATCACAACACAAAGGCGGGATGACTGCGCAGTGGGCAATGACTTTTATATTTTAAATAGACGAAATTTAAGAATTAAATAAAAGTGTATCTAACCACCCGTTGTTTTTAGATCGTGACTCTTTTTCCACATTCCTTGATTAATATTTTATTCTCTTGAGTATCACGCCCATGGATGCAAGCTATGGTGCTTGCTTGAATGATGTTTAACGCCATTCTCAGCAATTTTTCAGCTATATCATGGCGTCCAGTTTTTATTGGGGAGGAAGCCGGAGTACCCGGAGAAAACCCCCGACCTGCGGTAGGAAAACTGGCAATCCTTGCCAATTAAGATTGGAGTCGAGTACACCCTGACCGCAGTGAGAATCGAACCCGCAATCTTAGTGTTGACAGACCACGTGATCAATAGTAGAAGAACTACCTTAACCACTCGGCTACCGAGGCTCATTGCAAGTTATGTAGTACCGCGGGAAAAAACACACAGCAAGCAAAGCGAGAAAGAGTTTTATTTTCATTTACCAGGTATCGGATAAAGGAAGTGACGGTCTGTGAATCTTCTGTCTAAAGGAGCCTGACATTTTTTGCCTGTGTTTCTCTGCTCTTCTCTGTACTCGCCTAACAGACTGAGTATGATACTCTGGTGAAACTCATATCTCATCATCTTTTTCTGCACCATTCTGTTCTGGACGTACAGGGTATAGGCATTTGCTGAAGAAAAAACATAGTAAATAACAGCCCAATAGGAAATGGTAGATAATTAAGTACCCAAAAAAAACCTTAAAATAAAAATGTTGTCTAAAGTTACTTTTATAAATCTCCAGAAATATACGTACCCACAATAATAATTATCAATTAATAGGTTCATAAATTAAATATTAATAACAATTTAATTTTACCGATTAAACGTAAAGTGGAATTAATCAGGATTTTCTTCCACATTTTCACGCTTCTCATGTCCGGATCATAATTGGAAATATGTTGATCTGCTACATCAACTCCCCCCATCTTCTGATTGTAAACCGCTGCCACATTTGGTATACGCTTTTCTACACCTCTGCTGTTCCTTTCTAATTGTAAACTAAATGAAAAATGTAAATGGTGAGTAGACATTATTTCATGTTAAGCGAAATCCAGGCATCTATACATGAATGTAAGGAATATCGGGGAATCATTTGAAAGTAAAGAACCGAAACAATAATAAAATACAGTTAACGGTAATACAAGAAAATAAGCCAGTTCTTTAAATATGTTTTTTTTTAAGTTCGTTTGTTTTCAGTTTCAAAGAAATCCATTTCCATCATCTTTTTAATTTAGTTTTTGGAAAATGACACCTTAATGCAATTCAAATGTTTACGCTGAACGAAATTTCTTTCTACAGAGAGTAGAGTCTATACATTTTACAAACACCTATTACTTTATTTTAAATTTGTACCTTTGTTCAGGACAATGAAGCATTCGATTTTATTTGATTGATAAATACATGTCATACCTTGGTGTTGCAAATGTCGACAGAAAAGTTACTTGTCGTCTATCACTGTATGCTAGCGCCATCAATGGCCCCTGTTGTTTAGCAACCATTTCCCCTTTAGGTAATTTAAATCCTTTAAAGGATGGTGGCAAACCCTTTCTGTGACATAAGTGCCTTTTTCAAATAGATAGTGACAAAGTGCAGGCGAGCAGAAGAAGTTGTCGATAATAAGATGATGACTTTTTTGCAAGTGTGGCTGCAAAAGCTCCTTCACAATCTCAAATATTACTCCAGGTGAACCCACAGGTTGTGGTGTGTTTGATTTGCCTGTAACAGAATGAAATAGTTTTATGGAAATTTCGTGTCACCTCAAATTTTTGTTTATATATACACTATTAAAAATGGGTAATTAATAAAAACCTTCGACAAACGACACAATTGTCGGTAATGTTAGCGATGTTTGTTAAGATATATATTTTTTCCAAGTAAAATTTAATTTGCATTTTGAAAAAGATAACACAAGTACGTCATTAAATACAGATAAATAGGAACAATTAAGGAAAGAGGAAATCGTTTTCCTTCAATATAATTTTGTTGCTTGTATCAATCATTATTCATTAAATTGTGTACCTGTGTAAAGCTTGATATGGTGAATGTATCCAGTGTCCGATTCTGCAAGAAGAAACAATTTAGGTCCCCATCTGTGCGATTTTTTTGCAGGCATGTATTGAACTAGCCGGTTTCTTCCCTTAAACCCGACAAGACTCTCGTCAACAGTAATATCTCTAGCAAGGGAGTAGTTCAAACTAAATGTGTGATTTAGCAAGTCAAGTACCGGTCTGATTTTAAAACCTGCATCATACCCTGGTTGACCATGCGGGACAGCTAAAGTGTTGTCATTACAGTGCAGATACTTGAGCAATAACTGGAACCTATTGCGTCTCATTACTAGGGAAAAAGCTGGAGTGTTAGTTAGCCAAGACTGGGTTCCCTCCTGCCAGTATGATTCAATGGATGGCTTTTTAAGAATTCCCATGGACAATATTAAACCTAGAAAAGCTTCCATTTCTTCTCTTTTTGTGTCATGCCAAGAGTGGGCTCTCGAGTTTGGTTTTAATATTTCTGCTTCAATTGATTGTTGAGCATAAAGATTGGTTTCCCTAACAAGAAGATCAATAAGATTTTCATGTTGTGCAGGATTTGTTGATAATAAATTAAAATATTCAATTGGTTTAGCGTTTACCGGTAATCTTGTTCTCGCGCCAGTCCTTTCTGCAAACTCAATTAGAGGAAAAGGTTTCTCATAGCCTTCAATATCCACACAGGTCCACGGTAAAACCGTAGGAATATCTACGTCATCTTCATTAAGGTCCAGTCCAGCATCTACATCACTATCCTCCTCAAAACTGATGTCCGAATCATTATCAGAATCGATGTCCGACATTGTAGAACAGCTGGGTTTTTTTTTTGCTTTTAAGTCCAAAGATTTATTGTGACGTCATACAGTATTTGACGTCATTAAGACGATGACGTTTATATCCAACGGTTGTTTAAAAACTCAATTTTGTTAAGAAATAATAAGAATACAAATTTATTAGGTTATAATTATGAAAATATTCATATTTTAGTTGGTACTTCTTAAGCCTAAAAAAAGGACATATGTGTCCGTGTGGCAGTCGCCCGGTGATGGACACATATGTCCGTGTGGCAGCAAGAGGGTTAAAAGAAATTAAAATATTAGATTATATCTTTGCATGTGGTTGACGACATACTTATAAATAATTAACACGTTCCATTACCTTGCCGACGCAGCGAAATGGGTCTATAGGTATAACTATATTCTTGTACAATATATGTATTCTCGTTAATTACGAGGCCACCTGTTGACCTCGATTTTATAATCACACCTGTCATGAACCTAAATTAGGGTTTAATAAACAACGATGACGCCAGTTGTAATTACTACATCCCTGGGTAGATAATACCTGACTGTACATCCCTGGGTAGATAATACCTGACTGTACATCCCTGGGTAGATAATACCTGACTGTATAAGCATATAATTTATCTATAATTGGTGATAAGTCATAAACATTAAAGAAAAAACTTTCAATGCGCATGCCCTTAAACTTACTCGGACTAGTACAACTAACCATTTTTAGAATGATGTAATTTTTTTATTAAAAACATTAATGCATTAACATTTAAAGGGAGCAGGACAATCTCCCCCCCCCCCTGGACAATTGCCCCCATATATTTGTCATGTTTTTTTAAAAATATATTTGAAAGATTAAAAAAATTAAATTAAAATGAAAATTTTTTTTTATTAATGACACACAGAAGTCACGCAAACAAAACATTTATAGAGAAAACAATGATTCAAATATATATATATATAGAAACACCGTCATATGTATCGTTGCATAATCTTCTAGACTTGTATATTATTATTTTTTGTTTATGCTGTATCGTCATGTTTGTCGATCCGATACTAAATAAGTGTACTGGTTCAGCAGCATTCTTTTAGACCCTTTATATAATATTTTGAACTGCCTGTATTGTGTATCTACACGATCCCAGTGGACTTATATTATTCCATCTCCCAATGAAAAAAATATTATTCCATCTCCCAATGAAGAATATCTTAAACATTTATAGTTAAACGCCACTGATGAGTCTTATGTAGACGAAACGCGCGTCTGGCGTAAAGAATTTGTCACCTTGGTATTTTGATTAAATCTTGTTGGAATATTTGAGCAAAGCAAAGTAACAGCACGGCACGTCCGCGGCTGGCAACTATTAAAAAAGTTTTGGGTTCATTTAAGATGAGAAAGTTTAAGATGAATATGTTGTGATTGTTTACGTTATTTATTTATATTGACACTCAATGACTAAGGCCATTCGTTGGTCAGTCTGTGTCTAAATTTATGACAAGAAACACCGTCATATGTATCGTTGCATAATCTTCTAGACTTGTATATTATTATTTTTTGTTTATGCTGTATCGTCATGTTTGTCGATCCGATACTAAATAAGTGTACTGGTTCAGCAGCATTCTTTTAGACCCTTTATATATATATATATATATATATATATATACAAACGTCTAAGTATTGTGACAACCATATAAAATATCTATCCAGCGGTTTTCTGAATCATCAGAAATACAGTGTTAATATCAAATATTTATATATACGTCTACAAATTAAACCCAACACTGTTAGAATTAGATTTTTACACTGTCAAATTTTTGCTTTCCCTCAGCGGGATTCGAACTCACACCGTTGTGACACTGTGGCACCAAATCGCCTGCACTATGTCCAGCGGTCTAGACCCCTCGGCCAAATCCGCTATATAAAAAATATAGCTTCATTAACCGGGGTGAAACGTAGACATTGACATAGTACATGTGTACTAGCGTGTGACAATCGAATTTTCGTAACCAATACGTATTAATCTGACAGTAATCTAATTTAGCAATTTTGTATATATTATATAGGATGACAAAGTTACTTGTCATACAGTCAAGTAAGTAAATTATATACAAACGTCTTAGTATTGTGACAACCCTATAATATATCTATCCAGCGGCTTATGTTCAGCACTTATGTCACTTGGGCACTAAAAGTCCTAAAAGTGAATGTTGTATGCGATACCTGCAATAAGTCAGTTGGCAGAGTTCTGTACCAGGCTGAGTATGCGGCTTGCAGTGAGCTTTTGACGACCTCTCTTTGACTCTAACAATTCTTCGTTTTAAATATGCTCACCTTAACAGCGTACTTACAAAAGCAGTAAATACGATCATTTCAGTGGCCACTATGAAGAGTAGTTGCATGACAGCGCAATTGATTGACAATCTATTTAAAATTACATCTTTCAACCATGATAGCAAAAAGTAAAAGATTTAATGTTAATTAGATTGAATTGATTCCAGTCTGTTGATTTTTAGGTTCCTGCTAAACTGGATCTTTAGGAAATTAATGCACATAGTAAATATCAGTTACCTACGTTATTACCCGGGTGTATGGAAATTGTACCACCTGAAAGTACTTATGTTCAGCCTGTGGCGAAGCCGAAGGCTGTCCAGAAGTATTTTCTGGTGGTACAATTTCCATACACCCGGGTTATAACGTAGGTAACGGATTTATCCCCGGCTTACGAGTGTAAAAGGCTGAAGATACGTTCTTTTGTCTTCAGAAATAAGCTAAATGGGCAACTTCATCACAGTTGCTCACAAAAAATTATACGTTTTTAATGCAGAAAATGCCCATTTTACCAAGTCGAGGATGTTACCTTTGGTAACAGCTTCAGACTTAGCGAGTTTAAAGTTTTTTTATTTTGTTTTACATTGTTTTTCCTACTTTCGGTATTTTGGAGTCTCTAGTCACGCTATCATAACGTCAATATACAATGACGTCAAGTAGAGATTTAATTTAAATTATTGTGTGTCAGGAAGTACAAATATAAATATAAAAAGACAGAAATGTACCTTTGTGGAATAACATACACTGGTACTCAAGAACATACATTAGCAACGCACAATCAATACACCCTGCGACGTTAGCGACGCAGCCGGGGGCATGGGATTTGTACCGACGGGTAACCAACCAATCAAAAGTCCGCATTTGGTACAAGCCGGGGATAATGTTAATTATTCTGTGAGTCCTATTAAATACCCTTACTCTAAGTTTATAAAGTATACAGTTTTAATACAGAACAGCTATACGGGCCTAAACAACTAGGCCTTTATTGTTTTTAAACTTGTTCTTGTCATGAATATAGTTGAAATATTGCTCACCGAACGTTACGAAAATCAATCAATTGGACCAGCCCATGTTAATGAGAACTATACTCTCTGGCTGTCGTAGATTATTGATTCATTTAAGTAAACTGGCAGTTATGTAGAACTGATGGCTGTACCATTAGGTACGTTTTTGAAATGCGCCGCTTAAGTAGCAGGAGACAGTTGACATTGCATTAATATAATAAAATCACGATCAATTGAAATTAGTAAGAAATCGAATGCTTATTCTTGTAACGTAGATGTTTTATTTGAGTCATTTCCAGCATTGTCTGTGTGTTCCGTTCGAATTAAAGTAATAGTGTCAACCATTTTCAGATAACCTTGATATTTTTAAGTCTTAAATAGGTTTGAACATTATAAATCTATTTGTCCAACCAATCATTATTACCCGATTTGATTGTACGACTAAACGATCTGCAAGTGCCAGTATTCTACTATTATTTCTTGTATTTATAATACAAAATATGTTAATTTTAACCAGCTTGATGCCATTGATAAATTAATTTTTGTTCTTAACCCAAATATGGATGTTTTACCCATGGTTGTTGATTTTGTAAAGCAATCATTTGAGTTGCCACAATGAGATCCACATTGGTCAAATTCATACATATTTGTAAATACTATATTATCTTAGGTTGTATATGTACAGTAACATGTTCATTGTTTTTGTATGTTTGTGTATGCTTAACCTCTTGGGGTTTATTATGCAATAAAGTTAAAGTTTATAATAATTTGACTGTACTTGTAAGTGGAGTACATGATTGAGTAAGACAGTTTTTGTGAACATCGTAGGTTGTACAAGACCAATTTTATTTGATGTGCTGAACTTGCAATTTTCTCTTATCTATTCCCGATCTTTCAGCTATACAATACCATGGCTCCTATTTTATTTTGGGCCAAAAATCGCTAGTACCCGGTGAAAAGCCTACAACCTTCGCTAGAAAAACTGGAAATCGTTGTCAGTTAGGATTGGATTCGAGCTCACAATCCCGATGTGATACTCGAATCGCAACCTCAGTGTTGACACGCCCGTTGTTTCCTGGCTTCTAGCCTTTGAATGGAGTAGAAATCAGGAATACCCCCGACGTTGATACAACAACTGATGTCTTTTATACCTTGTCAGAAGCCAATTCGAACTAAAACCCAGCTTTTAATTGCCTTAAATTACTGAATTATTTGCACATCCTCAGAATGCAATAACACATTTTGACAACCATTGTAATTGTACTTTTACTAAATTAAATATCGTGTAGGGGTATTCATTTGAATGAATGAATGAACAAAATAGCTTTATAAATGAATGAAGAACAAATTATCACCGAAGACCAAGTCGTAGGTGATAATTTGTGTATTCATGTGAGAACCTAGCCAAACATCTGTGTTCAAGGGCAGTATGATTATTACTATATCTATAAGAAGAAACGTATACAACCATATAGATACCACACTGTAAAATGCTTGTTAGTCTGGAAGTTGTTTTTTTTCTCCAAATAATAATCGATAATTTTCAAGTATGTTTGGTGTATTCATATGTTTGCTCGGAAATCCAAAAGGACATGAACGTTTTCCAGGTCGGCAATTTTTTGTCTTAGCGAGCATGTGACAATGTTTTTCATAGCACCCGTCAACTGCGGGTGTAGCTGGTGATGATGTTCCAGTTCTGCAGTCTCATAGAAATAGAACATGTGAACTAGCGTGTGACGATCGAAATTTCTTAACCAATACGTATTAAGTAATCTTACAGTAATTTTTGTATATATATATATATATTCAACTTTTTTTTAAACATTTGAATAATATTACAGTATAATCACAACGTTCTAACAGTAAACAAATATGCACCGTATACATTTGTTGATTTAATCCAGTAAACAATATTTCAGCTGTATTAAGGACTACGATTACAGATGTATCTATTTTGGAATGGGAGGTCAATGAACTTGAAATTTTAATTGTAACGAGAAGTGTCGGTCGGAGCTACTGAAATGTAAAATAAGTCTGGCGACTATGGATGATGGGTCTTGTTATTAAACAGAGCTTAACTAAACTTTTATTGGACAAAAGGGATATCCATTTATAAATTAGTCAACCAGGGACATCCCTATAGTATGAACTTTACATCATAGTCCTAAAAAAACTGTAATTTTTGTTTAGAACAGTGTTATCTTCCAGGTTTATTTTATTCGATAAACGGGATATCCATTTATAAATCAACCAACCATTGACGTCCCTGTAGTAAAAACTGTACTTCATATGCCCGAGAAACTCTGTCATTTTTGTTAATAACAATAAATCCATTGATATTAAGGAATTTATCGTAATCCCTAAGCTGATTTGTAACCACGAGAAGATTTCAAAGGATAATTTTTTTGTAATAAATATAGTACAGCACGAACATTCAGCAATAATTCATTGCTGGAATGTGGTGGGGACGTTTCAAACCAATCTAAATAACACTACGCAGTACGACCATCCTCGACTACCGTCACTTTCCGTACCCTTAAATGAAATCTACCATTCAATACTCACAACAGTCTGTGCCAACAAGTGTTCCACATCGCAATTTCGAAAAAACAACAACAACTCTATAGTGATTTTCCCTAGCACTATGTGGAGCTGGTTCGGAAGCGGGATCACTGTATTTAAATTGCGTATTGTTACTACTTACCAAACTATTTCTCCGCCTAGTGTTAAGTGTAGTAGCAACACTGTATGTTTTATAAACTAAGCTAATTCCTTTAACAGTTACAAAGAATTATGGTGTTCTATAAACGATTTGAAATTCTTAAGAACCCTTTACTTAAGTGCATAATATATATACATACATGTATTATACACCTGTGAAGGCTTTATAGTACTGCACCACTATTAAGTGTTTCTATTCATTAAAAAAAATATTTATTTACCAAATATATTCTGTCATATAAGAAATATTTTTTCAATACGACTAAGGATAATGTCTCTACCATGAGTTGTTATTAAACTGAACATGCGCCAATCAGTTTATACTGAATAATTGCACTCTTTGTACATGCAAAGCAATAGTGTAATTTTTTACCTATACATATCACTTTACCAAAAAAAAACCGAGAATACTTATGACATATCTGATTTCTATGCATAATTTTGTGTGTAAGCAGGAAGGAAAAAATACTGACAGATAATGAAAATCATCCGTCTAGTTTAATGGATATTTTGTTTAATGAATAACAAACTGCATTTTTTGTCAGCTAAGAAGAACCGTTCAATTGCGTACAGGATAATCAATTGTGCAGAGCAAATGTTGAAAATCTGATCACAAGTGCCGTAGAAGGCATCAGCAGATTAAACAATTGCGTGGGAGGGAAAGAACAGAGTTTATTTCACATGTAATGTTTCGGAATTTATTTCCATAGGAAACCTCGGTATTTCATCTCAGTGTAATAAACAAATAAATATTGCATTTAAAGAAAAACGTGTCGTCAAACTCTGAAGTCGATTATCTATTCACTTAATGCTGAATGTCACGATAAAATATTTCTTATACAGAATATGTATTCAGTTAATGCTGAATGTCACGATAAAAAATTTCTTATACAGAATATGTATTCAGTTAATGCTGAATGTCACGATAAAATATTTCTTATACAGAATATGTATTCAGTTAATGCTGAATGTCACGATAAAATATTTCTTATACAGAATATGTATTCAGTTAATGCTGAATGTCACGATAAAATATTTCTTATACAGAATATGATTGATTGATTAATGGTGTTTAACGCCCGAGCAGCAATATTTCAGCTATATTCAGGCGATGTATACAGAATATGTATTCAGTTAATGCTGAATGTCACGATAAAATATTTCTTATACAGAATATGTATTCAGTTAATGCTGAATGTCACGATAAAATATTTCTTATACAGAATATGTATTCAGTTAATGCTGAATGTCACGATAAAATATTTCTTATACAGAATATGTATTCAGTTAATGCTGAATGTCACGATAAAATATTTCTTATACAGAATATGTATTCAGTTAATGCTGAATGTCACGATAAAATATTTCTTATACAGAATATGTATTCAGTTAATGCTGAATGTCACGATAAAATATTTCTTATACAGAATATGTATTTTTGTCGATGTTTTGTATACAGAAGGTTCACTCTATCTTTACATTATACCTGCATACATTACTTTAATAGTTTTGTACCGTTCAGATTTACCATGTCTCTTTGTTGCATCAAGTACTTTTGAGAGTTTAAATAATTATACAACACAACCATAAAATATTCTTTTGATGATTTTGTTTCTTTAAAATGTTGTATTTCATAAAGATAGAAATATATAGTCTCATAAAAGCTGTTTTTGTTTTACAAATATGTGACCTTAATTGCATGTCGCCGAAAACCTATTAATGCACGTAACAACACTCAATTTCTCTATAAAGCTGGACCAATAAACGTTTATTGACGTCCTGTTATTGGTTTTAGATCAAGTTGAATCCAATTATCATCATAACAAATGCTTATCTGTGTTTCATTTAGATTGTTGTCAGCACTGTCGTAAACGAGTGTAAAGGTCAATGGGTCATATGCACACGTAAAAAAAAATTTGGTAAAAATACATTTAACTTGTACCCATGTATACAAATACATTTCCCACGTTAATATGTATATCAGGGTAAATAGTGCTACATTTGAAAACCATACCGATAAAATCACAAGAGTACTAAAGTAATAATTATTATATATGTGGGAGGCAAATTTTCGTGATTTTCGAGGTGAAAAACTTCATTTAATATGTTTACAGGTATATGATTAAACCGGAGGAACAGTAATCATCACAGCTGCTCATACCACGAAGTAAAGGAGTTATAAATCATTTAAATTGGTAGCCATGAATTAGTAATGTTTCATTGACAATTATAATGACAAAAACAAAGCACAGCTAAGAACGAACGGACGGTGAGACTACCATAAACACACCTAAGAACAGACAGACGGTAAGACTACCAACAACACAGCTAAGAACAGACGGTAAGACTACCAACGACACAGCTAAGAACGGACGGACGGTAACACTACCACCAACACAGATAAGAACAGACGGTAAGACTACCACCAACACAGCTAAGAACAGACGGTAAGACTTCCAACAACACAGCTAAGAACAGACGGTAAGACTACCAACAACACAGCTAAGAACGGACGGTAAGACTACCAACAACACAGCTAAGAACAGACGGTAAGACTACCAACAACACAGCTAAGAACGGACGGTAAGACTACCAACAACACAGCTAAGAACGGACAGACAGTAGGCTACCACCAACACATCTAAAACAGACTAGCACTAACACAGCTAAGAACAGACGGACGGTAAGGCTACTACCAACACAGATAAGAACAGACGGTAAGACTACCACCAACACAGCTAAGAACAGACGGTAAGACTTCCAACAACACAACTAAGAACGGACGGACGGTAACACTACCACCAACACAGCTAAGAACAGATGGTAAGACTACCAACAACACAGCTAAGAACAGACGGTAAGACTACCAACAACACAGCTAAGAACGGACGGTTAGACTACCAACAACACAGCTAAGAACGGACAGACAGTAGGCTACCACCAACACATCTAAAACAGACTAGCACTAACACAGCTAAGAACAGACGGACGGTAAGGCTACTACCAACACAGCTAAGAACAGACGGACGGTAAGACCACCACCAACACAGCTAAGAACAGACGGTAAGACTTCCAACAACACAACTAAGAACGGACGGACGGTAACACTACCACCAACACAGCTAAGAACAGATGGTAAGACTACCAACAACACAGCTAAGAACAGACGGTAAGACTACCAACAACACAGCTTAGAACGGACGGTAAGACTACCAACAACACAGCTAAGAACGGACAGACAGTAGGCTACCACCAACACATCTAAAACAGACTAGCACTAACACAGCTAAGAACAGACGGACGGTAAGGCTACTACCAACACAGCTAAGAACAGACGGACGGTAAGACCACCACCAACACAGCTAAGAACGGACGGTGAGTAATACTATTGCTAAACCAGTTAGAATTTATTGTATACTAGCACACAAAAGTATTTACATATATTCTACCCTCTTTGATATGTATAGTTTGTTATACATCCTATATCACAAGTTACGGTTTGTTCATAAAACACATTTTGTTTGCAAACTTTGCAAAACAAAGAAAAAATCCTCAAAAACTATTGTCATCTATATAATCATAAACGGCATTTGTTACCGCTTGTACGTATGTACAGTTTCTATGGAAACAAATACAACGTCTATTTCGTGGGAGCGTTAATTACGTAAGAACCTAACGATAGTTCTGATTCATGGTATATATATACTTTTCCATTTACAGTCTTCACATCGAAAACGTCTGCCTGAAAAATAAAACACAATTACGTCACATCACCTGACAGCGGCCAACTTATCATCATAACTCACAACAGGTACTCCAGCTTCCTCACCTTAGTAAAGCTGGAATAAATACTAGTTGCGGAATAAATTGATAAAAGTGGCTTTTAAATGTCATCAATGATACCAATGAATGAATAAAATGTCATTGATGTTCTAAAAATTTACTACGCCAGACGCGCGTTACGTCTATAATATTCAAGTTTCATCAATGGCCCTCTAACCCATTTAAAATCCAAATGATTAAGATATTGTTTTTCAGATGTCACGAGATTAATAGACTACATATTATATATAATATATCAATAGTGACTAGTAGTTATTTATTATTCTTATTCCAAGTCAATACACAAATATTATGTCAAACCTGCAGTCTATCGTACACTATTTACTCCGCCTAGAAATTTTTGTATATAAATTTTTCGAATTCACTTTAAAATTATATCCGTATCGCACCTCACAAATCGTGCGCAGTATTTTGGTGATAAAAATGGAGTGATTTGTGATTAGACTGTTCGGGTGAATTATATATGCAAATGTCATGATAATTATCAAATGAAATTACAAACACGTATATGCGCGATCACATTAAGGCAAAAAAGTATCAAATTACATTATTAAAACTCGTAAAGTAGGCGTGGCTAAAACTCTTTTTATAGCCAGTGACTGTTAATGACATATAAATGATAAGTCAACGCATTTAAACTACGATTGCATTATAAATACTTTGGATTCGCTATTATTTGTTTTAAGGATTTTTTTCTTAATTATTTTTTTAGAAAGACAAGTAACGAATTTTAGTTCTCAACAAATCTAATGGTTGCTGTCAAGTCGAAATGATAAAAAAATAAAAAAGTATGTATCAGTGAGAGGGAATAACGTCACAGAAGTTTGGCCACTTTGTGAGTCGAGCTCACACTCTCTCAGTAAAGACATCGCGTCTGTCTTTAAACGTTTTGTATAAATCATTCAACATAAGCGTTACCTGTAACCCAATGTCGTTCTTTCCCGTTTGTAAATCAAACATGTATGAATGCCACGGGCACATCACGTGACATCTACCATTATAATCCTCTATTTGTCCTTGATATAAGGGGCCTCCTAAAATAAAAAAAAAAATCAGGTTTTATGTTAACATTTCATGGAAATATCTAATATTTTTAATTCGCAATTGCTAATTCTTCACTAAATGCATTTTTTATCAGTAGGTTTCAATTAATTGTTTGAACTCATTTTACAACAAAAACCAGGGGCGGTGCTAGACTACTTATAATAAGGATTCACAAATAACTAGAAGGGTCCAGGGAACAGCCCAAATCGGAAATAGAAGGGTCCAGGGAACAGCCCAAATCGGAAATAGAAGGGTCCAGGGAACAGCCCAAATCGGAAATAGAAGGGTCCAGGGAACAGCCCAAATCGGAAATAGAAGGGTCCAGGGAACAGCCCACATCGGAAATAGAAGGGTCCAGGGAACAGCCCAAATAGGAAACAATGGTGCAATTTGGGAAGTTCTAAGATGCTTTATTTAGTACTGAAAATGGACGGTTTGTTGATTGCATTTTTTTGGTCACCATCATTTGGATTCTGCTGCGTACTCGCCTGTAAGCAGCTACGCCCAGAAAAGCACTTTTTCCTGATATCGACAAAAAATACCCATAAAAGTCTATTAACTTGTTTCTATTTTCCTAGACTAAGGCTTTTTGTGGGGAAAAATTATTTTAATATATATAAATAAATTGTTTAAGAATACGGCCATTTTGATTGGCTGGAGAATATTTTAGAAAAAGTCGTCGTCATGGAAACACGTACCCTTTGACGTCATATAATACTCCGCGTAATCCTTTAGTTATAAGTATTATAACTACAAAAATATTTTCTGCATCAATGGATAACAACATTTCCGTTAAGCACGCGGTTTATACAATGTGCAAAATAGATTGTGTTATCCCTCGATGAAGAAAAAAAATTGTTGTAGTTAATAATTAAGTGAATGTCTTCTCTGGTCATAATAATAAAAGCAGGTGCTTTAAATTATTAAACATATTAACAGGTTGCCATTTAATCAGTCCGCCATGTTTTTATGTGTCTGTTCAAAGCCAGTAGGCGATACTTTCGTTTTTGTACATGTTTTTGTCCAAGTGTATTGATTTACAATCTTGTTCTACTTTTTCCGTATTATATTTTCACTGAATTTAAAAAAATGTCAACGGTTAGACATCAAAGCATGAAAGACTATAATTTTAATTAGAAGGCCATTACCTATAATGTTATAGCAATCAGTTCATTTTTCCAGAAAAAAATAAAATTGGTAAGACAGTAATTAATCTTCAAGGTTGTCTACATATAAGTTGAATGATCTATGCCGAGGGTATGCCGGGGTATTTCCGTTATTAAATTATATATTGGTATATGTTATTATTTCCTTATTGGTTAACGATTTTCATAACTAGGAATTATTGTTAAGTTAAATGCTTAAAAAGCTAAAATGCAAGAGTTGTCAAGCAGTCAAGGGTTATATTATGTTTTATTAGAAGCTCTGGTATTCTGTAAACTAGAACGCTCACATTTGTCCTGGTATTCTGAAAGCTAGAACGCTTACATTTGTCCTAGTATTCTGAAAGCTAAAACGCTTAATTTGTCCTGCTATTCTGAAAGCAAGAACGCTCACATTTGTCCTGTTATTCTGAAAGCTAGAACGATCACATTTGTCCTGTTATTCTGAAAGCGAAAACGCTCACATTTGTCTTGGTATTCTAAAAGCTAGAACGCTCACATTTGTCCTGGTATTCTAAAAGCTAGAACGCTCACATTTGTCCTGGTATTCTGAAGGCTAGAACGCTCACATTTGTCCTGGTATTCTGAAAGCTAAAACGCTCACATTTGTCCTGGTATTCTGAAAGCTAGAACGCTCACATTTGTGGTGGTATTCTGAAAGCTAAAACACCCACTTTTGTCCTGGTATTCTGAATATTTTCCCTTGTATATAATTAAAAGTATAGTCGAGGCTCTGCTTTCCAATAATTATTGATGATCCGAAAACAGGTCTCCAATACTGATAAATCTTTTTGAAATCCACAGCTAAAATAAATATCTTGGATATGCAGATACAACTACAGTAGAACTTCGATAACTCGAACTCGCTTTATAAACATCATTTATTAGTCTGTATCAAATTTTTTTGTTTTTTTGTGTCAGAGGTTTTGACAATTGCATCCATATGCTGATGCCGTTGCTGTTTTCAAATGTTAAATTTATCGCGATCTTTACTGCAAAAACTATTGTATATCTTAAATATACCACGGCTTCTTAAATGGCGGGAAAAAATATACCACGACACAGACATCATAACACGTAAGGGTTTCTGTGTCTACACGTGTCCACGAAACCCAGACAAACTTAGGTAGGAAATTCCCGACCTAGAGTATTTTCATATGACCTCAAACCTTCAAAAATCAGCTAATGAAATTGCTTGAAAGAAGCAAGTGTTTGGCAGTAGTCATTCTTACTCATTCTTGATTGGGAAGAAAACGTAACGCAACTAATAAATAGCGCGGTAATAACAAAATATTTACAATACCGTACAAAATACACTGATTTTCGCATGGTCTATGCAACACATCCGTTTGGCTTTTTTACAATCTACATCGGTATATCCCCTAACCAGTTAGAGAATGAAAGCGAGCTTTTGATTGGCTACATTCAGGTATAATGTAGCCAATCAAAATAGTGACTTCTAGCCCGGGATTTCCTAGCTAAGTTTGTCAAGGTTTCGTGGACACATGTGGACACAGAAACCCTGTCAACCCTGACTTGTGAGGATGTGACACACAGAGAGAAATTGAAATGTGTTAAAATGTGCAGAAAAATATCCTATCTCTTATCAAATGAAAATCCGTCATTTTTTATAAGATGGAATTATATGTTACGACCCTAGTTTGCCGTCTTTGATAATGTCGCCTCTTCTCAAATACTTATTATCGTGAAGCTTTAATTGAAGTAAAATCGACAATGTAATATCATTTATGGTTATTTAAGGACATTAATCAAACCAACAAGACGCTCCTTAATCACGCTGTATTGATTCAACCGTAGTAAACATTTCGTTTAGTTAATGTCCATTTTATGTATTTAACGTTGTTGTATTACAAAAGCAATGTCAGCCTAATTTTCTGGCAAAACTAAGAGAAACAGATCCAGGCGCAATTCTTAGCTGAGAATTTTTGTATTCTCAATTTCAACCAATAGAAATTATGATTTTCTATGTTGTCTTGGTAATTGAGAAAATTCTCACCCGGAGCAAAACATTTTCACTCAGAAAAGTTTAATGACACTGGGGCCTGAATACACGGAAACCCCTTTACCCAGAATATTAAAAGTACTGACTGAATTATGCGGCTTAAATTAATGGCGGTTTCCAAATGACAACTTGAAAACACGCCAACAAATTTTGTAAATACATTACACAGTTGGTCTGGACCACCCTATGTAGTATAAACTATCGCGAGATCCCATTTTCTCTATCAGAAAACATCCGAATCCGTGCTTATAGTCCAGATTTGGACTTGCTTTTATCTTAGTGCTCTTCTTGAAATAATTCGAATAAATGATAAATTTTAATCGAAGGTTCGTGTTCGCGAATTTATGACTTCTACCGAGCACTGGAAACAATCCCAATATGGTCCCAGTCTTACGTAGACAAGACTCTTGCCGGCAATGTCCAAGATATGTTTCATTTATAGCTGCTTCACCTTAGTTTATCCAAGTGTTCAATGGGATTCGATTGCGTATCTTCGGATTCCTTTTCCGTGTTATATGAAAATTAATCGGATTTTTACAAGACAAGTTTCATTTATTCCTTTGTTGATATAGAATCTATTATACTTTTTAAGAGAAATACAATATTTAACTAAAGTTTAACTAATTCAAGCACAGTAAAATAGATCTGGTATTGATTTTGCATTTTTAGTTTTGTGTATATATCTTTGTGACATTATCTAGACTCCGGATTAGACATTACATTCCTTCTTCTACCGTAAGAGCTTCAGAATATTTCGTTTAGACTTTAACGTAAATGTGATTCGAATGCTTAGCTCTTTCCTGTATTCATTACAAATTGTAATATTCAAGGCAATATAATAGATTTTAAAAGCATTTTAAAATAATGTAGTATTCATAACTACGAAACAGGTCGGAAGTCACGCATACTGAATCTGACAAACGTTTGATTTACGAAATTAAATTAACACAGGAAATTAACAAGTATTCAAATGACTTATGGGTATATATATTCTGTTTATTTCCTGATATGTGATTTTGGTTTTGTATTCTCTGATGCGTAATAAGTGTAAAATACATAGAATTTGTTATTAAATATTTAATGTAATGAAACGTGATCAGACACTATTCCCACCTCTGAGAGCTGTCAAACAATGTAGTAATTTGGTCTTGACGATACGAAGTCGCTACTGATGTGTAATTTTGCTGTCATTTATGTATTCATGTTAAGGAATTGACATTGTGTACTTAGATCAGTTGATAAACACATCGCAGAACACGAACTGGGAAACACAAATGTCAAACAAATAGCAATAATTGCATTTGGTCCGCATCGGTGTTGGGTAGTTTAATAAAAAATGAACTGCCATGTATAATTTGTTCCCTACAGATAGTGTAACATGTAATGTATACAAGGCGCGACCTCTTTGAAAGTGTTTAAAATTTCATCAATTTTTCAGCTAAATCGTGGCGTCCATTTTTATTGGCGAGGAAGCTGGACTACCAGGAGCAAAACCCCCGACCTTCGGAACACTGATAATCCTTACCAAATACGATGGAGTCGAGTAGACCCTGCTTGCAGTGAAACATTTAAAAAATGGGTGAATTCAATGGTATACAAGAATACAAGTATGGAAGTTCATTAACCAATCATAGGGCCCTCAAGGGGCAAAGACATTATAAATCTAATTAGATGACACAAATGTATATTATAATAATACAGTGTAGACACTGGCAATTAAGGTATCAATTCAAACCAAACCAGACTCCAAGAGGAACACTAAGAGGAATAACCAAATCAAAATCCTAAAACCGGCAAATTTTAGAACCAACAACCAAAAATGTCGCTAACTACAGCAATGGTCTTGACTTGGTACAGACACTACATAAGAAATGGTGAGCTAAAACAGGTTTAATGGCGTGGAACCTCCCGCTTTCAATACTGTAGTATGTTAGTTGGTTTGTTGTCGAAATTGAATGGGTATCATATACCACTACTCAGTAATAGGTGTATCCAACAGCACTGTAATTTGTACTGAATTCAAAAAGTGGGAAACTATCTGCAATCATATTTTCAAACGACGCAATAGTATCTATATTAAAACGTATTAAAGGCGCGGGCGAGTTGGTTTATTCCTAAGAAATTGATGGCGTTTGCAAAAAACCAAAAAAAAACTGTATACTCACAGCAAGCTCTAGCAAACCTGATCTATTAAGAAATATGGACACTGTATGTAGGAGAAGCTGGAATATTGCTGTATAAGTGAGTAAAATTGATCATTTTAACATTAAAATCGTCTCGTTTATCCTAAATTCTTGTGCTAAGATGACCGTTAGTGTAATATTAGAGGTGCAAGTCTAAAAATGAAGCTATTTATGTGTTTTCTTTAATTTCCAGGCCTGAAGAATATTTTAAGGGGAGCCACTTTGAGGGTTATTAATTGAGATGACGTCATCAGAACCTGGCATACATATTCCTATTGCTGCCAAGGACACGTTGGTAACCATTTAAGAGGAATGCTCAAATCAACAACATCCGGTCAGAGGGAGGATAAAATCCAACATACCGGGTTATCCGATTCTGATTTTCTCTGCCAGGTTTAAGATGATTAGTTTGTTATTTATTTGCGTGTTTTTCTTCGGCAATACAATTGCATCTAGGTTTGGAAAAAATTCGAAGCACTCGGTGGAAACCACCGTTAATCGAGATAAACATTTGGCTATCCTTGTGTCAATAAAAGTTGAAGTTAAGCACTTGCCTAAAATGTGACACGAATTGGTATTTTCCTTTGATCTGTGTGTGCGGTATTATTCCATCTCATTCTACTAGCGTGAGATGGGCCCTTCTTCCGTAAATGACCGATTTCTGGTACAGATGACCCAGTACAGATTAGCTCACGCGCACACGTCTGTACTTGCTGCGTCATCCAATCAAAACGCCAGAAACAAGAACGTTGTTATGGAAGCATAACAACGATCTTCTATGACGTTCATTATTTCAGGCGTTCTAATTGGACGTCAGAGACAATTGAATCTAAAACAACGGAGAGTCTATAGGTTATAGCGATGTGAAAGTTGTTGGTTTACGAAAGAAATAGGTACTTTCATACGTTTTGGGGAAAGTCCGTGTGAACTTTCACTCGTGATAGAAGTTTTGATGTTTTTTGGCTCGTTCCGCTGCGCTCCACTTGCGAAAAGACATAAAATTTCTATCACTTGTGAAAGATTAACCTATTAAGAAGAACCTATTAATCTCAGCTCGCTGTCAAGACGTCGTTAAGTAAACACTGTGACGTCACAATGTTACAAAACAGCGATAAACAGGTTATTTACGTTTTATAAAACTCGATGCATTTTCTCGTCATCTCATCTCAGGGCTGTCGCCCTTCGATGAGAAATTGACGAGAAAACGCATCTCGTTCCAAAAAACGTAAATAATCTACAAATATTTAATTAAAGTACTGGTACCACATTAATTAAGTATTACCGGAGTAAAAAATATCCAAGTAAACCTGTGCAGAGTAAAGTTTCAAAAAGTGTGTTTTTTCAAAGGTTATAAAACAGGTTTATTGTCTAAGCACATTGGATGTCATTTGGCAAACTATTTCACAGATACAAAATATTTATGAGATTTATGAGAGTTATGGGCGTTCGAATTAAAACATGTATAAATGTAAAACGACTGATATGAAATGAGATGACATCACTTTACTACTCTTATAGGTATATTTCTTGGTTTTCCAGCTAAAACCTTTAAGAAGATTAATAAAAACGTATTTCGTGAATGAAATTTTAGATTCGCATAACCACAGGCGCCTATTACTGAAATCATTTGAATTTGTAGAAAAATTATGCATCAGCAATTTGTTCTTATTTTACTGATCGTATGCGTGAGTGAGGTCTGGGGGGGGGGGGTGGGGGGGTATTTATTTTAGAACTTTAAAAAAGTGTTGACTACAAATCATTTCAGAGATAGGAAAATTGATCTTTTAGTATTTAAAATAAATGTCAAACTTACCCATATGAGAACACCAGGCAGAAATTGCATAAAATTTTCCATCATTATAAAACAACGCTATGTCGTGTTTCTTTCCTAATTTAGCAAAAAGGTGATGGCACTTTGTCCGAGAAAGTTGCTGGGCATCTCCAATAAGTCTCCAATTATTAATGTCTACTTCCGTTGTTCGATCCTCTCTAGGTTCTGCCATTGTTGTTAATATAAATGTTTTCAAAACTTCCAATACAGCATGGATTTATTATTATTTAAATTATAATATAATCGGAAGTATTTCGACCAGCACACTTACTAGTAAAAGGACAACAATATACGCAGATCTTATTTAATCCATCAACGTTTCCTTTTCCAGTGTCACGAGATATAATCGCATATTATCATCATCATTATTTATATCTTAGTTTTAGATCAATAATAAACCTGTTTCTATAGCGATTGGTCGCTATAGGGATGCAATCAAACTTCCACAAATTACCACATTGATCGATTCTTCAAGTGTTCTCGACGTTTTTCTTTACCGCAAGTGGTATGACTGTAATGAAATAAAATCTGTCTAATTAGATCAAGATATCTGTAATTATAGCTTATTAACTGGGTTTCAGTAATTGTCTTTCTGTAGACTATAGTAAATGTGATAACTGTCATCAATAAAAATTGTAACTTGAAAAATATCACTTCACTTAGTCTAGCAGATTTATTAAGCCTGTCTCTAGTCATTCTGGTCTGTAAACCTCGTTTCGTGTGATTTTATTATTTAAAGTTTAATTATAGCTTATGCCTTGCATATTATGGTAGTGAGAGATGGACTCCATAAAATCATTGAAAGTACAATTCACACACAGGCACACACAAACACACATATGTATTACATTATTTACATTACGTATGTCTCTCATCCATATCCGTTACAGATGACGTAGAATCATTCTTTGCATTTCTCAATGAAATCGCAGACACGAAGAGCGCGCGCTTCTTTGAAGAATTCCACAGTACAAAACAACGCGGAATGATTTAAATCAACAAAAGTACATTGTGTAAGAACCCCGACATTTTTTTTATATGAAATAAAATGTAAATATAAGAATCGAATTCATTCTTTTAAAGTTTCATTGACGTATGGAATCGTTGACCGAAGCACATTTTCATCATTATGTGCTTCGGTCAACGCTTTCATACGTCAATGAAACTTCAAAAGAATGCATTAAATCCTTAATTGGATTCTATAATCTTTAGCGTTTTTACTGGCTGTCATTATTTTAATTCCAACTTTTTAAATAATGTAATTAGACTATGTACATCACATTGGTTTTTTAGATAAATATGCACGAAAGTGACATTGGTTACTGCTTAGAATGATTTATCGATTTGTAGTGCATATTACATGTAAACAAGGAAGAACACATCAAGACGAAATAGAAATTAAAAGCAATGAAATTACACAAATCCATGGGGGAACAAAAAAACGCACGAACACAACAAGAAACAAAGGCGTTAAGTATGCAACTAACAAATAAAGAATCGGAAACGAAGGGGTGATCATATCCTGCATGCTTCACAGGTTACTCCTGGACGATATCTGGTGTTCCGGAGGGGTCAACATATCCTCCTTCACTGGTGACTCCTGGACGATAGCTGGTGTTCCGTAGGGGTCAACATATCCTGCTTCACTGGTGACTCCTGGACGATATGTGGTGTTCCGGAGGGGTGAACATATCCTGCTTCACTAGTGACTCCTGGACGATATCTGGTGTTCCGGAGGGGTGAACATATCCTGCTTCACTAGTGACACCTGGACGATATCTGGTGTTCCGGAGGGTTGACCATATCCTGCGTCACTGGTGACTACTGGACGATATCTGGTGTTCCGGCGGGGTGAACAAATCCTGCTTCACTAGTGACTATTGGACGATATCTGGTGTTCCGGACGGGTGAACATCTCCTGATTCAATGGTGACTCCTGGACGATATCTGGTGTTACGGAGGGGTGAGCATATCCTGCTTCACTGGTGACACCTGGATAATATCTGGTGTTCCGGAGGGGTGAACATATCCTGCTTCACTGGTGACACCTGGATGATATCTGGTGTTCCGGAGGGGTGAACATATCCTGCTTCACTGGTGACTCCTGGACGATATCTGTTGTTCCGGAGGGGTGAACATATCCTGCTTCACTAGTGACACCTGGACGATATCTGGTGTTCCGGAGGGTTGAACATATCCTGCGTCACTGGTGACTACTGGACGATATCTGGTGTTACGGAGGGGTGAGCATATCCTGCTTCACTGGTGACAACTGGATAATATCTGGTGTTCGGAGGGGTGAACATATCCTGCTTCACTGTTGACACCTGGATGATATCTGGTGTTCCGGAGGGGTGAACATATCCTGCTTCACTTGTGACTCCCCGACGATATCTGGTGTTACGGAGGGGTGAGCATATCCTGCTTCACTGGTGACACCTGGATAATATCTGGTGTTCCGGAGGGGTGAACATATCCTGCTTCACTGGTGACACCTGGATGATATCTGGTGTTCCGGAGGGGTGAACATATCCTGCTTCACTGGTGACTCCTGGACGATATCTGTTGTTCCGGAGGGGTGAACATATCCTGCTTCACTGGTGACTCCTGGACGATATCTGTTGTTCCGGAGGGGTGAACATATCCTGCTTCACTGTTGACTACTGGACGATATCTGGTGTTCCAGAGGGGTAAACATATCTTGCTTCACTGGTGACTCCTGGACGATATCTGGTGTCCCTGAGGGGTGAACATTTCCTGCTTCACTAGTGACACCTGGATGATATCTGGTGTTCCGGAAGGGTGAACATATCCTGCTTCACTGGTGACACCTGGACGATATCTGGTGTTCCGGAGGGCTGAATATATCCTGTTTTACTGGTGACTCCTGGACGATATCTGGTGTTCCGGACGGGTGAACATATCCTGCTTCACTAGTGACACCTGGACGATATCTGGTGTTCCGGAGGGGTGAACATATCCTGCGTCACTGGTGACTCCTGGACGATATCTGGTGTTCCGGAGGAGTCAACATATCCTGCTTCACTGGTGACTCCTGGACGATATCTGGTGTTACGGAGGGGTGAGCATATCCTGCTTCACTGGTGACACCTGGATAATATCTGGTGTTCCGGAGGGGTGAACATATCCTGCTTCACTGGTGACACCTGGATGATATCTGGTGTTCCGGAGGGGTGAACATATCCTGCTTCACTGGTGACTCCTGGACGATATCTGTTGTTCCGGAGGGGTGAACATATCCTGCTTCACTAGTGACACCTGGACGATATCTAGTGTTCCGGAGGGGTGAACAAATCCTGCGTCACTGGTGACTCCTGGACGATATCTGGTGTTCCGGAGGAGTCAACATATCCTGCTTCACTGGTGACTCCTGGACGATATCTGGTGTTACGGAGGGGTGAGCATATCCTGCTTCACTGGTGACACCTGGATAATATCTGGTGTTCCGGAGGGGTGAACATATCCTGCTTCACTGGTGACACCTGGATGATATCTGGTGTTCCGGAGGGGTGAACATATCCTGCTTCACTGGTGACTCCTGGACGATATCTGTTGTTCCGGAGGGGTGAACATATCCTGCTTCACTAGTGACACCTGGACGATATCTGGTGTTCCGGAGGGTTGAACATATCCTGCTTCACTGGTGACACCTGGACGATATCTGGTGTTCCGGAGGGCTGAATATATCCTGTTTTACTGGTGACTCCTGGACGATATCTGGTGTTCCGGACGGGTGAACATATCCTGCTTCACTAGTGACACCTGGACGATATCTGGTGTTCCGGAGGGGTGAACATATCCTGCGTCACTGGTGACTCCTGGACGATATCTGGTGTTCCGGAGGAGTCAACATATCCTGCTTCACTGGTGACTCCTGGACGATATCTGGTGTTCCGGAGGGTTGAACAAATCCAGCTTCACTAGTGACTATTGCACGATATCTGGTGTTCCGGACGGGTAAGTATATCTTGCTTCACTAGTGTCGCCTGGATGATATCTGGTGTTCCGGATGGGTAAGTATATTCGGCTTCACTAGTGACGCCTGGACGATATCTGGTGTTCCGGACGGGTAAGTATTTCCTGCTTCTCTAGTGAAACCTGTATGATATCTGTTGTTCCGGAGGGGTGAACATATCCTGCTTCACTGTTGACTACTGGACGATATCTGGTGTTCCAGAGGGGTAAACATATCTTGCTTCACTGGTGACTCCTGGACGATATCTGGTGTCCCTGAGGGGTGAACATTTCCTGCTTCACTGGTGACACCTGGATGATATCTGGTGTTCCGGAAGGGTGAACATATCCTGCTTCACTGGTGACACCTGGACGATATCTGGTGTTCCCGAGGGCTGAATATATCCTGTTTTACTGGTGACTCCTGGACGATATCTGGTGTTCCGGACGGGTGAACATATCCTGCTTCACTAGTGACACCTGGACGATATCTGGTGTTCCGAAGGGGTGAACATATCCTGCGTCACTGGTGACTCCTGGACGATATCTGGTGTTCCGGAGGAGTCAACATATCCTGCTTCACTGGTGACTCCTGGACGATATCTGGTGTTCCGGAGGGTTGAACAAATCCAGCTTCACTAGTGACTATTGCACGATATCTGGTGTTCCGGACGGGTAAGTATATCTTGCTTCACTAGTGTCGCCTGGATGATATCTGGTGTTCCGGATGGGTAAGTATATCCGGCTTCACTAGTGACGCCTGGACGATATCTGGTGTTCCGGACGGGTAAGTATATCCTGCTTCTCTAGTGAAACCTGTATGATATCTGGTGTTCCGGACGGGTAAGTATATCCGGCTTCACTAGTGACTCCTGGACGATATTTGGTGTTCCGAATAACTAAGTATATCCGGCTTCACTAGCGAAACACGTCGTGTTACGTTCGGTAAAATCACAAACAATAAACAATCTTTAGGAATTTAACAAAAGAAAACAGCTAGGTCATTTTTGACACCTAATGAAATCGGGCTATAGGTATAAGGGCAGACAATTAACTACCCTACTCAGTCACGTGATATGTGGAAAATAATAAAACCGGCAGAAATATGAGGACTATTTACATCAGTACAATTAGGTTTGTTCTACTCATTATGCACATGCAGTTCACAATGTACTTGTAGACATGTGCTTAAAGTAGTTAGTCTTCTATTTATAACGTGCCTGTCACCACAGAGGTTGCGGGTTCGAGTCTCACTGTCTCACTTGGCTACTTAGGATAACGCCCCTCAATAAACATCGAACACCATGTAAAATTGCCGAATGTGACGTTAAATACCCTTCAAACAAACACACAAACAGTATTGCTAATAAAACATAGTGTTTTTTTCATTCTTCAGATATATTTTTATTGCATGTCACTATATTTGTTTAGTCTGTCACTTCGTTTG
Organism: Limnoperna fortunei; assembly: GCA_944474755.1. Classification (NCBI taxonomy): domain Eukaryota; kingdom Metazoa; phylum Mollusca; class Bivalvia; order Mytilida; family Modiolidae; genus Limnoperna; species Limnoperna fortunei. Next base: position 64,145,665 of record OX104123.1, read on the forward strand.
CAATATTTCGCTATTTCAACGCTAAGTGTAAAGTTTATTTCATTCCAGATACACTGTATTTAAATGTACATTTTATCTCATTCCGTATACAATGTTATACACTATGTGTACAATGTATTCCATTCTGGTTTCACTTCATGTACAGAATTTAAATTTTCTTTTGGTACATATTTAATTTGCATCGCATATTTACACACTTACCTCCGAGATTACTTTCCGGTCATTGGCGGGAATAACCGAGGTGATCCGATTGTCCAAACCCTTTACGGAAATGACCGATAAATGTTCTAATTGGTAGTTTATATAGCGTTTTTGTTGGAATCTACAAAATAACGTTATTACCTACAGGGTTCACACAAGTTTTCATCAGAAACAGCAAAATATAGTTACGTTTTAATATTGGCAATAATTATCTTGATGCTAAGTTATAAACGAAAAACATGAGCTTGAACCATAGTGGGTAACGCGCAACAATGCTTCTTACACGATACATAATCCAAAGTAGGCTACAAATGGCTATTTTTAAAAATCTTTATTCAACTCGCCAGACCTTTCTATTTGCTTAAAACACTTCTCATCTCTTGGTCAGTCCCCTTAGATTTATTTGTAAAAATGGTTTTCGTCATATATATTGACGAAGTACTTGAGGGACGTTAATCCATGAATCAATGAATATGGCCTTGAGTTATCTCAAAAGCATGATATATGGGCAGGAAAACAGGTCTGTAGCTAATAATAGACCGACAGAAAACTTATGTCTGGAGCTAAAAATAGGCCTATAGAAAACAGGTCTGGAGCTCATAAAAGGTCGACAGAAAACAGGTCTGAAGCTCATAATAGGCCGACAGAAAAATTAGGTCTGAAGCTAAAAATAGGTCGACAGAAAACTTAGATCTGGAGCTTATAATAGGCCGACAGAAAACTTAGATATGTAGCTAAAAATAGGCCGACAGAAAACTATTGTCTTGAGCTAATATAGGCCGACGGAAACTTAGGTCTGGAGCTAAAAGTAGGCCGACAGAAAACTTAGATCTGGAGCTTATAATAGGCCGACAGAAAACTTAGATATGTAGCTAAAAATAGGTCGACAGAAAACTAAGGTCTGGAGCTAAAAATAGGCCGACAGAAAACTTGGGTCTGGAGCTAATAATAGGCCGACAGAAAACTATGGTCTTTAGCTAAAAATAGGCCGACACGAAAACTTAGGTCTGAAGCTAATAATAGCTTGACAGAAAACTTAGATCTGGAACTAGTAATTGGCCGATATGGATAGAAAGTTGACATTTTCGTATTTTTAATAAGTGAAGAAATAAGTAGCAATTTAAAAAAATCACATTATAAGTACAGTGAGACCTACCCATGAGATAAGCTGTATTAATCATCAAGCTGCCTAGATGCCAACGTGAGACCTACCCATGAGATAAGCTGTATTAATCATCAAGCTGCCTAGATGTCAACTAGTACATTTTAAATAAACTGATCCTGTTTCACAACGAAATAGGAATCTTGACGGTAAAAGTGATTCTTTTAATTTACAACATCTGGAACAACATTTGGATTTTAAATATTTGTGGTGATTTAAGCACCCTGATGAGTCTAAACGCACGTCTATAGTTGTACATATTTATAACTTGGTATAATTTATTGCATCTGACTGATGAGATCACTTTTTGCTTCTCATTTTTATTGTCTATTAAAACAGATTTGATTAATGACAAAATATGTACTTCAAAATTGTTATAAATCTTTTAAATGCATTCACTCACATCCTTCATTGTCCAGGATGACGATCTAACTGTTTGGCAAATTAGTTGAGGCTTCAATGTGACGGGGGGCTTACGATTGACACAATGACGTAAGCAAGCCGCCTTTGATGTTTCCCCATTCAGGTTATACCACCTGTCATCTTTGGCATTTATCACATATGTAAATTGATTTTATTAAGGATAATTATATGATAAAATATATGATAATATGATAATATATAAAATCTATTACTGCAAATATTGACTAGTATTATTTCAATGTGTGTCTAAAATACAGAATCATAATGAAAGTATAAAAATACTAGCTACATACCATTTCATTTTGAAACATAAAAAAAAACGTGCGATGAAATTAACTTTCCATAGTAGCAGTCGACCATGAGAAGAATGTTTAAAGGTAAATTTATATATATATTCATGCACCGTATGTATTATGGGAAAAAAGAAGATCTCAGATGTAAAAAAAATCGCTTATCAATTTAGAATCAATATAGATCACAAGCAGGTGGACAGGAAACACGTGACCATGCAGGAACTGAAATAAAACACTTCCATAAAGCAAATTGTTTGGAACAAACAATAGAATCTTTTACAATAACATAATATTATTGAAGTATTGATAAATTGAAGACAATGCACGTGTATGTAAAACTTTATCACGTTTTTGGTTCAAAAAGAAACAATTATTACAAAAATAAAAAAAAAGCATGACTTAAAACATTTAGTGTGTAAATACAAACAGAAACCTTTCAAAGGAGATATATATCATGTCACAATTAACGTTTTTTGAAGTAAAAAATTATAAAAACGTTAGTTAACAGCAGGCATGTCTGTGACGTATTTAGTGTTTAAATACAAACATTGAAAAGCATCAACAGAAGCCTTCAACATATAGTTTATTTAATTGATAAAATGAAGAATTTTATACTGATTTTTCTAACAAGATTAGGATGTTTTTCGAGTCATAAGAAAGAATAATTTAAAAACATACTTTTAAAACACATTGAGAGTTCTTTTATTGTCGTATTTAATAATCAAAGAGAATATCAGTAGAGATAACCCAAGCACTAAGAAGAGAAAGTGTAAAGAATTGATTGAAAAAAAACTAGTTTCTATTTTTATGGGAAAAGCTTGCCAACGTATTAATTATTTGGTGGTTAAATTTTTGGGAATGTAAGTCAACAGATAAGCATGGGTGTAGCGCAGTAAATTTAATAACATTTGCATATTTGATGATTTTGTGCATAAAATAAAGATGTGGAAAATTAAAATTTAAAACTAAATATAGGTGAACATAAACAGTCTACTATATTCTTGAACCAATTTCACGTAAGGTTTAATTATCAAATTGATATAAATACTTATTTTTGGCACAAATGCTTGTGTTGTACCACAAAAATATATACCAGAAATAAATGAATAACCAATACTTCAAACTGGTTCAGGTTAAATGATACATGAAGGTAATAACATATTTTCTCTAATTTTGACGTAATATTTCAACCGCTTGACCGGTGTGGAAAAAATATTTCTCGTCACTAGTGAATTTGTTGTTCTCAGCATTTGATTGGTTAAAAATAATAACGTCACAATAAGAACTCACGACGTCATAAACAAAACACATTCAATTTACCGCGTATTCACGTCACAATAAGAACTCACGACGTCATAAACAAAACACATTCAATTTACCGCGTATTCACGTCATGAACGTAAAATTGGGGTTGGGAGAATTTGTACTTCGTTTCGCAAATTTACTACTTTTTAACATTAGAGAAACAGAATCTTACATTAGTACTCTTGGATTATTGGATTTCTCCAATCTCGATAGTTAAATTATGGAAATTTAAGTCCTCGCAAAGGCTCGTACTTAAAATTCCATAATTTAACTATCTCGATTGGAGAAATCCGATAATCCACTCGTACCAATGTAAGATCCTATATGAACACGAAGGAAACAGTCAAAAAATACAATACACAAATCAAAGTCAAAGGTACTAATTATATTATGCCAAAGTGAAAACAGTTCAAAAAGCCTTTTCTTTAAGCTTTCTTATTAAAAGAAATACCAAATGTGACAGGCAGAGACACACACGCATTAACGCACGTACGTATGGACGTACATAGAGTGCACCAAAAGATCCGTCGTATATGAACTTTATAGACTTTGTTTGAACTTTTAACAAAGCATCGTAAATAAATAAATATCAGCTAAAAATGTTCTTTTTAAAAATCACGATTTATAGACAGACGTCTTTGCTTAATGATGTAAAATTTAAAATGTTCTGAAATAAATTGTTTCCTATTTTCGGGACAGATTTACCAATATAAACGAGATTATTTAATCATGCCGGAAAATGATTTCCCGTATTAGAAGGTAAACCACAGGATAAATACTATAAAAATATTAATTAATTATATAAAATTAATTTAGCATTGATTTTGTCTTACATTCTAAATAATATTCTGTCAATATCCTTTAACTTCGCATAACTACTGCAGCCAATAGTTCATGGCGAGATAAGGTTACGGGCATCGTGAGAAATGTGCACTAAAAAAAGAGTATGATATTTTATAATTTGCTTTAAAAATTTCAGCAAAAATTATTATTATATCATCATTCTTTATTCTCATAAACCAATTACAATTGTACAGAGATACAATACAATTAGATACAACGTAGACAATACAATAAAAATACAGTGCAATAGTGTTGGGCTTAATTAGTAGACGTATATATAAAAAATTGATATTAACCCTGTATTTCTGATGTTTCAGAAATCGGCTGGATAGATATATTATATGGTTGTCACAATACTTAGACGTTTGTATATAATTTACTTACTGTGACTGTATGACAAGTAACTTTGTCTTTCTATATAATATATACAAAAATGCTGAATTAGATTACTGTCAAATTAATACGTATTGGTTACGAAAATTCCATCGTCATGATCGTCACACGCTGATTTTGTCTAATCAAGACTCATTAGTGGCGCATAAAACCAAACAATATTTAAAATCCAAAGTCGTAGGGCATGTACCATCAAAATTTCAAAACATTATACTAAATCCGACTACACTGTAAAAAATGTGTTTAGAGTCTAAACATAAACCTAAACGCCTTTTGTCTTCTCACTTGAGCACATGTTTAACCCTAAACATGTTTAGGTTTGCATTGATGTTTAGGGTTAGAACATGTTTAACCCTAAACATGTTTAGGTCTTCACTGGTGTTTAGATTAGGAACATGTTTAACCCTAAACATGTTCTACTTGCAATTCCTGGTTTTTTCCTCCTGTATAGTCATTCCCTGCTTCTATGTCAAACTAGTTTTTTATTTAGACTGTTCAGCATATTGTTTGAGGACTCTCATTCAATATTTGGAAAATTTATTACGATTACTCTTCATACAGATCCAAACATACTGGCTAAAATGTAAAAAAATGCAACACAAACATTAAATTGAGTCTAATATTTTATTGTTAAGTGTACATGCATAAGTTACTACAGTTGTTTTCAAGCATGTAAATTTCTGCAATAGACATGATCAATAGAACTAATCTACATTGTATTAAAATTAAACAATAGATTAAAAAAGAATTTATTCTATAAAAGAATGTAGCAAAAACACCATGTATATATGCCATCATATTTTTGAGAATCAAACACCGGTTACAATGTCTTATTCATGCATGTTCCCACAAATGATAAGTTTAACTGTATAATTAAACAAAACTTTCAAGACAAATGATAAAAATTGAAAATCCAGACTTTGTTGGTGAATATATCAACAAAAAAGTAAAACTGTCTAATTTATCTAATTCAAACAGAATCATGAAATGTTAACCTCTACCACATACACATTTATTGACACATTAAAGGCTATTCAAGTATGGCCCTGGGATCAAAGAAAAATCGATCCATGGTGAGATTACCAATAATTAAATAAATTCCAAGGTGGTGCCCAGTAACAAAACCAAGACAGGAGTTGCTTTTTACCAGGCAAGCTCTTTACAATGAACATGGCAATATAACAATGGTGAAAAAATATTTGTACAGTTAACAAATCCTTGCACAAACTTTAAATGGGTAAACACAACTCATTAACATCCATTACAATATAAAATGTGAGATTCACACATCATATCAAAAAGTTCATACTTACGAAAATGTTACAGCAAGTATCAACCTTACAGTAATAAAATATATTCATTTGGTAATAAATAATATTATTAATTGAATTTTTGTTCAGAAATTTGATTTGTGTAAACACCATCACATGACATATTTTGAGAGGTTAATTCTTTAAAAACGGCTGATAGAAATTGCAATTATTTTTAAATGTCTTTAAATAATAAGAAATTCTCCTTTCGCAAATTTTTAACAGCCATTCAGAATTCATTTGCATCTATTTCCAGTTTGAAAGTTGTTATCTTCGGTTCCAGTAGGTTTAAAATAATGGAGTGTTTTAAATTTTAAAAAGTTCAATTTGTTGTATTTGTTTATTGAATTAATATATATTTAAATCAACCGTTTTCATATTTTTAGCTGATTTTGAAATGAAATGTGAAATTTTGGTTCATAAGACAACAAACCATCAAAACAATAGTATCAAAAGAAACATTTAACTAAATTTCTTTACAATGTATATACAGATAAAAACTTGCAATTAATTAATACATGTATAACAACTGTAGCATTTAAATATGGTCTATACGAAAAATATTGACCTAATTTAAAGTCAAAACTTGTATGTTGTACATTACTCAAGTTCAGCACCATTGTTGTCCTCCTCAATTCTGTCTGATGATTGTTCTTTTGTTTTAAACTTTATCAAGTTAGCAACTCTATGGAAATGTGAACAGTCTTTCATAGTGCGATTTGTAGAACCCTAATAGCTGGCAGCACTTAGGACAAGAGAGATCCAGAAAGAACAAAAGTATAAGAACTTCTATGCCTTTTTTATGTTTTTTATATCGATTCAACACACATAAATGGTGTTAATTTTTGTGTCTGTTTCTTACAATCGCAAGACAAGATGCTGTCGTCTTCACAGTTCTTGGGTTAGTTGCCTAAAAAGGAATAAACATCTAAAACATACAAAATAAGCCAGATACATACAAAACTAACAACAACATGCAAGCAAACTTTTATCAGCATCTTTGTTTTTATCCTTGAGCAAAATATTAATGATATTTACAGAAAAAAAGAATACAAACATTTTTACTCCATTTTCAAGGCATGTACCTTGTATTGCAGTAATTTACCAAGAATCAACTGAATCTAACAAATTGAGAGATATTTTTAGTATTAGGACATCACTGTGTGTACAGACTGACTGACAAATAGACAGACCAACACTTTTTTCCAAACCGAGAAAAAAAATATAAATTTGGTCATATACCGATCCTATCGAATAAGAATTTAACATAAGGAGAGAGAGTAATGAGGGGAAATATTGTTACAAATAAAAACAAAAAAGAACCATTCTTACTTGCACTTCTGTATTAAATTAATGGAAAATCTTTTTTTTTGCCTTCATTTCTTGCTTCAACAGTCTCAAAATCTCTTCATGCTGATGAATTCTTTGTCCTTCAGCCTGTAAAAATATATGAAATCTAAAACGAGTACAATTTAAACACTAAAAACTTGTTTTCATTCTTTATCAACGTTTCAATAATCATCCCATATCTTGTTTTACTATGCAAGAAATGTAAATTTATATTTTTAAAAAAGCCAGTAAAAAGAATAGGCTTAAAAAACAAAATGTAATATACACTGATACAGATAAAATCAGTTCTATCAATGTCATGAATGTACTGTAAAATGGAGCTACATTCATTATCTAATAAAACATGACACACATTTTTTCTTCAAGTCAATGACTGAATGTATTTGAGCAAATGCACTTGTGTGTGTAAAAGTAGTAAAATCATGCAGAATTGTACAATTTTACAGTGAGCTATGGCTTATGTACATAAAACATCTACCGATGCTGAATATAGCTGAAATATTGCTAGTTCCATTAATAAAACCTCTCATTTCATGTTTATTTTCAACATTTTTATCGGATATTGATATTTTATGTTTTTAGTCAAATGCGAGGTTTCATCTTTAAACGCATTTTCCCGTGCGCAAATTCCGCAAGAAAATCGTGCGGAATGTTTCAGTTAAGTTTGATATGAAAAAAGTTTGTACAACCATGCAAACTACGCTAAACTTAAAGAAAAATATCTAAATTTTCTAAAAATTGTCTTACCTTAGTATATCATGGATTTTTTTAAGTCCTGTTTGAAGCTTTATTTGAGGTGTCCCTTAACTCCCATTACATTCAATGGCTGACCCCAATTAAATCTATCTTGTGGATCCGTTTTAGACGAAACGAATTTTCCGTGTGTTACAATTGCGACAAATTGTATTCGTTCCGCCATTAAATATAACTTGATTCCGTAATGTTGATAAACTGTTAAATTCAAAATGTCAGCTCGCAGAAAAATTTCGTCTTGATATTTCAAACATGGATTACTTAATTGAACATAGTTTAATTCATTGAAAACAGGTATAGTCTTTGTGTTTATGTTAGTTTCATGATATTTCAAATGTAAAAATATGCAGAACTTCTGAAAAAATTTTGCTCCGAGAAAAATCAACTGACAGATAAAACCTCAAATTTCAAATAATAAAAAAAATGTAAAAGTCAGATAAAAATGATAATATAAACGTGAAATGGGAGGTTTTATGTTATAGAACTAAAATATTGCTTGCTGGACGATCAACTATGTTCATGCGGTTGTGTGCAGTGAATTTTTAAATACGGTGCATGTTCTTGTCATACATACATATTGCTTTATTGTTGTGTTATGTGGTATTATTTCATTGCGTGTAATTCAAGCCGATAAATAGCCGGGGCACATGATGTTATAGTTTGTTTCAATGACATTCAGATTCTGACAGCATTTATTTGATAATACAAACCTTCTAAAGCAGTAATCGATGCAGTACTGAAGGAATTCTCTGCACAAAGCTGGATTATTTCCGGCGCTGAAGTTTCATCACGGATTTTGTCTGTAATTCTTTCAACAACGTCCATTTTGGCGGCTACTTTCAAACAAAGAAAACTATTGCGCCATCTATCGGGGAGATAACTCGACACTTTTTTCTGGATCGTGCAATTTTTATTTTTTATACAGGATCGTATAAATATAATCCCTGAGTTATACATAAGTATAGAAATTAAAATGTTTTTGGCGTGTCTGGTTGATACGACTTGGACTAATATAGACAATCTAATTAAAATTAAATTTTTACTGACTTGCTCCCCCTTTTTGTTACTGTCATTGTGGGTTAATTTTAATTAGATTGAGATTCTTGGATACTTAATATGGACAAAACTTGACATATAGTAGCGGGTTTTAAAGGAAAGGGGGCACGTAACGTTGTGAAACAGAGAGGGAATTTTGGGGGGGGGGTCTACCGGGACCCAACCCATCTCTTCAGGAATGAGATATTTCAAACGTAGATATCTATTCTGCCTATAGAAACAATAAAAGACTTACACACATGAGTAAAGTTAATCAAAGAATGTTTACCTATAAATTTACAAGACAGCATATGTGTGTAATTCATTATGTTCTAAACCTAAACATGTTTAGGAGGAATATCACACTTTAATGAAAAATGAAAATTATGTGTTCTAACTCTAAACATGTACCAAACTTAAGTGTTCTAACTCTAAACATGTTTAAAATCCTAAATATGTTTAGAGTTAAACGTTTAGGGATAGAACATAATCCTAAACACGTTTAGACTTAAACATGTTCTATTGACGTTCCAAGTCTAAACGCCATTTTTACAGTGTAAGGCTATCTACACCTCGAATATAGATTAACACCCGTTATTACAAGAGTGGTGGTATAAACAAAATGTGGTTATTAGAAATAAGCAAACAAACACCTATTGGCTATAAAATCTCGCAGTCCGAAACACTAATGCAAAGTTATGGGAGAAATAACAACAAAGAACAAAACAACACACAAACAAAAGCCGGGGACGAACACGAACTCTCAAGAAAATGATAGTGAACTCAGGGGCTCCAGAAGAGTAAGCATTTCTCTTGCCTGTTACAAAACACCCATCTGAATTTATTATTGGCAGTCAATTTAGGGTAAGTCATGTCCGGTAAAGGAACAGACACTGTCGAAACATATCAAGATTGACCATTGCTAATTATATATCAACTACGTTTGGACATCAAATTGACGGGAGTGATTCATTCCCGCTTCATTACCAATAATGGGACTAAATTCAAACGCTCGTATTTTTGGCGAGAATATTCGTTCTACAGTCCTCAAAATTACTCAAAACGTAACATATAATATTGACGAAGCTGGGCTGTATACATATTAGCTGCTACAGAAAAAAGTCTTAAATAGTCCTCTTTCTTTATCCTGCCACCCACTTATAATGCCATAAAAATGTCCAAAAAGTGGCAATATAACGAGGGATCACTGTACTACACACTCTACGACAAACAAACATATGTACTCATGTAAGCAATATATGTACACATTTAGAGACAGATATAGTGTGTTTGTCGAAAAGTACATGATATAGTCAAGAAAATTTCTTCAATGAAACAAAATTTTTAAGTTACAGTACCCTGAGTTTACAGTTTCCGTATAAATCGAAATACTCGATAAAGTAAATCGTGAAAATTGAATAGACCTAGTCGATATCGTACCGTCAGGGTAATTTTTTTCAATTTTGTAGATTCAAAAATCTGATTTTTCCACACTCATCAGTAGCATCACTCATTTACTGCTAGAAACCATGCTTAAAGATCTTGCCAAATTTTGCGGCTTTTAGGAAAAATGGAAAAATACAATACAGTAAAAAAACAAAAGTAAGTAACTGGCTAGTAGTTACGACAGAACACACTTTGTCTCCACGAGACTAAATGTATAAAGATTTCTGGTTTTTAAAGACTTTTTTACGACATACACCTTATGGTTAAAATGCAGATATTTCAGCAGATTATGGGAATTTTAATAAGTAAAGATTATGCTCTCCTCGCCAAATTGTATACTCGTCCGAGATACAAGAAGGTCCATTGCAGAAAAAGAAAATAGTTTGGCGCAGATCATTGAGTTCTCCTTTCACTATACAGATGATGTATTCTCGCTGAACAAACTCTAAGTTTAGTGACTTTTTAATCTATCCAGGTAGGTTTGATTAAGGACACTACAGGTACAACAAATTGTCCGTCTTCTTGAAATAGACTATAGCGGAAAACTATTTACGAAATTCTATTAACTTTGGTATCTTTGCTGACATTTTATTAACTCTAAACCCTATGACAATCGTAATGACCCCGACTTCCCAAGTTTGAAGTTCCCGTTCGAAATTTCATTGTTATGTTTTTTGTTTACAGTTCACAATCTAAACATTATGTTTGCTCATTCGAAACATATTCAAAATTATAGACTGGACGTTGCTCTTGACGTATGATTTGTTGGTTTTATTCTGTCATAAGTTTTATGGCTGTCACAAATCGGTTTCTTACTTCTTTCTTGTATCAGCAACATGTCTATAAATTGAAAATCGTCAATAAATAGTGTCTACTTTGTATTAAAGATTTTCTAAATGGTATGTACAGTAGTAGCAGAAACGAGAAACTCATCATTTTATTTTGAAACAGAGATAAAATTGTGACACTTAATCTTGAGTTTATGTTTATGCTAAATGCACACACTTTACTGTATATGCCTATAAAATATGGACAGAAGGAAATCAAAACAACTTTAAAAATAAAAATATACGAGAGAGAGGTAAACCAGCTTAACAATGAAGTAAATTTAAGTTTTCATGAAGGGTAATCAGTTCTTTACCCATATGCAGTAATAATTAATTCATGTTACAGCAGCACCTGGGTGCATATAGGGATTTTATTGGGTTCGGGTTACTCACTTTCTACTTTTGGGTTGTTGTTTTGTTTTAAGTTGCATATGTTTGTTTATATCCATTTTATCACATGTTAGATTTTCTGATTGACAACATATTCGTCATGTTTGGAGGACATGTTTTTCAACAGACTGTTGGTATTCCAAAGGGTTCTAATTGTGATCCTCTCCTCGACGACCTGTTTTTGTACTCCTATGAGGCTGAGTTCCTAGAAGGCCTTCGGAAGAAGAAAGAAAAGACTCTGGCCCAGACCTTTAATTTCATATTCCGTTATATTGATGATGTTTTGTCCCTCAACAATGCTACATTTGGTGACCATTTACATTCAATTTACTCTAGCGAGCTTGAAATTAAAGACACCGCCAATACACTAAGGTCAGCCTCTTACATAGACCTACTTATAGAAATAGACTCATGAAAACTAAAAACTAGGCTCTACGACAAGCGTGGTGACTTCAACTTTCCAATTGTCAACTTCCCGTTCATCGACAGCAACATTCCAGCAGCTCCAGCGTATGGTGTGTACATTTCACAACCTATACGTTATTCTGGATCCTGCGATCGTTATTCCGATTTTCTAGACCGATCACTGCTGTTGACTGCTAAACTACTCAAACAAGGGTTTGTTGTACCTAGGTTGATGTTATCATTTCACAAGTTCTATGGTCGGCACCACGACTTAATTGATCGTTATGGGAAAATCAGTGTCTCAAATTTGATCTGACATTTTCGCTGAGTCATAGGTAGTGTTTCCTATTCCTGGATTTGACTTTTCCGTAGACTAGACAATGAGTAACTCGACGTGTGACTAATTTGAGGCAGGCACTGCTTACTCGTCCGAAGCGCCTGAGTGCACCCATGGTTTTTATTGGGTTTGGGTTACTTTCTTTCTGTGTTTTTTGTTTTTGTGTTGTGTTTGCCTATATCCGTACTTGTAACTGTCACTTGGCTTTTGGCTCTTGTTGTTCGGTCGGTTTTCTTTGCTACTTTCTTATAATTGCCCATTGACGTTTGGTTCTTGTGGTTCAGTCGGTTTCCTTGCTATATTTTCCCTACAGGTTTTGTCTTAAAAAAAGTTGATGTGAAGCTTGATGGACAGATAAAAATTGTGTTTTCCATTAATGTAAGTGCACATAAATAAATTTAAATTGTATAAGATCTAAGTTGGTAACAGCTATTTACTCCTTTTCAAAAAAGAAACTGAATATGACAATTATTTCCCTCTTTGACAAAAATAGCTTCTTTTTGTTCCAACAAAACAAGTTTTAAAATTACAGATTCCACGTTATGTAACTATTGTAAATTGAACAACATTGTACATATATATTTATAACATGTAAACAAGTGTAACATGGCTAAAAAATTGACAGTAGCATGACTGTAACATTTCATCAATTCTTTGACAAAGCATATAATGATTTCAGATATGGTCTATAAGTTTTATTGTTTTTAATACAAAAATCTTATAACATGTCAGATAAAAACAAAAGACCGTAGAGGTGTAGTACCTATTGTTTCAAGCAAGATTAAATAAATATAGTAGAATGTATCTTGCTTAGCAACATTAGCAAACAAATCGATCGTTCGGGTTGTGTTGAAATATGGTTGTTATGTAATGTATATCCAACGCATATTAATTAAATTTCTGTATACTAAATCGTCTCAAAAAGCTTCATTCGGTCGCATTTTTTAATAAATGTATTAACATTGTAAAATGGTATCTCATTCACGTGATGCAGAAATAAATTAACTGTATATTGTGTTGTACTGAATGATTTCAGAACTTTTTCTCATCATACTTAAAAACAACAATGTAAAGGACATTCTCATTATGTACGTAATCTTGAAAATAAGTGACGAAAATGTAAGAAAATTTTCTGGAAGTTCTTGAAGTTACATGTGCAATGATTTTAGACATTCTCACTGACGTCACCTTCTTTTTTCCCATGTTGTTTTGTATTGTGCTATTTATATGTGCTTAAAATGTTTTACCATATGTTTTCTGCAGATTATTGAGACGATGTTATTCTACCGGAAATGTATTAGACATAATCATTTCATTTAAAAAAAATCCGCATACATCTGTGCCATGAAAGTTTTCAGATTAAATAGCGGTGAAGCACTGTTACTGATCTTTGTAATATTTTCATAATAATTCCAAGCATACAAAGAGATATAACAGTACATAGTATATAATTAAAACTATCTTGAGATTTTTATTTTGAGCAATACATTTTTGATTGCAATTAAACAAATAAGGTGATTATATAGTCAGAAAATTTTCCTAACAGCTGATAAACTACAGACCAATTTAAAACTGATAGCTGTTTAATATTTGATAAATTGATAAAGATTCCTGACAATACTGTGAAAGCTGCATGGGAATGTATATCCCTTAAATTGGTATGCTGTATTTTGTCTCACTATAGTTTAATTTTGCATCATGTAAATGTGTATTAAAAGACGTATAACTGCTATTGCGAACGTTCGCCAAGTCTTTTTAAAATTATGACTAAATATAAGAAGTTTTTTTTATCAACAGGCAAGGCAGACGCCCCATGAACATGCATGTATTTTAATAACTTATCATTAAAATATTAGAAAATTGGGAGGCAGAAGATACAAGAAATTAAACAATGGTCAACAGATATGGAAAGACAAACACGTGAAAAAGAGAAGAAAAGACAACAACAATAATTTAGGACAAATACAGAAACCTAAAGGTTAGCAGAGTAAACAACAAATGTTATTCTAAAGGTAGGCCTTAGAATGTGATACCCAACGTGATACTCGTCTTTTAACAATGATGATCTATATTATACAAAAGACTATAAATAAACTGATCATATTAAAAGGCTAAGTATTTAATCACTTGACTGTACATCTTTTGTTCCTTATTATTCTAGAAAGATTGGTTTTGAGAATTGTTCAAAGGTTAATAAAACAATTAAAGCTTTATTAATTTTATTTGTGTTTTCCAATATACAAATGACTATCGATTTGCAAATTTTTGTTGCAACCATTTTCTGTACAACAAAAATTACATTCGATAGTCTCGTTTATTGTCACATGCTGTTTGTTCACCAACTGTTCACATATTGGGTTTTCCGCTGTATCCATCCACCATTTTGTGACACAATCTTCTTCTTTTACGCAACTACAATATAGCATACAGTCACATGTCTGGTAACGTTTTATAGAATGTTCTTTGAGATTTAATCATTTCACAAATTCATTAAATGTTTGCTTAAAGTCAAGTGAGCATTATTTTATCTATGAGCGCAAACAAGTTTATAAACAATAAATCAACAAGAAAGAGGGGTAGGACATCGGGAAAACAGTTTTAACTGCAACAAGAAAGGTAAGAAGCACAGAGAATTTAACCATTTACAGCGGCCAAATTTAACATAGTCCTTTTCAAAAATCGACCCAATGGATCTTTATTGTTCAAGAAGCGTGTTTGTTTCGAAGCACGTCACCTTCTGTATAAAGTCCACGGTCTAGATTCCGCAACCTGAAAACCCTCAACAATAAGGATTCCTCAGTGCCACGTATTAGCCGTCTGTATTTACATTACCTGTGTGTTGGCGTATTTATTGAAATAAGTATTCCACATATTATAGGATTTTGAAAAAAGGTAACTAAATTAAAAAGTGTACGATTTATCTAATCACAACATGAGTAGCGCTCAAAAAATATTGGAGGTCAAAATTTTAAAACTTTTGGAGAGCTTAACGAAAGATTAAGCAAGATTCAGCTACTTCCATTTAACTTTAATAATAATAATTAACCCTTGAAAGTTCAAAAGACAATTGCAATACATCTGTTATTTTGTATCCGCACCGATTGCACTACGGCATACGTGCGTTTTATATAATATAGGTCTACGTTCTACCAGTTAACACTTTGTAGTGATGAAAGAAAGACAATCCCTAAATTGATTGAGATTTTCCAAACGTTGATCTGGTACCCAATATCACCTCAAATATAAATGGATGTTTGTAGCAACAATTATCAGTAATAAACATTCAACATGTGTATTTTTGAACAAAAGATCAAAATGTTTACTTTAAAGAAAGTTCTACCTACAACATGTGCAATTGCTAAACATTTATTGATTAACTGACTAATTTAAGTCCATTTTAGCTATATTTAGGACGAGACAAGTTACCAATTAATGGATGGAGCGATGAACAGAAGATGTCAACATTGTGTGGCGGCCATAATGAAACTTCTTTTGATATTAAAAATGGGGTTTTAAAAAGCAATGGGCGGGACAATATTTTTTGACTTAATGAAATTTATTATTTGCAACAGATAGCCTGATAGAGCATCGTTGTTTGGGGCTTGATGAATGCATAAAACCGGCAGATTGTCGAAATGGTGGCAAGGCAATCTTTTGTTGAAATAAAATAAATTGAGCACACTTTTTGTAGCTGTACAAACTGTACAAATTTTACACAAAACAACAACTTCGTTAATATATGTATTGATTCGCTTCGACAAGGCTTAAATTGCATAAGAGGATCAATAAGGAGTTACGTTACCTTAAACGATTATAGGTAGATGTTAAAATAATTGACATAGTCTTGACAAACTATTCCTAACACACGTTCATTGTGGAGTACGTCCTTTGAATCCGCGTTCTCCTGAAATTGTTTTGCTAAAATCTATAATGTCTATAGCAACACTTAAATGCCATTTCAAATGCCTGTTTACGTTTCGGCCCGAACAAATTGCGGTATAATAAGATTATCTACTATAAAATAAAACTGACTTCATTTAAAGTCGGAATATAAGAATCAACAGTTAGACCCATGTCTATCCTGATACATAGCCATTACAAAAAGGTATATAAGATATAATTTCGATTTAATCTAACCTTCTTTCGATTATATTGTCTCCACCTGGAGTCTGTGTTAATGTATTCATACAGAAATCCGTGCCCTTACTACAAATATGTAGTTCCTTATCATCACAGTTGGTAAGATTACAGATAAAACAGCTGATAGGAGGTTCCTGTGTAGTAGTAGTGCTAAAATGCTCAATACTACTTTTCCGATGTGCATCTAGTGTGGTAAGTAATAGACTTGTAGATAACAGTAATGGCTCTTTAGTCGTCATTAAAGTCGTTAAAAGCGGCGTGGAATTTAACTTTTCTCTTTGTGACGTATGAATAATTTGAGTAGTAGAATGAGGATGGTGGATTTCAGTTATATGAGTTTCTGTTAATGATGTTGTCTGGAAATGATGTACAAACTGCTTTGGAATAGGAACTGCAAAAATGACTCAATATAATTCATTCTTGTCGCATAAATAAATTACATTGTTGTGATAGCTCAACATGGAGCTGTAAATTTTTTGACAAATACACATCCTGAGTTTTTCATATCTAACTAACAATCATAACAAAATATTTGCAACTATTTGTGAAATGAAGAATCGTTTTTTGTCATCTGACTGCTTTTTTAAATTACAATATGTAGATCGTCGATTTCATGAAATATGTTAAACATAAATTTTCTACGCCAAATCACATTTGTAGAATTTACTACGCCAGACGCACATTTGTGTAATTTTGCAGGAAAAAAGACAATCCATTTCCTTTAAAATTTATATTTAATCTCTGTTGAAGTTATATATTTTGTTCAGTTAAAAAATTTCCTCTATGTCTCTGCACACGAAATACAGGAACATATGGAGAAAACAATATAACAAGTATAAGACTTACTCCCGTTACATACACAAACGTCACATTTCCAATGATTGCTATGTACTGTTATCAGATGACAATGTGAAGGACAATCAGTTGCCAATGGAAGACAATGTGTAGTCGTAGAAACCCCTACAAAGAGTATTTATGTAACATTTTGTTTTCATATAGTAGCTCTTACTATCTTAAGGTGCTCCGTTTATATTTATTTATTAGCACATTTATACCCCAAGGGGTTGATGGCAATACAATTACACAATTATACACAAACAATAAACAGATATAAATTTTATAAGACATTATTAACTAAATAAAATCCAAATCATGCAGTAACAGAGTCCACTTTCCTCAGTACTAACGACTTTTTTTATAAATAGTGCAACATACTGCAAATGACTTGAAGAGGACATTAATTTTACATATATTTCAAATTCATTTCTTATACAAATATCTTTGAATAATTCTTTTCTTATTTCGTTGTAGGGGCCTCGGTGGCCGAGTGGTCAAGGTAGTTCGTCTACTATTGATCACGTGGTCTGTCAACACTGAGATTGCGGGTTCGATTCTCACTGCAGGTAGGGTGTACTCGACTCCAATCTTAATTGACAAGGATTGCCAGTTTTCCTACCGCAGGTCGGGGGTTTTCTCCGGGTACTCCGGCTTCCTCCCCCAATAAAAACTGGACGCCATGATATAGCTGAAAAATTGCTGAAAGTGGCGTTAAACACCATAAAAAAACAAACAATATTTCGTTGTATTTAGAGCAATGGAAAAAGTAGTGGATTTCATCTTCAATGACATTCATGCTGCATTTGACATAATCTATCATTTCGTTTAGTTTTTTATAACGACCTCTTTCTATTTCAAGAAAGTGATCGCTAATTTTCATTTTACAAATATTTTTTCGATTTTCAAAGTTAGTTTGTAATAAATAATCATTAATTTCATAACTTCTTTTTATTTTGCTGTATAGATATATTTTATTATTTTCAGTTAGTTTGTTCAGTTTTTGGAAAAATAATGTTTCATAATTAGTTTTAATATCATTTTTGATTTGTTTTTCATAGGAAAACATTTCCTTTTGAAATTCAAGTTGTTCTACCGTATTCAAGTTAATGCTATTTGAGGAACATGCATTCTCTATAAATGTATACCAAGAATATGTGTTCTTGGAATGCAATGACTTTGATAGTATGAATGCATCATCCAATAACTGGTTATTGGTATGATGACATAAGTGTGCGAGATATTTCACAGCTTGTGTTTTAATATAAGTGTCTAATGGATATTGAGCTAGTTCTGCTCTAGCTGCAATGTTTACATATTGTTTACTTACACCTAAAGTGTATTTACAAAATTTTGAATTTATTTTTTCAATGAAACTAGAATCTATTAGTGATATGATATCAAGGTTAGGGTTTTCTTGACCCCTTTTAAAGTTTTTATTATTTTTTTCTATAAAAGTCCATATTCCATATCTCACTATTGTACATAAGGATAGGTTTAACTTAAGATTCAAATAATTTTAAAAAATGTTAATTGGTACATTTACAATCGGTTCTAGATATTTAAATAATGAAAAAAGAGCTTTGCGTCCCTTTTTTGATAATTCTAAATGAGATGAATTTGACTTTCCCGATGATTCATTTATGTTTCCTAAATATTTATATTTTAAAACTTTTTCTAGTTTTTCATTTCCTAAAATCAAATTGTTATTTTGATTCAAAATATTTTTCTGTTGAAATATCATGACTTTAGTCTTTTTGGCATTAATGAAAAGTTGCCATTTATTACAAAACTGGTTTAATTTATTAAGGGAATTTTGTAATCCTTCAGCTGTTTCTGACAGTAAAAGGATGTCATCTGCAAACATTAAACAATTAATATTCATTTTTTCCAATAACACAGGTCGACATTCATTGTTAAAGATATCAGGAATATCATTTATATAAATATTGAATAAAAGAGAACTTAAATTATCTCCTTGTTTTACTCCTCTAGTTTTTAAGATATTTTCCGATAAAAAGCTTTTGTTTTTAACTGATGCTTCTGTGCATTCATACATGGTTTTTATTACACTATACAGTTTTATGCCTATATCTTTGTTTTTCAAAAGTTTATATAGTAAGCCAACTCTCCATACAGAGTCAAATGCTTTTTTTAGATCCAAAGATTTTCTTTTTTCGTGATATATATACTTATTTATTAAAGTTTTAACAACAAATATGTTGTCAGAAGTTCGATTATTTTTTCTAAACCCAAATTGTGATGGGTTAATTTTGTCTTGAAAAATGTCTAAAAGTCTTCCATTAATAATTGAGTTAAATAATTTACTCAAACAGTTAGTAAGTGAGATTCCTCGATATTTGACAGATCTGTGTGGTCTCCTTTTTAAAAATAGGAATAATAAAGGATTTATTCCATTCTTTAGGATAAAAATATGTATTTAAAATCAAATTAAAAAAACTTTGCTAAAGATGTTAACATGACAGTACTACTGTGTTTAATGATTTCATAACAAATAAGTTCTGGGCCACTACTTTTTCCATTATTTAGTTTCTTAATTTGTGTTTTTATTTCAGAAATTGTAATAGGATTGTCAGTATTTTTATTATGTAGACCCTTTTCTTCTTTTAAGAGTTCTATATTAATTTGCTGTCTAAAGGGTTTGTGATATTTTTCTGGGTTACCTTGTTCCTTAAAATGCTGTGCAAATATGTTCAAGTCTATATTTAGATCATTTTGATCATGGTTATTATCATTTAAATATTTTTGAGTATCTTCCAAAATTCTTTATTTTCATTTGGATATAAGTTGTTAATTGTATTAATTATATTTTGTTTGTACTCTTTTTTCATGTCTTTAGTCATTTTCCTTAATTTTTTTTAAATAGTTAAAAAATTTATTCTAATGTTGTGGTCAAAGGGAAATAACTGCATTTTTTGCTGTAATGATTAACAACACTTCTTAGGGCAAAGAATTGAGAGTTTGTCCATTGAGATTTGTTTTCTTTCTTTTTGTTTTAAAATAACTCTTTTTCATACATTTTGTTGATAGATTAGTAAATTTGTTTATTTGCAGCATTCACTCCATTTAAATTGTTTTCAAAATTTGTATTTTGGAAATCAGAAATTGCTTCAAACATATAATTTTCAGTAAGTTCTTTTTCAAGTAGAAGTTTTGAATTTTTTGTCCATTTAAATTGAAATTCTTGTTTTTTGTAATCATGTTTATTTTGTTTTATTTTACTATTACATTTTAAGTGTGTTATCAATTGATTATGATCTGAATAAAATGTTGGGCTTTTTACTTCAAAATAATTTACTGAAGAAAGCAGACTCACTGGCAACTGCATAATCTACTATACTGCAACCTCTTTGGTTAAAACATGTAATATTACCTAATATATCACCTATAAATCTTCCATTATTCGGATCTTGGCAGAAACACAAAGTTCTAGTAATTCTTTTCCTTGAGTGTTTACAATTTTATCTTGGGATTTTTTTGTATATTGAAAATCAGGAGTATAATCAATGGGAAGGCAATTTTTTAAATATTCATTATTTTCATCGTTAAGAATAAAATCGGTGAGTTTGATGTTCTTGAATTGAAATCGCTCATTAGTAGTATGTTTCCTGTTCTTGATAGTGTACCGATTTTATTTTCTAGTTTTTCATATTCATTATCATAATGTGTAGATTCTTTTGGTGGAATGTATATTCCACACATGTATAGATCTTCTGTGAGGCCAAAGAAATGCTTACTAAGTCTTATCCATATCCTGTTATGCGATTTAGTAATATTTTTTACAATTTCAACTCCTTTACTAATTTCTAGTTTAATATAGATAATTATTCCTCCACTATTTCTTTTAGCTTTTTAATTTTTTTTTCTAAATGTGTAAAATTTTTCAAAGTTGGGAATTTCAATATCCACATCATTATTTTTCCATGTTTCTATAATGTTATATATGTTTATGTCGTGTGTTAAATGTTCTAGAAAATATGAGAAAAATTTGGCGGGAAAATTTCCTGACATTTTTCACTGTACAATTCAACTAAATTTCAAATGATTATATCTTAAAAAGGCAAAATAAGTCAGAACTTTAATAAATTAGAATGTTGTTATATTGGATAGTTTTATCAAATTCCATGATCAAAAGTTTGCGTTTTTTTCCTTCATGTGCCATCACATGTATGCATTTTGCCTGATTCTTACATGGACTGATACTTAAATGTTCTAGCAAATATGAATCTCTGTGTTTCTGTCCAAGTCCATGAATATTCCAACTAGATATTGAAAGTGAATCAATTTTTGTAAATAATGCATTATTCATCATGTAAATTGTATGCAGGAACAAACAGTCATAATCTATTAATTATTTCATAATAACTATTTTTACCCATATATATGTGCATGTAGTAATTTGTTAATAAGTAAATATATACATATTTCTGATATGTATATTAAACATTGTTACAACTAATCATAACTATTTACATACAATATTTGCAAAAGATTTTACCTGGAAATATGAAAAAAAGAGAGAACAATGAAAAGTTTGTTAAATTCAGCATGTTCAGAAATAAGAAAATATCTACATATTAAATTTATTGAAAGTCTAAATGTTTACATTTATAAGTGTTAGCTGGTACTTTCTAGAAAATGTATTTTAATTCTCATTCTTTTAGTTTGAAATATTTTAGATTTATTTCTATAAATTTTATTTATTTTTATTTTTCTTAGCACATATTAAGATAAGTTTGATAGTACAAAATATTATATATTTTAGCAAACAAATTGAACACAAATAAGTTCGATAGTACAAAATATTATATATTTTAGCATAGAAATTGAACACAAAAATGGCATGATTGACATTGAATGAGTTATTCTGCATTTTGTATACTAAGTAAGAATGAGTATATTCTGCATTTTGTAACTCTTCAATAAATGATTTCAAAAACCATTTCAACTTATCGTTTGAACTGACATTTTCATGCTTCTGCTTGTACGATTCGTTTTTTATAACTATGATTATAATCAATAAATTTATGTTGATTGTTGTATGAATTACTAGTATAATAGTTGTCTTCACATTGGTCAAATTGCTATTAAGATCATGACTCGGCAACTGCGGTTCAAAGTTATAGTAGGAATCTTTTGAAGATTGTGGATTTCGTACCACTGCGATTCATGTCTGATTTTTCATATCGGTAGTTTGCTGTGACCTCATTGTAATTCATTTTATTTTGTGGGCTTTTTGTTCTTGGTCCTGACTGATTATTTTGATTTCGCTTAATACAAAGTAAATTGTTTGTTGTACGTTTGTAAGTACTGACTAGTTTTGGTAGTCCTGTTTCATCTGTAATATGTACTCCATCATACACATCATACTCCTTTAAATATGGTGCTTCTGAAAAGACACATCCTGATTTTTCAGCAAGTAATTTCAATTCTTGGTTAAATTGTTTTCTTTTTCCTTCGTATGTATCCCGCCAATCAAGATTTCTTTGAAATCTTTGAAGAATTCCTCCTACTACAATTTGTGCATCTGGGATACACTCTTTACAAGTATTTATTAGTCTTTCATAGTTCTCTAAAGCTTCATGTGGTTGATTTCGATTCAAATCATTGGATCCTATTTGTAGAAGAACTACTTTCGAGTTTACATTTCTTTGTCGAATAAAGGTTTCAGCTCCATTTATTGTTTTTTTCATTTAGTTTTGAGACATTAACTACTTTATATTTGTACATAAGTCTTGGATTAATGTTTTTGGTTACTGAAGATCCAATTATCCAGAGATCAACAACAGGTTTGTGTTTTCTTGCATGTATTTGGTTATTCATTTGTTGCTCTAACACCACATCATCTTTCTTGTTTGTGTTGGTTTCATCTTTGTCTTCAAGTATTTCAAATCTGTTTTGAGTATCTACTGTAATTTGTTCTCTTTGAAAGGGGGGAGGGGGTATTTTCACTTTTATCATTAGGATTTTTAGCATTTTCTTGAATTTCTTCTTTCAGGTTTTCTTTTTCTATTATATTTTGTTTTCACTATATTTTCAATTGTAGCTTCCATTATTGAAACTTGCGTTGTTAATTCTACTAGAGTTAGCACAAAATGTTTACTGTCACATCTAGCAGTTGTTGATTTTTCTGTATTAGATTTAACTTCACTGATGCTTTGTTGTATTTTATCTATTTTTGTCATATTATCATTGTGGTTTTCATTGATTTTTTCATCGAGTGCTTTAACTTTGTCAGTGAGAATGGAAATAACATCTAAAATTTTAATTTTAAATCCATTTATGTCATTTCTGAGCTCTGTGGCTATGTTAGTATGATCCTTTTCTATCGTGTGAATTGTTTCAATGATTTCATCACTTGTTAAACTGTCTTTTTTGTTTTCATGTGTTGGTTTTTCTTCAGTTTTGGTTGTAGGGATTTCTACAGGTTCTATTTCAGGTAGCAATGCTTTTTGCATGGTTTCTTCTGCATCCTCTTGATATGTTAGAGATAGCGGACATTCCTCGATTATTTTATCAGGGTTTTCTACATTTTGTTTTTGTATACGAGATACAGTTTCACTGATCATTTTTAACTCGATTCAACCCACTGATGTGTAACATTCCCTTGGACATTAATCTTCTGTGTAGTATAATATAAAGTTAAAGTGATGAGTTTCTTACTTTCGTAACTTATTTGAATAATTGTCTTGTATAGTTTGGATGGGATAGTTGATGCGAATGCTTGATTTTCATCGTTGATTTCGATTTTTTTATTCTTTATATCATAATCTGTCCAATTGACATTTGTGGTTTCCTTTTCTCCTAGCTTCAGAAAGTATCTTAGAAGTAAGAAACGTCTCCATATAGGTATTGATGACTTTGTAACAGAAATCGTAGTTTGTTTATGATCGGTTTTTTGTTGGATCTTCTAAGGTTTTTCACTACATACGGTTTCACTCATGTTAATTTTTATTGATATTTTGTGGGTTTTGTATTAAATTTTAATGGTTATACTATTTTCATGATTCATCTACTAACTGAACTTTGTTTCAATTTGTACCGTATGTTCCTGCAAAATCATCTATTTTAGCAGCGTGTCGTTTTTCATGTTTTCACTTTCGGGAAGGGAAACGTATAAGCATGTCAATTTTCTTATGTTTCTGGCTTCCTTGTAGTAGGCCACAACGTATCTCTAATACGTGTTCTATTCATTTTTTATATAATAATTAACACTAAAGTGAGCAATAAAAAATTTGGTATAGCATTCGAATAAGTAGAAACTTTTTCACTGACACCAATACAATAAAATAGTTGTGTACAGGACAGATAATTGTGCTAAGCCTGAAGCAACTCAGTGTACCAACGTGATTCAACAGTACCGTTGACAAGCATAATGTGAGGCAGACTACGAACAAATCCAAAGATGGTCAGCGCTTAAGCTTTCAGAATTATTGCGTCAAAGCTAATTGCAATGTTTACCCGTGGGCAGTTACTACTGCATACTATCGCTATATATAACATCGGTCTAGTAATAGATGTAGTTAAAATAATAAATTTTATGGTATTTAAAATGTTCTTGTCAATCGCCTTATGATATATATTCTTTATCGTTTTCTACGAAGTATAAATTAAAATTAGAAATTAAAGTTAGTGGAGATTGATTTTGTAACACCTGACAAAAAACAAGACAATATCGACCTATATTACCAGCTGACGCGCTCCGAAGATCTTTAGGTCGTACCCTTGAAACCAATTGCCTGAACAGTATCTGTTCAGATACCTATAACGTAGGAATTTGAGACATTTCTTGAGTACAGACATATATCCGTATTAATTATTTGCTTTTAAGTTGCTCCTATTAAGTTATGTATTTGTATAAAATGATTTTTTGTAGTTATAGAGTGAGGCCACATCTTTATTTTTCATATTGATTGACGATTGTAGTTTAAAACATCTAAGTACTTAACGTTGCTAAAATATTAAAAGAAACTGATAAGGACACACAAATGGTGACAACAATCAATGGTAACAGAAACATAAAACTAAAACTAACCTGAGAATTTATTATTTACCTTCAGGTATTAAATCACTCAACAAAAATCTCGAGGTTCTCCTTACATCTGCAAAGATGATTTTGTAGAAGTACAATTCCTTTATTCCACATTGTAATACATTGTCTTTATAACAGTTAAAAGAATAACCATTTAGTGTTTGCAGTTATAATATAACATGTAATTAGCGTATGTGTCTAGATAGTTGCTAATTCTATGGATCTCTGAAGTGACGGTTGTCTGACGTCTTGCGGCGATGTTTAAGTGACAATCTCCGTTATGAGGGCAATATTTCAGCTATTATGAGTTGCGTCTGTAATAGATTATATGGTTGCCTGACTTCCTGTAGGAAAATCTGTAGCTATAGATTACTATAGTGATACGTTGTATGGTTGCTTGACGTCTATATTGAATATTTCAGTTATACACAGAATTATAAAGAAGAATAAAGTAAACGTCAAGTTGTAAAAGTGATAACAATATCTATCAGTAGTGGAAGATCATGCTGGTTTTTCGTAAAGCGCATGAAAATATCCTTTTTCTAAATCAACAACTTTCACCTCGCGATATCCTTTATAATCTCCATTGTTTGCTATCTGACATGCAACCTGAAGGCATGAAATAAGAAAGCTAAACAAGACGGTTGTTATGTTACCATGTTTGACGTATTTCAAACAGAAAGTTAGCAATCCACCGTAGTAAGTTTTAGCTTACCTGATTCGACTGGAGTGTTACAATCACAATAGTCGCACTGTATTGAGTCTAAAATGACGGTGGACGTTAAGTGTCTCACTGTACAGTTAGATGGACAAAGACGGACATTATTATCACATGGGTTTACCAATGCTACAAAAGTGACACCTGAAAGAACATTAATTTGCTTTGTTTACAGGTGGTTTAAGTCACTTTTCATTAATTTACATATATTGATGGAATGTTGGCTTGGTGTCTTGCGAGTCCTATTTCAGCAATTTGCATGACAAAGACATGATAACATACGCAAAATTAACGGAATGAGGCAGTTGGAACATAATTTTTTCCTACACGGAAGCAGTATATAAGTTTTGGGTAGGTGGCTGAAATTTTGCAGCGGCTACAACTAACCTACTCTTTCCCAAAATATACAAAAATGGTATTTGTATTGTTTTAGGAGCGTTGCAGTTTCCAAAAACAACACCTACTTCTGTAGAAACTTCAATAGAAACAATGCTGATATAAAATATATATGATCATTGTAAATTGCAACAATTTACAAATCTCAAAAGTGTCTCTTTAAATACTATTCCGAATCACAAATGCTGCGATATGTGGACAGAAACTGGTTTTTTCGCGCAGCACCTGACGTTGCACTAGATTTATTTAAATTGCTGTTAGTTTTTTATCCATGTTCCCAATGTTTGTTTTTTTTCTTTTTACAGCGTTTGTATTTCCATGGTAAGTCATTACTAACAACGAAATAATTAAAAATTAAAAAAGTCATAATATAAATTAAATGTTTGTTATACCATCTTCACATCGACAAAAATAACAATGCCAATCGTTGACAGTTATGTTGTGCACGTGACAATGTCCCGGACAGCTGGTTGGGTCCGAGAGGCAGAAGAGTTCAGTTATATCGTGAGTTGGTCCTAAAAGTACAAAATGTTTTAGATATCGAGTCAAAGGTATTCTTGAGTTTTTCCTATTAATTTTTACTTACATATATGCTAAAAGCGGTTCATTTGGAAACACAAGTACTTGTTGGTAAATTTAGTTTTGGAATAGTCTTGTTAGCAATAAAAAATGTGAGCATTAAAACATATATGTGGAATGCGTTGCAAATATGCCTTTAAAAGTATCATAAAACATACATATAATATACCGTTCTTTATAACCCTAACTGTGACTTTCCGCCGGGTATTTAAATAACGTTCGGAAAATGTGAATATAAAAACAACAATGAAGCCTTTTAAACATACTATCAAGCACCTTAATATCTCGTTCCCCTTAGTAAAACCCTCATTTCGACCTTCCGCAGGGCATAAAGAACACGTTCAAAAACTGTGGATATAAAATGACCAAAATTGAAACATTTGATCTAAAATATAGAAAGAATAATTTAACCATTTTGTTAATAACACTGTACGCAGCAAATTTGTTTCATGTCATAGTCACGGAAGCACACATTACCTGTGTGATGTTGAACAGGAAGAGGTGTTGAATCTGTAGTCGAAGTGGTTGTTGTATCTGCAAAAAGATACAATGTGGGCAGTCTCTAGAAAAGATTAACATATGTGTTTATGTAATTTAGCAATATAACTGTTATAGTGCTGTGCAAGACAAACAATCGCTGACTTACAACGATTAGTAGTTACTGGGAAGATTTCAGGCCTTTACAACTTGTGGCGATAGTGCTGCTGTACTAGACACACAATCGTTGACTTGTTATTACGTACCTAGGTGTTGGTGATTATATATGATACGTAATGTTTGGCGGCGACCCATGTTGGCTAACTTCTTTGGAAAGTGTGATATGTAGTGTCAGATAAACAACCAAGCTTTGCATTGTAGCTGCTGAAAAAAACTACAATTTTCATCCTTACTAGTAACACAATAAGTCATTTTTCCTTTGAAATTTAAATGGATTAATCTCATTTAATTTATGTGTTGTGCACAACCATTTTTTAATAAAAGACGTTACTTGTTAAGCCACGGTTCATGTTACCCTGATAAAAATCTCCAATCAAATACAATTCGAGTAGGCGGGGCTTAGCTTTGGTATAATCAACCAACGTTTTAGTTCTTCCATAATGTAAGTCCCACCTCTTGCCGTCATTCAAAATAACAAAATGAACTACATAGATCGTCTAGATTGACCGTGTAACACGTGATGATCTGACAACAATAATGTCACGTCCATTTCAAATTATATTGATTGAATTATGTTACAAAATATATATCACGCATTTTAAGTGGCAGTCGAATTATATCCTCGATGGCCCGTCTCATCACCAATTGATTTGTTTTTTTTAACTCAGTTTGTCCTTATGATTCTGTCAGTCAATCAATTTATTAAAACAAAATAAAAGTAATCACAATCTAAAACGTATACAATGTAAAGGCAGTTTGAGACAATACAAAAAAAAAAACAAAGACAAACTGAAAATTGTGTCTAAAGAAAGATTTTTAGTTTATATACAATTTAGTCCATGAGAATCTAATATATATTTATTCCTACACATAGTCTTACCACCAGTTTGGATGGCAATACAGCGACACATGGGGCATCCATTCGGACCTATATCAAATTCCGTACCGTCTGGGCATTGACGTAAAGGACAGAAGAATGGCATACAGCGCTTCTGTTTTATTTTCTCGTAGTTTAAGTCTCTTTCACTCTTAATTTTTGATCTTAGGTGATCATCTCGTATCGAAATGTCCAATTTCTTCTCCGATCGTTTACCTTAAGTGATAAAAAACAGTTTTGTGATATGCAAAAGTACAAGAATAGCATTGGTTCAACAAAATACGAGTTAAATGATATATAGTCCGATATTTTTGTTTATTTCTTTGAATTGTTTTTAACGCCACTTTCAGCAATACTTAAGCTATATCATAGCGTCATTTTGTAGTTTGGGAGGGAGCCGTAGTACCCGGGGAAACCCCCGACCTTCGGCAGGAAAACTTGCATTCATCTCAAGTAAGATAGGAGTCGAGCACAACCTGCCTGCAATTCGCAACCTAGTTTTGACGGACCACGTGACCAACAGTAGACTTACTACCATAATCATCCGGCTATAGTCAGATATAAATCAATAAGATCAACTAAAACATTAGCCGCTTATGTATACATACTGTGGTTGCATTTTTATTCGTGGGGTACCAATTTTCGTCGTTTTCGTGTGTAGGGACAAACCACGAAATTAAGAATTCAACGACAAATGATCTCAAGAAATCTATAATGACGGTAAGCCGACACAAGAAACTGCTATGGGGCATTTGTTTACATGGATAATGACAACTGATGTTCAGGATGCATCGTGATATTGATATGTTTTCAATATATAATGACAATTTTGCATTATGAACAACTTTAGTGTGTTTATGACACTAAAAAGAAATAAAATTGATTAAATAAACATTGTTGTTATTTTTAATTGCCTAATCTCGTCAGTAATGAACGTACTTCCTGTTGTGCCTTTTTGTTGTAAAGTGTTGATGTATACACAATTATTAGAGTAACTTTCTTAATTGAAATAAACTTCAATAACGCAATTTATTTTTTACACCTTTTATACTGATTTCCATCTTTGAAAACACTAATTATATCATCAATTTTATTGTCAAACAAACAAACTTAATCTTTGCCCCAGGGAATGTACAACGAATTTAAAATGAACTGTTTACCTTAATTGGTTTGAATAAAGTGACATGTTTATTAATTGTGTTAATTATGTTTACGGCTACAAAACAAAATCTGTTAAATCTTTATTACTTTATGTTCCTTTGAAAACAAAACAGTCATTACGCTGTTTTCAAGATAGGTAGCTAGATGTACACTATCACGTGATATATGGTATCGCGTGATTTTATTTAAGACACTTTACTCAACGCACAGTGTTTACAAACGACATAAAACTGCAAAAAACGCAATCCCTTTCATACATTTATGTTCAGTGTGGGCTTTGCCCCACGCCACAACAAAAAACAGGCTTTGTTTTGCATCGTTAAACCGTCCCATTTCGTTTTAATGTTCGCCGCTTTTCAATAAAAGTACCGTAAATTTCTATGAAATCCTATGATCAGCATTACAATTGCGAGGGATTATATCTTGAAAATGATGAATTGGAAAATGTACAGACTAACACATGAATACTGAAAATTTGTAAGCAATTCCCTCATTTTTCATTTTTGGAATTTTTTTTATCCCGCGAACCACGAATTTAAGTATCCAACGAAATGTCTTTTTTCCTTCAACCACGAAAATTGATACCCACGAAAA
The DNA here is from genome assembly GCA_944474755.1 of Limnoperna fortunei. Lineage (NCBI taxonomy): Eukaryota > Metazoa > Mollusca > Bivalvia > Mytilida > Modiolidae > Limnoperna > Limnoperna fortunei. The sequence continues at coordinate 64,176,147 of OX104123.1, forward strand.
TAAATGAAACCACAGTAATCAGTTTTAAAAGAGATAAAGCTCATTGTAACACATCCGTCGTGTCGCTGGCACTCAATCAAGGCAAGTCAAAGTAAACTCAATCCAAGTAAGTCAAAGTAAACTCAATCCAGGTAAGTCAAAGTAAAGGAAAATAATACATAAACGTCTACATCTCTACTAAATTAACAGACATGCATCGCGTCTACAAGCACATTATGTATCCCATATATTTTCTTCAATAAAGAAAACAACCTGTGTGCAACAAATCTGAGTTTGCAATTACATCAACTAGCGCTATAATTGACTTAGCGAATACTGACTATTTGAGTATAGCAAAACACTGTATAGGAAAATAAAATCATTCCTGTATTTAAAAAAGGTTAATGAAATCTAAATGTAGCAAAATTGCTAATCAAAACTACATGGCTGGTTATGATACCTACCAAGGGCAGCTTTTACAAGATTGCTACAGTAGCAATTTTCACAAGTCCTGTTATGATAAAGTACTGTAGAAACTTCACACACTATTGGACACATAGCTTGTCTTAGTTCGCATGGATTTTGTAACTCTATGTATGTAATATTGTTGACAATTAAATATGGTGATTTTGTTCCGCTGGTACTTGACGACAACGGTACGTTTGTTGTTGTTTGTAGAACTGTAGACGACTGCCAGGAAACTATCAAGAATATGTTTCAGTAGATTAATCTAAGCTGATCAAAATACGACAAGAGCATATTTAATGCTGCCAACAGAACCTTATTATTTCTTAAATTTTTATTGTATTTTAATTGCGTTAGAATACAGAAAAATCCCATAGTTATATGTTACACCTGATTTGGATACAATAATTAGGATAGCCTAGGGGCTAAATTAACCCATAACAATTAATATAATACGTAAATACACAATAAACAACTTATTAGATTTACGTTATGACAGCCCTATCAAAGTCTCACAACTGATAAGAACTGATAACCTTTTCATAGACATTACAATATGAACCTCCAGATAGCGTGTTTGATTTGTTAAAGATTGTGTAAAAATATTTTAAGGTGGGTGGTTTGGTTAGTATAGGAGTAGTTAATCTCCACTTTTCTAATGCACGGCTGTCTAAACCAGAATCTTTACTCCTAGCGGTTGCTTAGGATTGGCTATATAATGCGTTTGTCTGTTAGTTTTATCCGTTCCCGTAGTTAAAACAGTCATCTTCAGTTTTAAAGTTTTGTTCGTATTAGTATTTGTAACATAGAGAATCAACATTATAAATAAGCTGTCAAGTTGGTAATGATACAAAATAATAAATATAATTACGAAGAATATCACAAAACCGCTTTGGGTACAACTCTATTATTGACGAGGTAAAATGCTCCCGCACTCCCAGGGATGGTCGACGCTACAACTACCACACTCCCAGTGATGGTCAACGCTACAACTACCACACTCCCAGTGATGGTCAAAAGCTACAACTACCACACTCCCAGGGATGGTCAACGCTACAAATACCACACTCCCAGGGATGGTCGACGCTACAACTACCATACTCCCAGGGATTGTCGACGCTACAACTACCACACTCCCAGTGATGGTCGACGCTACAACTACCACACTCCCAGGGATGGTCGACGCTACAACTACCACACTCCCAGGGATGGTCGACGCTACAACTACCACACTCCCAAGGATGGTCGACGCTACAACTACCACACTCCCAGGGATGGTCGACGCTACAACTACCACACTCCCAGTGATGGTCGACGCTACAAATACCACACTTCCAGTGATGGTCGACGCTACAACTACCACACTCCCAGGGATTGTCGACGCTACAACTACCTCACTCCCAGGGATGGTCGACGCTACATCTACCACACTCCCAGTGATGGTCGACGCTACAACTACCACACTCCCAGGGATGGTCGACGCTACAACTACCACACTCCCAGTGATGGTCGACGCTACAACTACCACACTCCCAGGGATGGTCGACGCTATAACTACCACACTTCCAGTGATGGTCGACGCTACAACTACCACACTCCCAGGGATTGTCGACGCTACAACTACCACACTCCCAGGGTTGGTCGACGCTACAAATACCACACTTCCAGTGATGGTCGACGCTACAACTACCACACTCCCAGGGATTGTCGACGCTACAACTACCACACTCCCAGGGATGGTCAACGCTACAACTACCACACTCCCAGGGATGGTCGACGCTACAACTACCACACTCCCAGGGATGGTCGACGCTACAACTACCACACTCCCAGTGATGGTCGACGCTACAACTACCACACTGCCAGGGATGGTCGACGCTACAACTACCACACTCCCAGTGATGGTCGACGCTACAACTACCACACTCCCAGGGATGGTCAACGCTACAACTACCACACTCCCAGGGATGGTCGACACTAAAATTACCACACTCCCAGGGATGGTTGACGCTGACGAATACTGACGAACATAACAAATATGGCGGGATGAAAAAACATTAATGGAAATGTAAAGTAACATTTGTAGACCATTAGAAATAAACAATAACATTTTTATTTAGCCGTTTATGAATATATTACCATTTACAATGTGTAGAATTTTACATACCGTATATAAAAACTCACTTTGGTTATTAGGGTCTTGACAATAACAAAATTGACACTGGACATCATTTTTCAAGGTCATAACCTGACAGGTAGACGAACATAGTTTATACTCATCCATGCATGGGTTGTCCAAGGCATAAAACATTGGCTGGCCAACTGAATTAGCTGCAATATATAAAGTAGAACAGAAAGAAAGCCTATGTGTTGTCCATCATTTTCTCATTGAACAGCAGTATATAAGTAACTTGCCAGTGTGTTATTCTTTAGTGTCGAGACTATTTCCCATATGAACGAATTTTCACCTATAGATGTGAAATTTTTTTTTCGTCATATATCCTTTTACCCTACTACAGACTTTCAGCTAGCAACAGTTGATTATTTTATAGGGTCATTGCATGAATATTGGGAAATATTGTCCCAGGCAAGATGTTATTGCACGAGTGCGAGTGCAATAAAGCACCTTGTGAGGGACAACATTTCTCAGTATTCATGCAATAACCCTTTTATTATATTGTAATAATTTTCGGGTACTTTTAAGTGATTATTCATTATCATTGCTATTTTGTTATCAGCATTCTTTAAAGAAATTCATAGTGACATAAATCCACACAAAGCATGGACAGTGGCTTATAAACATAATCACCTACTCCAGCAATGCAAATTTGTCATATCACTTTGTTCTATTATACAACCTAGCATTCCAACTTACGTTCTATTATGTCACAAATGCGGACATTTTTACAGCAACCCAATTATTCATATTGTAACTTCTTGCTCCAGTCTAATGACTATTAGAGACGAACTGTGGTGCGAAATAATCAATATCGGCCCAATTGACTTCAGTGTTGCACTTCACAACATGAATGAAACAGAACTTACACTCAACCTGTTGTCATGTGATAGTGACAAGTTTTTCCATTTAAACTCTTTCGATTCCGAAAAGTTTAGTAAAGTATGCATAACTTTCCTCTACAAACTATGTAAAACCTACGATGACTAAGTCAATTATTAGCGGCATCTTTATTCTCCCGTCTAAACCTATGATCTGCGTGTACAAACAATAATACCAGATTTATTTATTTATTTATTTATTTATTTATTTATTTATTTATTTATTTATTTATTTATTTATTATCTTGTAAATCTTCTTATACTGCTTTATTTGTGTAATATCTTGCTCTCCTTAAGGAGGATAATAAAGAATAATAATAATAATAATTATCTATAATTCTTGTATTTGGTTATTAACGCCAGTTTAATATTTAGTAAACAAATTGTGACCTTTTGGCACACCTAATATTAAATGAAAGTAAAACACGCTTTACATTTAATAAGACTAAATAGTACAATTAACGTTTTACCCTGCGCATAATACTTTATAAGCAAATATAAAATAAGTGGCAAACATTATTATTATTATTATTATTATTATTATTATTATTATTATTATTATTATTATTATTATTATTATTATTATTATTATTATTATTAACAGAAATAGGAAAATGTTGCAAAATAGTACTACAACAAATGATATCTCTTGTAAAAGCATTGCCATCCCTGTAAAGGTTAAAATACAATGTAGGAATGTCTCATTAAAGGAAAAGACATGGACAAAAAAAAGAAAATTAACTATTATAAATTAAATTTCAGTTATTTTTAAATGCCGAATGTTTGAAATTACATATTTGAACTGCTTAACTGTTAGCAACATATCTTTACGTGTCAACAAAAAAAAGGTTCTATTAAAACGACTAACAAACTTCTGTAAATATCAGTAAGGGGGAGTTTTTCGGAGCTCAGTTAAGAAATATATTACCTGATATTTGTTCTAACAATAAAATTCCGACACAAAAAAATAGAAACCATTTGAGCGTCATTATAACAGTATATGTCACTAGGTTCAGATATGTGTGACAGGTCGTTAAACACAGATAAGACAACCGATAAATATATCTATTTATCTTTCATACAGCAGTATCGTAAGTGTAACATATTAATACGTTTGCAAGTATTTTTATTTTAGATGTTTAAAGTAAGGTGGGATCCTGAAAATTTTCTAATGAGGTTTCCTCTTATAATCAAAATGGAGGCGGTACATCCTGAATGAAACCCAAAAGACCTGCTTTCCCTTATGAATATATAACAAGTTTAGTGGTTCTATAAATATTAAATATATACCGAGTATTTGGAATATCCGTAAAAGCCGTAGACTTTTAACAATTTACCGTTCGCTTAAACTAAAAAACATCGTATCATCTTATCACCTGCTTACACTTTACCCTATTATTACACTACTGTCCTACCACCATAGCATATGCTTAAACTACTCCGATATCTGCTGCTTACACTACTGTACTACCACTTTACCGTATGCTTACATTACTGTCTTAAAATCTTATAAACAGTTTATACTGATGACCTACCACTTTGCCCTATGCTTTTGCTGCTGTCATACAACCGCATCACCTGCTTACACTACTGTCCTTCCGCCATATCTCCTGCTTATTCTACTGTCCTACCACTTTATCGTATACTTTCGCTTCGCTGCTGTCCTACCGCCGTATCACCTGCTTATACTACTGTCCTATCACCGCATTGACTACTTTCCTTTCACCTTATCATATACCTGCTCTACTGTGACTTTATATTTTTTACAATTGTAGTCTCATCATAGTTATTTGGAAAATACAGAATATTTTTTGATATGACATTAAAAAATTATTGACATAAATAAGATAAATATGCATGATAGATAATATCTATTTCGGTAGGTACTAATATACAATTTTAAATGTATTCTATAACGCAGTTTAATATTTTCAATTTTTTATGTTCCGATTTTTACAAGAACATTTTATAGAAAACAGTGATGTAATATATAAAAAATATTTTTGCATTGAGTTATGCTTTAAAATCGGACTGGAAAAGCCGTCACAGTTCGTCCCTTAAATAGTCCTTCAACAAAAGACCAATAAGCCTTCTTGTTATGTATATGAACCTACGGATTCTTTTACTTTAAGCGGCATATAAAGACTAATATATTACAGACAAGTTCACTGCCGCAACGAATGACGTGAAATTTTATAGGAAATCGGACTGAAGACTATGTTTTTGTGATATCAATTGCTGTAACCAATCCCAGCTAGAATGTATTATTAATATGCTCATTGAAGTGTGTTTTAGACATCACGTGTTCAACGTTTGCTGTTCTTCTTCTTAAGAGGGTGGAGTTCGATAAAATCACATGTATATATGGGTCTTGTTGATGTTTAATAACATATTTCAACGGATTAAAATTTAAGCTGGTTTAGGAGGAATATATGCAACACTCAGTGTTTGTTTCATTCTAATAATAAAAACCCGCAGATTAGTACTTATGTTAACAGGGATATGTCAAATGTTTTTCCTTTTACGAAAAAAGTAGTAAAACCAAGATCAATACTATTCTCTAGAACGTTTGTGGTGTGTATTGCATAGTTTTAACGACATCGTTTCAGTTTTCTTCAACTGGGTTTATTAAAACAAAATGCAACAAACAGAAAGGCTTTACTAAGGTATTGAACTATTGGAATTCCATCTCTGTGTTATTGCATGGTCCTCATTTCCTGGAGATAACTTTGAGATATCCTACGTTGGCGGTGTGGGTGTTTGTCCTTCGGATGATACTATACTGTTTAGTAGCAGCTGTTTACAAAAAAGAGTTTGGCGATACTTTTTTGGTTTAATTGTATCTGTGAAAGCTTTTGTTTATTATGTGTGTTCTTATTAGAGCGTTCTGTTCAATGTTAACTTGTGGTTGATGATTTTGGAAAAAACTTTTCAATGTATGGAAAGAGGTTTAGTGAAGAAATTATCCTAACCAACAATAAAACCTCGTTGATTAGGACACTTTTGTGTCTCTTAGGAATGCAGTAGAGTAATTAAGACCAACATTAATTGGCATATATCTTAAAAATTAAACAAATGTAGGGTATAATGACAATTGTCTACGTCGCTGCCGCTCGAAAGCCATATGTACAGCAATATAGTCGAAGGCGAAGCAAAAATTAAAACAAACCACATTTAAAAACAAGCAGTATATTGTATTTCATATGCAAAAAGATATAAGATAATTCTATATGAACGACTTTTATGTTCGTTGTATTTTCTGTCTGACTACTACAATAAGTATTTATTTCATAAAACCAAATAAAATACCAAAACAAAGCTCGTTTCGTCAATGTAGAAACGATTAATATTAGGACACTTCACACAAACCGTTTTGGTGTTCTACATGTATTAAGAACCGTATCGTAGCTGACAAAATAAAACCTTTTGAAATTATTATATTTTTTAATTTGACTTCGGATAGTCGTACATAACAATGCGATTTTGTCATGATAATACTTAGATCCACCTTCTTCAGAAGCAAATAGTCGTCCCACTACTTAAAAGGGAAATAGAGGAAGAATATAGCTCGAGCAATGAACTGTTTGTTGTAATATGAGTTTTATTTGTTTTATGTGAAAGGAATTTCATTTATTTATATTTTATTTTCGCTTTTAAATTTAATGCGTTCATGCAGACACGAACACACAGTAATATTAGTAGAATATATTGATCAATGACTTGATAACAGGTACATATGCCTGATTTTATAAATTTTTTTGATGTTATTCTAATACCCTATTTGAATGATATTTGTATGCATATCATCTAAGCACTCAAAACCAAAAACAACAAACCGTGAGCTGAATTTGTGAGACTTTGTATTTCAGAAATGTCTAGAATTGGGGGAATTCCTTCATGGAGTTTATTACCAGAAAAATGAGTAAAATCAAACAAAGGAAGGACCATAGTTCATTAAGAGCCCCAGAAAAAAACAATTCAGGAGCACCAAATGGCAAAACAATAAAATATGCTACTCACTTTTCTACGATTTCATTTTTTTTCTGTTGAAGTCATATTTCTTGTCATGACAGTGATTATTTCGTTGTGGTTTATAAATATCTAACACAACATAACAATTATATACTGTTAATTTAGGATTTACAGTTACATTATTTAAATTGGTATAAACAAAAGAGTACAATTTATTTATTGTTAACAAGTTCTGTCAGGTGAAATTGCATTTAGCGTTATTCAGAGTTGTCTTTCTTTTGTATGTATTCTGATATGAGAAAAATCGATGTATTATATAATTATACATGTTAATAATGCAGAAAGAAGTGTATAGGCGAAATAAATGTACAATGTACACTACTTTTTTAAATGAGCATAATAGGAGCCTGCTGCTTTAATAATAAATTGTATTTGAATTACGACGAAAACGACTTTTTCTAAATTGTCTTAATAGAATCCTGCTGCTTTAATAATAAATTGTATTTGAATTACGAAGATACATGCACATTAACAGTTCTATTAGTAGATCAAAAGCATAAAATAGCGCAAAAATCTGCCCATAAAAAAATTTATGTTTTAAGCTAGTTGCGAATGATTCAGAATAACTGTAAAGACCATAAATATAGCCCAAGTAAATCAAATCGAGCCCTATAAAAAAGGCGCCCAATTAAATAACTTACTGTAACAGAACTTATAAAAAAATCTCTTTATGTATGATTTTGTACTTCAAATGCTGTTTTATAGATTTAGTTGTAAAATTCTATACAAATATTATGCCCAACAAGAATTTGACATTTAAAAAAAACAACACGAATTGTGAGCAGATTAATCTATATAGAAACAATAATTTTAAATAAGTTCACATTTGATCTACACTAAGACAAATTGTAAAAATTTACATTAGGATAATTTGTATAAATTTTTGAAAAAAAATGTTTTAAAATGTTCGTGCAACAAAGTACCCATGTAATACTAAGTCGATGTTTTTAATTGCCAGCCTCATGCGAATTACATTATGAAGCACATATTGCGGAAAAATGAAAGATTTTATTCAAAAGTAATTTGTCTATCCCACAAAAGAATTATTCCTGCGTCTAACTCGGACTACTACTGATAGTTTTGTTTTGAACACCTGCAGCCATTGTATAGTAAATAACAGGAGTTCCTTACAAATGGAATTAATTGTCAACGGAATTATTTATGTGTCACGATCTGTCTATTATGATTCTTAAGACAAAACATGTCGTGCGTTAGCTGTTCATGGTTAATGTGTTTATGATCATTAGAAATAACCCTTTTGTCAGCAGATTTCAATGGAAAATAGGTATGAAACATTAAATGTATGTCGAATGTTTTAAAACTACACATAACCTCTAAAATATTATATGTATAATTCTTCTGTGTATTCAGTAAACATTTCGCAGTAGCTTGATTAGTTTGAACGGTTGTTAAGTCATCTATTATGAACATGTACATATGGGCAATGATTTAAAAACTACTTTATTAATTTATATGTCAAGAAAAAAAGGCAAAGAAAACCGGCCGAACGACAAGAGTCAAAAGTCAAGGGACAGTTACAAATCCGGATATAGACAAACACAACACAAAAACCAAAAACACAAAAACAGAAAGAGAGTAACCCGAACCCAATAAAAACCATGGGTGCACTCAGTTGCTCCGGACGAGTGAGCAGTGTCTGCCTATAATTAGACACCCGTCGAGTTACTAAATACTAAAGAAAACAATGCACATCCGTAAAAAAGAAAATAACACTTCCATGCGCTTGGAAGGTTTAATTAAAAAAAAATCAACAATATAAACTGAACAATTAGCACGAAAATCCAAATTAAAATTTAAAAAAATATCGGTCAACTGTTTCACCATAATTCGGAACGATTCGTGGCAATGTGAGCATAAATTTAGGATTTTTTGCTTTTTTCTTTTGCCTTCTTGTTGATGAATTTTATATGTTCGATTTTATGTGATTGGCAAGACGAGGTTCGGCTTGTCTAAAGAGAATCAGACTTTGATTGATGAGGTTACTGTTATGTGAAATGAGTAGGAGACTATCTTGGAAATTGGTATGGTTTGGTTAAAAATCTCTGCTAAAGACTGCGCAGAGAGCAATATTTAGCTATATATTTAGAACGAACAAAAGTTGTAAATCAATGTAAAAGCGACTGGAACATCCGGAACATCGAGGAAAAGTACACAAACATTCGTAGGGTGGTTATTATAGCCATTTGTAGCGGCTTTAATGAACATGTTCGTTTAAAAAAACTTCACGAATTGTGAGCTGATTAAATTGTATAGAAACAATAATTTTAAATAAGTTCACCTTTTAAGACAAATTGTATAAATTTACATCAGGATAATTTGTATAAATTAAAAAAAATGTTTTAAAATCTTCGTGCAACAAAGTACCCATGTAGTCCATTTACAGCGTCAAAGTCTCGGAACAAGCAAGATTTTTGTAAAGACACACAAACCACCAATATCTGGTGTATTTCAAAGACCAGAACCTCGGTCCTCCATTGACAAAGGTTACAATTCTCGGCAAAATAAATAAAAAAATTGTCGTAAAGTATTAGTTATTGTAAAAGTTATACGTGACAATTTTATTTCGTTCGGTGGTACTTCGGTTGTTTTATTCACATAATCCTCTTTGGTTTTATCTATCACTGGCATATGTTTAACTTAGTAATACATAAAAAAAGTGCGACAGAAACCTTGTAATAAATCAAAATTATTTTTTTAAATAACGAAATGTTTCAATCATGACCATCATTCTCTTTATACAGTCGTTGGAGAGCTTGTTCAGATTCGTAACCTTCCTTCCGCTCATCAGTATTAAGTGAAGACACCTAAACTATTCTTCTTGCACTTAAAATTTTTATTCCCCAGAAAAGACTTTATGTATTGATTGCTCCGACTTTTTGTCATGTCGTCTGACTGTTGAAATCTAAAAGACAAAGGTAAGTCATATGGGAATCCAGGAAAACACAGTCGTGAACAGAATAACCAATGCGCCTTAAATAAAGACATAATCTACTGTACAATAATTTGTATGATTTCATGCAGTTTTAAAAAAGAACACATATCACTAGATTATGGCATAGTGGTTGAAATTTCAAATATTATCGTAAACTTCATGAGATCCAGCCACTACTTTGCAACACAAGATTAACTACAGAGGTCATTTTGATTAAGTTGTTTTAGCATGGCCTTTATGCTACTTAAACACATAATAGTTATATTTGAAATAATGAATCACTGTCGGAGTGTGTACCAAGAGAAGACAAGTTTATCGCAACTAAGGCACTGAAGAGTGCTACTACAAGAGATTGAACTTCATATAAGATAAAGACATAATTTTAAGCTAGATAACATAATAAAGTATAACAAAATTATACACATAATAAACATATAACATATATAATACAATTACAGTTAATATCATAATTTCTCAAGATGTCTAAGATTCATACATAGCCTTGTTAGAACAGATAATATTCCATACATCTATAAACACGTTCCTTTGACTGTGGAAACATTCAGAAACGTTTTTAGTCTGTAAATTAATGTATTGTATATTTATGTATTATGTTGGTGACACAATTTAACAGATTTTGTAGGAAAGTAATTTGTGTAGTTGATATGAACCAATTAAAATAACTATGCTGTTTTTTCATCCTTTATATTTTTGCCGGATTTTTTATACTATGTGATACTTTTAAAGGATTATTTAACAAGTGGTATAAATAGTTATATGTATTTAAAAACGAATAGGTCTTTAGTTTCAGCTAAATTAATGCAATGTGTTAGAACTCTAACCATAATTGACTGATTGATTTCCTGTCGATGATCGGGGCTACTTTTGTGGAAATTCAGCCAAATAAAATCTTAAATTTCATTACATCGACTAAAGTTGCTAAAAGTAGCGCATCAATAAAGCATTCAAAGAATTATTTCAAAGAATGCAAAAGATGCTTGACACTGATACTAATTATCTAATATAAGTACGTAATCGGAATCATGACAAGTAAACACATTAATTATATATCGTGCAATTATGATCGATAATAAATGTTATGTATTTAACGTGTGCAATTATATATACATAAATGTAAATATATTTAATATTAATATTATATTATTGAGATATTATAAAATTAAAAACTAAAAAAAAAAATAATATAAAATATTCAAACGGAAAAAAATCTATCAAAATCAATAATAACTAAAGATTACTACGCCAGATGCGAATACCCGGTACACTAATTTGTTGTGCTCAAAACTTTAGAAAACTAAACAACTATTCATTCAAAAATTACTATCAAAATCTGGAAACGACCATCCAAACAATGGGTGTACAATAACCTTAGAATTAAATGTTTTCAAAATTTCGGAATGTAAATTTTAAATATTACATGTATGTAAACTATACTCTATTTTCAGTGGCACATTTTGTTAATAACGGTTTGCATCAGAAAATGCTTTTACTTAAAAAAACAGTTATACTATTTCATGTTTAACAGGGTATGTTTACAGTAATTCATCATTATATTCAGAATTGACTGTAAACACAATATGTTATGTCAAATATACATAGTACTTAAGGATGCTGGAGTTCTATTTTACAAATATACATAGTACTTAAGGATGCTGGAGTTCTATTTTACAAATATACATAGTACTTAAGGATGCTGGAGTTCTATTTTACAAATATACATAGTACTTAAGGATGCTGGAGTTCTATTTTACAAATATACAATGTACATAGTACTTAAGGATGCTGGAGTTCTATTTTACAAATATACATAGTACGTAAGGATGCTGGAGTTCTATTTTACAAATATACATAGTACTTAAGGATGCTGGAGTTCTATTTTACAAATATACATAGTACTTAAGGATGCTGGAGTTCTATTTTACAAATATACATAGTACTTAAGGATGCTGGAGTTCTATTTTACAAATATACATAGTACTTAAGGATGCTGGAGTTCTATTTTACAAATATACATAGTACTTAAGGATGCTGGAGTTCTATTTTACAAATATACATAGTACTTAAGGATGCCGGAGTTCTATTTTACAAATTTGCATTATTTTGCTGTTTTTCCTTGAACAAATTGCATTCACGTAATTGTATCTGGTCATACGACATAGCAACACCTTCGCGTCAGCTTCCGTTTGGTCATTTCGATTTGCAGTTATTATTTTATAACATACAATAGGACCGTATAGTTTTTTTATGTTTTAGCATATTGATGAGGACAGACCTGATCGACATAAAATGCATGTATGGTGCGGATTACGCAAAGAGATTTTAATCAAGTTACCACAGTTCGGAATGGGAGGGCTTTCCACTTGAACACTTAGTTAATTAGACAGTCAGGAGATCAAAAATATTCAAAAGGTTATTATTTATTATTAAGTGCTCATGGTCCCAATTCCATCACCTTCATTATTCACGCTTATTGGTGTCGAATCCATTTTCAGCAACTCAATTACTACTTTAGTTGACACATATGTATCATGTAAGAAATTTTACTTGTATGGTATTAATATATAGAGACTATTGCTTAAACTTCAACAGAATGCTTAGGATGCTCGAATGAACTATTATTTGAATAAAATTGAGTCATGTGGCCATGATTCAAAAAACATATTTAAGGTCACCAACAATTTACTTGGATGTCTTCCAGTTCAACCTAATTTGCCACCAGGTAACTCATCAAAAGATATTGCTCAGAATGTAAGTGATATCTTCCCATCGAAAATAGAAAATATAAGAAATGAAATTGGTGCTGTCAACAATAATGTCATAGAGCATTCGTGCGATTCGGATGTCACCAAGCTCGACAAAATGCTACTTGCAACACAGAATGAAGTGCGAAAGCTTATTCAAACCGCTCCAAACAAATCATATGTTCTGGACCCACTTCCAACATGAATCCCGAAGAAATTCTTTACAAGATTTGTACCTATCATTGCAAATATAATAAATGCATCCTTTAGTTCGTGTTCGGTCTGAGAAGAACTTAATTGTGTTATGATACGACCTCTGCTAAAGAAACCTGATCTCGATCCGGATATTGTAAATAAATATAGACCATTTGTCATCAAAATATAAGAGAAAGTTGTAAGCCCTCGATATCTAGAACCATCTGATTGACAATTCCTTACATGAACGATATTAGTTAGCTTATATAAAGTTTCATTCAACCGAAACAGTCCTACTCAAGGTACAAAATGACATTGTGTAATCTCATGATAGTTACAGAGTTGTCGTTCTTGTGTTACTCGATGTGTCTGCTGCCTTTTATACTACAGATCACATAACGTTGATAAGTCGCATAGAGAATCATTACGGCATTCTTTGCGACTACAACGTAAGTTCTACAAATCTAAAATATTACGTCGAGCACGTTTTCTATTGTTATCGTACATACAGGTGGCGATCAAAGTCTTGTAAAGCTAAAGGGTTGCATTCGTAATGATTGACAAATGGAGAAAATTTCCAGTTAGTGTTTCAAGACATTCAGATCTGTCGTGGTTTGGAAACAGATGAGGCATTCAAACATGATTTCGCATCAAAGAACAATAAATGAATTCCGCAAATACTTCGCATTTTAAATGCAAAAATCGTCAAATTTGGCAAGAAATTGTGACACTTAATTCTTCAGGTTTCCGCTCTTTATTAAAATAAAAAAACTAGTTTGTACTTATGCGTATATATGTGTCAAATTCGATAGTATTGGTCTTTGCCAAAGTGTGTTTTTTACTTTATGCGGCCTCCTCGAAGTCCTACATTTACAGTTTGTTGTCACAACATCGCTTACATGCTATCGAAAACAACGAGATATCAAACAAATGTTCCAAACATTTAGGTATCCATCAGTTAGTAATAATATCTTAAACAATTTCCAAACCCATGATCGAATTCAAATATGGCGATAACTGAAATCATTTCTGAAACTAACATAATAAGAAAAGTCTTCCATTTGATTATTTATTTGTTTACTGAATGGGCTTACAATTTGCTTTCGCATCCAGAATATACTAAATAAATAAAACAAGAAACGAAAAACTATTATTTTAATAAAGATGAGTATTTTGCCTAATCTGATAAATAAAATTAAATATTTCATATTTATAACAAATTCTTTCATTATTTTAAAATAAATGTTCAAAACAACAATATCTAAATTCAGTCTTGACTTGATGTGCTTTATGATTTTTAGTGGCTTGTTCAACGAGTGGTATAGATTGTTACATCCATCTTATATTAATCAATGATATATAAAAGCGACTAGGTTGTAAGGTCAAGCCATCTGGCAATGTGTGAAGAACTCTAACCTTAATTGACTGGTGGAGTTTTTGTCGATGATCATGGTTAATTATTTTGTACTGCAGCCAAATAAAAACTGTTCGTCATGATATAGCTCAACATTTCTGAAAGAAGCATCAATATTGCATTCAACGAAAACAAAATTTTTGATACTTATATAAATTTTCCACTATAAGTACGAAATTGGTACCATAATAAGTAAACAGACCTAAGTTAATTAAATTTATCATTTCGTACGTCAGATACACAATGTCGTTTCTTATTTACATTTCATGAAAAGTTTTTGATCTCATTAAATCTGATAACCTTAGTGAAATCTTTACTAAATAAATCTTAGACACACCTTGTCTTCTATTTGTTTGTGGTTAGATGACAGTGTTTATGTTTGTTACAAAAAGATAGATTTATTAAAAATATAGCCAAACCCGTGTCACCAACCACCGTAATACACTTGTATCATTTTTAATTTACCAAGAGAGTTTAAAAATCTCTCATAAACATTTCTTTAAAACAATCATTAAATACCGGAATACAGGAAAAATTTTAAATGGCATCTTGTACTTGCGCCGACGTAAGTTTGGAAAATTTAAATTGGGGCATATCGTTAAAAACACTTTTTTTATAAGAAACATTAGGTTATATATTTATTTTATTCATTTCTATGACTGTACTATTTTGTTAAAACTGTGCTTGCAAAGTTCATATGCTCTTGTTGACATAAAACTAGGATTATAAATATTGCTGAATAAGCAGTAATAGTAACATATTTGTCATTTAAATTTCTTGTATTTCCTTTTTTGCAGAACATCCTGTCATACAGAAAATAATACATGC
Source organism: Limnoperna fortunei (assembly GCA_944474755.1). Lineage (NCBI taxonomy): Eukaryota > Metazoa > Mollusca > Bivalvia > Mytilida > Modiolidae > Limnoperna > Limnoperna fortunei. Next base: position 64,191,832 of record OX104123.1, read on the forward strand.
ATGCACCGTATCTTAACTACACTTTGGAACTAACCTATATTATATAAAAAGTAATTGGAGCACATAACTTTTCCATATTATGTGTACTAAAACGACGGTTATTATACAATTTCCGCACTTGAACGATATCAATATGAGGCTTTATTGGACTGGGTAGAAGAATATTGAAGAAGGCGAAGCACAGGTCAGTAAAACCTCATATTGATCGAGTTTAAGTGAAATTATTGTTTTATTACATAAGTTTAAGTTATTAAATTGGAATAGACAGGAACGTTTTACTATATCTACAGTTTCATATAATGTCCCTGGTGTCATTGAAAATGAAAAAAAAACCATTTTACATACACATCAATAATTTAAATAATATAACAAGAATCCAACAATATTTGGTCATTCACAATGATTTCTGATGAATTTGGTATGTAAAACGGCCAATTCTGCTCAATAAAAGTCCATATTGTACTCTTGTGATTTGATTGTCAACCGTATCTTCAAAATGATAATGAGATAGCTAATCAAATCACTCCAGTGCAAAATGGTTTTTATTGAGTAGAATGTGTGTTTTGCTAACCAATATGATAGGAAATGGAAAGTCACGTGTTTAATTATGTAATTATAGTATACTAATCTAGTCAGTAGATTTTTTGCTCGATATTATTTTTGCGAATTATTATATCATACAATTAACAGGAGTGATTTTACACAGCTCATGATACAGAAAAAGCGTGTACTATTATGCATTACTCTGGAAACATTGAAAGTGAAAGTATTATAAAGGTTCATACAATAAATCAGTTAAAAATACAAATATTTTCAATGTCTATACAGTCTATTGGTTACCCCTTTACAGTTTGTTGCAAAGTTAGTCAGTGCTTTATAAAGACTTTCGATAGTGACAGACAATATGACATATAATACTACAAACAGAACATACAGTGACACAAAAATGTTTGTTTCCGCATCTTCGTACGTTATATAACATTTGACATTGGTAACTTGTATTCTCAATTTGCTGTCACTTGTCCTTAAAATAAGGTCAACGAAAATACGCGAGAATAGGTTCCATTTAGTGACAGTATGCCTTAGCATTAAAGACATAGCATCAAGTGTATTTTGTTTTATATATTAACAATAAATCCAACGATGAGCAGTCAAGATAACACAATGCCTTCTTATGTATGTTTTATTGCACATCTCATAACAACATTTTCCGTTACAATTTATTTAATACAAACAGTATTAATTTGTCTAGAAAGGTTGTTTGCTTCGTTTCCTTTTACACGGAACAACTAGTTTACGAAATACATTTTGTGACCTTTATATTGTCGGAAATATTTGTTGTCGTTTACAGCACAAGTGCTTATGTTGTTTGCGGTTTTCAGCTGCTATTTGCACCGAAAAGCTATGGATTTTCTAAGTATATTTTAATTGCTTGATTTGCGGTTAATTCTGTTTATGATCATCTTTGCGCTATATACAATTGTAACATACAAACAATTTATACAAGTTAACCCACTATTACATGCACGTGCAAATCCGACAAATATTGAAAATTTCCTCGAATTCCAATCACCTGCAGATCGTAGGCTCATTGACATTTGAAATTTTCCTAACCTTCTGGTAATGGCAGAGATACATAGGACACAAATTGCTTCATCTAGTATGAGACCGTTTAATTTAAGATTAATACCTTATAATAATAGTAATTGTAAATTTGGCCGAGCTAAAACAAACAGACGTCGATCATTTTACAGCACTTAAGGACAATAACGCAATAAAACCTGAGCTTTTCGAAGACAAAAATCGGTCATGTATCACGAATGATATAATGGAATCGCACATGACCAAAACCCCTACAACTCAATTTCAACGTGCTCTAATTCCCAAAACACATATACAATCAGCGGTTCATATAGTCATAAAAGAGTTGCAATTAGACAATTTTGACCTAGGATTCAAGATAATTGTATCCAGTTACTATTTAACCGTGTGTCATTACGCAACTTGTATACGTCTTAACTTCCGGATTCGTGCCAGTGAATGTATTGCACATTACATCTGACATTATATCTTTCAACCCGCTGATGGATCCAATAATCTATGTGATAGGCATTGACGAATTTCGTAAGAGAATCAAGAGTGTTTGCCAAAAATATATTAGATTAGATTATAAAAGATTATAAGAGAATTAAATGTATCTTCTGATTATTTACTTTTTCCAAAGGTATTGAAGCGTATCTTTTGATATTATACTTCTTTCGAAGATAATGAAGCGTATCTGTCGATAATATATTGCCTTCAGAAATAATGAAGCGTATCTTGATAATATTCAACTTCTGAAGAAAATGAAGCGTATCTGTCGATAATATACAGGTTCCAAAGATTGACTGATTGATTGATGTTTAACTTCCAGCAAGCAATATTTCAGCTATATTCAGGACGGGAACAATTTTATAAATTGATAAGGTTTAGCAATTAGAAAGAAAACAATTATGTCGAAATATAGTAAAGCTGTAATCTCACACAATAGTATGAGGGTATATACACATAAAAAAATAACGTGATTAAAATAATAAAATATGAAATAACAGGCATAGTTACGATATAAGATTATATTTTATTATAAAAATTAATTTCTTTTACGAACTGTAGAATTTTGTCGCCTGCGACAGTTGTAAACAAATTAAACTAAGAATCTACAGTATAAATCTCGAATGTGGGCCACAAGACATGCTTGATTGTATACGGACTGTCGCAAGGCATACACTCGGGTCGTGGTTCACTATTTAAAATATAATTGTGTGTCGTCCCTGGTATGAACAAGACGGTACCTAGTTAAAACTACTTGGTCTCATATGATTTAAAATTATTTGCATGCAGAAGTGGTTGGATCTCATTTTATTTATATTTAATTTTTTATGGACTTCTAGATCCCAACCACTCTGCCATGTATTAAAAATATATTTAAAAAAAGGATTTAAAATCGGTAAAAGGTATTTTACAATCAATGATTTAATTGTTTAAGGGATTCTTAACTTTCCTGTCGACGACTGTGTTACCATAGATTCCAACATGACATGGAATCCAGAAGAACACAACCTCTTTACCTAAAGTTGTCAGCGATTTACAAATTTGAATTATTTTTAAAATAAATGGATTTTTAATTTTAGGATTTTCAATTGCCTGAAGACATGACAAATAATCGGAGCAGATATTAAATCTACTCTCATCTGACGAAGCAATAATTTTAGTGCAAGAAGGATAGCGTGCGCTTCTGCACTAAATACAGTAGAAACGGAAGGAAGATGGCGAGTTTGAACACATTCCCCAAAGACAGCGGCCGATGCAACCCTTTCGCCGCCCTTTGTTCCAATTGTATAAATTGGAGAATGGTCAGGATAGTGAGATTTATTTCTACCAAGTGTTGTTGAATAATTAAAGGGTTTGTGTCAGACTTTTTATGGTTTCTAAGATCAAAAATAAATACCGGTTTTGGATTAAACAATGGTGGGTAATGTGGAATTTCAATAGCAGCAATTTCTTCTAAATTTATACCAGAGTTGTTCATATGAGGTTTTATTCTGATCAAAAAGGTTGAATTTTATTTGGATGTTTGAAAACACCTGGCCGGGTTGCAATGATACGCCTTCAATTTGGTTGCATATTGCAAAGCGAGCTTAATTCTTCTTTGATACAAAGAAGGCTCGTTTGCTTCTACATTCAAACTATTTACAGGTGTGGTTCTAAAAGCTCATAGTCGCAATCCCTGATGGTGTATAGTATCAAGGATTTTGACATATCACTTGCGAGCAGAACCATAAATAAAGCAACCGTAATCTAATTTCGATCGAACCAGCGATCTGTAAAGATTCAGTAAAACATCGCACTCAGCACCCCAGTTGGTGCTGGATACGACTTTTAAAATATCTAATGCCTTTAGGCATTTATTTTTTAACATTTTGATAGGGGGAAGAAAGGTAAGCCTTGAACCAAATATAAGACCAAGAAAAGTAGTTTCTTTTACAAGTTTGATAGGGTTATTATGTAATTTTAATTCGGGGTCAGAATGCATCTTTCGTTTATTACAAAAATGCATCCCAACGGTTTTTCCAGTTGAGAATTCAAAACCATTCTACTTTGCCCATTTCTGTATTCTATTTAAACATAACTGCAGTTGACGTTCAATATTATTCATGTTTTTTCCTCGGTAACATATAAGAACCATCAATATTATCTTTTAAAACGTGAGCAAGGCTATAAATTTTGATACTAAATAAAGTGACAGAAAGGATGCTTCCCTGAGGAATCCATTCCCTGTTGAAAAGGGTCTGATAAAGTGAAAGTTACCCTAACTTAAAATTGCCTGTCAGATAAAAAGTTAGAAATAAAGGTATGAAGTCTACCTTTCAACCTCACATCAAAAAGATCTTTCTAAATACCATATTTCCATGGTGTGACATATGCTTTCTCTAAATCGAAAAAGATAGACACAACATGTTCATTTTCGGATCTAGGGTACTTCTCCCTTGTCTGAATCCACATTGGATATTTGAGATTAGGTTGTTAGATTCAAAAAACCAGTCAAGGCGATCATTGATCATCCTTTCCATGGTTTTACAAAGACAGCTTGTGAGTGCTATAGGCCGATAGTTGGACGTCTCCGAGTGATCTTTTCCTGGCTTTAAAATAGGCTCTATGGCCATTTTCCATATTTATGGTAAGTCACTCGTTTCCCAAATGTTAGTAACAGAAGGTGTTGGAGAGAAGATTGTTGCAGATGTTTGAGAAGTTGATAATGGATGTCATCTGGACCAAATGATGTGTCGTGAGATTTGTTCAAAGAATTTGTTAAGCTCTTCCAAAGAAAAAGGTTTATTGTAATCTTCCAGATTTTTTTACTTGAAGTTAAGTTTTGATTTTTCTTTTTGAGTTTTGATACGCTGAAAATCCGAATGATAATTTTCAGCGGACGAGTGTTTTGCAAATGTTTTGGCCAATTTGTTATATATATCTGACTCTTATGTTAACAAGTCTTGTCCATTCTTTAAATGATGGACATTTGCTTTCCTGTTTTTACCTTTCATTTTACGAATCATGTTCCAAATTTTATTCATAGGAGTATGGTTATTTAGTTTAGAAACAAAGTTACGCCAAGAGGTGCGTCGTCTTTGTTTTGTTACCCTGCGAGCTTTCGTTTGAAAAATTCGAACATGGTTAAGATTATTTTGAGTTGGGTGTTTATTAAAGCGTCGTTCGGCTTATTGCCGGGCTTTAATAGCGTCCTAACAGCTGTCATCAAACCATGGTTTACTTGGATGTTTTGGATTTATCGAGGTCTTAGAAATTGTTTCAACAGCAATTGAAAAAAGTGTTTCATTGAATTTTAAAATTGGATCTGCAATAGCTTCAAAAGTATTCGGAGGGATATACACAGAGCATAAAGTTATTGTTTTGTCTAGATATTCTAACAGCAACCGCCTGATCACACAGGGCTATGTAGAACTTGATCTTTTACAAGAATGGTAGAGCCGCCAGCAGCTCTATCATTCTTGTCTACATATGTGCTTTATATAGAGTAGTTTTCTAAAGATATGTTATCACTTCGTTTTAGGTGGGATTCTTGGAGGCAAAATACAACAGGAAGAAAGGCTTGAACTAATAATGTAATCTCAAGATAATTAATCTTAAGACCTCGACAATGCCATTGTATTATTGTACCCATTATGGTCTGCGAATAGGGAAATAGTTGACAGTTTTTTGGCGGCTATTCCGTCGGTTTCTGCTGGGGGATCTACTTTTAGATCCAGCATCTGGGGTAGTGTATCAATGGGATCGCCCCAGGTAGTATTATCTAGATGACCTAGACTTCCAAACCTGTTGTGGACCTTAATGGGATCCCGACGCAGTTTTGGAGTTCGATCTCCTTTTTGATTTGAGTTTTTATTTGAGTTAGAAGAATTTAAATTAGAGTTGAAAGTCGGTTGTGGATTGAGAGGGTGCTAAAGACGTAGCAGTTTTAGAGGGTGCTGAAGACGTAGCAGTTTGAGAAGATGAAGATTTTCGTGAATATTCAATGATTTTGTTTGTCGTTGTACCTGGTAATTTTGAAGGTTCCTGTTTGTCAATAGGCCAGGTGATGATTTTCTGCGTTTCAACTGAAGCGTTTGCCCACACTGGCGTATGGTATTGATGCAGAAGACGAGGGATTATGCATGATATTATACAGACGACGAGCCTCAGGGTATGAGATGGTCTTTTCAGTTTTTAATTTTTGTATTTCTTTTTCCTTTTTAAAGTGTTGACAATCCTTGGATGAGGACATGTGGGCTTCACCGCAAAGGGCACACTTTGGAGTTTTAGTGCATGTAAATCCTTCTTCTGCACATTTAAAACAAACCAGGTGACATCTGCACTGTCCCTTTCCATGGCCGAACTTCTGACACTTGAAGCAGCGCACAGAGTATGATATGTATGCACTGACTTTAAATTTGTCCAATCTTGACGGACTCAGGGACAGTGGGTGTTTCGGAAGCCATGATTATAAAAATGCGGTTCCCCACCCTCGTCAACCACCCGCCACGGAGTGCCAACATGGGCGATACTTAGAGTCTGCGGTTCTCCAGCAGAAAGCATCAGGTGTTCCAAGGGTGGTATACTCCAAAAGATAAATTTCTCAATGAACGCATGCCTCGTGCCCGGGGTTACCTGTCGATACAACCGTTGAAACTATCTAATTGATTGACCCATGAGCCACCGCCTTCTTAACAGTCTGTTACTGAACAACTTTGGCAATAAGATGCACAAGATAAAATCAAGTGACAAGAAGAATGACGACAAGCTTGTTAAGGGCTCGGCATGACCAGCCGATTAACCGAACCGGATCCATCAGGCCTCTTGTCTAGTTAAAGTTAGGGCCAAAGTGGTGTATTGAAAATCGAAACCCGCTGACCCGCACTAATGGATGCAGAGAGAGTGATCTCGCAACCACCAGGATCCACCATCACGGGTTGCAACACACGTCGCCTCTATAAAGCTGAGGAAGCTTTGACCTTCAGCCACCGCCTTCTTTGTAAATCCTTAAAGAAATGCTGTCTATCAACTGGTTAATACATTTCATGGAATAATTTGAAAAGAAATAAATGTAATAAAAAAGCGAAAATGAGAAGGATTCACAAAGGGCAAGACGTGACATGCCGATTCATCGAAGTCAGGGCTAACTCGATTTCCCGTCTAGAAAAGTAAGGGGTCAGTAGGTTATCGAGACCGTTTACCCGGCCCTCTGAAATCCCATCTTGTAATCGACACGAGTCGCAACGCACGGCAAGTGTTGCCTCTGTTAGCAGACTCTTAATGCAGGCTTAGGAAGCCGTTGGCCTATTCTCCTGTGCCCCGGGTCCCACAAGGGGTGGTTCCAAAGATAATGAGGCGTATCTGTCGATAATATACTGATTTCAGTGTTGCATATCGACAATTAAAGTAAACTTGTCAACTTTTAACAGAAGGTAAATTGTTTACAGCTTATATTTGTTTGTTTATATACATAAGACGTTAAACCAGCTTTAGCAATTTTCTACAGCTATGTTGTGGTCAGGTTTTCATAAGTGGAGTAAGCCGGTGAAAACGCTTGACCTTCGTTATTAGTTCTGGCAATCCGTTTCAATTAGGATTTGAAATAAACATAACCTGAGGCAGATTAGATATAACTAACCTCCTTACATACTCTGCCATAAAGACCCCTATTGTTTATCTATTAAGCTCAAATTACAAAACCGTTATTGTAATGTTTAAATAACTGTCTTTAATAGTTCACTATCATAACCTAAAAAAATGACACGTAATAAAATATTCAAAATTAATACCGGAGCAGGAATACTTATAGAATAGTATTTTTATTGCCTGAATTTACATTATTTTGGAAAGGCTTTTATTTATGCATTACGACCACGAGAAATTGAAACAGCTTTTCTAAAACAAATTGTACTTGAGCAAAAAAAAATCAATATGAAAGATGACTAGGATCATTTTAGCAATGATTTTCATTTATAAACAGTTTTATTTCTTCTCGCTTTATTATAACAAAGCATCATTAATAAAAGGAAGTTGTTTGGATTTGTTATATCAAAATTCAGTTCATATATATTAGTATCAATTATTTGTTTTTTTTAAAGAACGATAAGATGATTTTGTTGCTTTCTGTATGTTCTTCTTTGATTTTAGTCGTACAGATATATATAACCTTAAAATGATTATTGTATCAAAATCGCGCATCCACATATTGATTTATGTAAACACCACGGCAGCCTTTCTTTCCTTGTATTAAGAATATTGTATAGAAACGCTTCGATTAATGTAAATATACATGTTCATGGCTGTTATCGGGATTTGTGTAAAACCAAATGTGTTATAAAATGCTTAGTTAGATAGATTTTTGTCATTGATATTAAAAGGATTCAATGAAATGTGTACTGTTTGTTTGGCATCGCCTAAATTTATTATAAAAGGCTTAAACTGTGGTGATGTCTCATTGAACTATGTATACATCTTTTTTGAAATTGTCAAATGTTTTAAATGTAATGAAATGAGCTAGTGTTATCATTAATAAAAACAACAAATAAAATGGTTTTAACATTGTATGTTGTCGCGTTTCGATTTATATAGATTCTTTACATTATATTTACTCTATTTTTATAAGATTTGATGTTTGCATGGGTAAATAATCTTTAAATTTTAAACTTACTTTCAGAAGATTGGATAAAAGATTTTATACGCACAATGGCTTTTAAATTTGCTGCCTTAAGATCATGAACAAGTGCTTTATTTACAGTATGATAATATAAATTTGTGCATTTTATGTGAGGAAATAAACATGTTAAAAATATTTCTATTAATTCCATATATTCAATTTACGAAATCGTCCACCTCCCTCGAACAACTATATATGGGTACAGTGTGTATCAAGCCATATAAATGCATGTTTTATATCTCATAATTGTAACATGCATTATAATTATGAGTAAGTATAAACATATGTAGAAAAAAACAAACTTTAAATTGAGTAAACTACTGGTTTGAAACTGTTACATAAAGCATTATGTAGCTGGGCTGCTGAGAAGACTGAACCATACTCATTATTATAATTATTGCACGTTTTCAATAAAAATGTTTATTTGCATAATGTTTTCATGTTATTATATATTCATTCCTTATATGAATAAAACTGTTTTCAATGGAATTGAGATTACCGTATTGCATTATGTTTAACTATTCTGAATATTGAAACAGTATTTTAGCTTTATTTAGGACAAGAAAAAGTTATAGTGATAATTGATGGAAAACGGGACATGAATTTTGACTGACACTGAAAATTTATGTAGTATTGACAAATTAACCCTTTGTGGACGTTACAATGAGCGTACTCTTTTAGTAAATCTAACAAAGGGTTCTTTATCGTGCAAGGAGCGTTGATTTTTTCCAAACACGTCACCCACTAGACACTAGAGTCCGCGTCCTGGCTTTACCATATTATTACTTGAGCGGGCTTCCAGTATCTGCCATCGAGGGACGCGCAGGGCAGCTCTGTGGTTTGAGCACTGATAACCTTCTCCGTTGGTCCATGTATTTAATGATTAAAGTTAAAATACTAGAATAATAACTAAAACTAGCCAAATCTCAATTGAGTGTCCTAATAATACCCTACAATTAAACGCATTCAAGCAAATATACTATTCGACTTTTTATTGGTACAGTTTCAAGTTTAACATATTGAAAAAAATATTAGTTAACAGAATCAGACAAAGAACAAATGAAATCTCAGTGTTTTTAGGCCAGAAAGCCAGAGTAACCAATGAAATGACTTCCACAGTAAGGTTATTAGCTTTGATGATTCGGCCTCACCACTTTAAGCATTATCCAGCTATATCAGGGCGTCCATTTTATATTAAAAACAGAAAAGTACGCGGCAAAAAGCCGTAACATCATCAGGAAAACGACACTTTCGCAATTTAGATTTCACGACTGTATGTATTTTGTCTGTTTTACAATCTTTTAATTCAATGCACAATCTACTAGTACAAATTTGTTTTAAAGTACAATCGATAAGTAACTAAAGGGTACCACACCAACAGTATCTATATTATTAGTATACGTATGTACTCATACAAGTTAACTTATTGCTACCACTTTATACGCACCACGTAAAAATGTATTCTGATACGTAAGTGTGATAATATACTTTTGAAGAAAACGTGTATAAAAAGCAATCAGTTCATCTCGTACCCAAAGCAGTACACATTCAACCCCTAATTTCAATACACCCAAAGGTTTTGATAGTGAATGTTTCTGTTTTAAGTTATTTTATGCAATGCATAGTAAGTTTGAAGATTAATTAAATATTAATATGTTACTTGAATTCTAAGACTTACACATTTTTCTATTTATCTGACAAGTTGGCGTTTTTTTAGGGATTAATATTATATTCAAATTTTCAGCTATATTTAGTCAAAAACAAATTAACAAAATCTAATTGGCTTATAACGTTTTACACCATTGTTATTTTTGTAAGCGAAAATTAAAAGTAAAACAATATAAGCTGTATTAAAATTAAACGGTGACTTCAATTATGGGTCGGATACCTTAAACTAGACATGAGGGCGGATGGGCCAAGTTTGGTCGATAAGGAAGTCATGCTAATAACGTTGTCAGGTCTTAGATCTGTGTGGGATTGTCCAAATGCATATCACTAAACGGGGATTTTTGGGGTAGATCTCAGCCTGAGACATGCATTTCTGTCATTTGTTGTACTAATAATAGACAAGATCGTAAATGATTGTCGATGTTAAATGTAAATATATTGAAGTAACCTTATAAGTTAGATTTTCTCTTCCTGTATATAATGCAAAAGCTCAGCCTTTATGTCTTGCCGTAAAAAGTGTTGCTTTGTCAGCCTAGCAAAAAACTGATGTTTTTCTTGTTTTTCTGCATTAGAAATAAACAACAGTAAAAATCCATTTATTCTGAAAATAATAGACTTTTTGAAATAACAGCTAATGAAAACATGTTTTCTTTTTTCCGGATTCCTACTCATATCATATCAATATCCATGGACTCAAGGACAATGATGCTACGAATGCCGTCAGTTATGATATTATTAACTGTTAACTTAGTTTAGTGATTTTCAGCTATATATATATATTAGCAAACTTCTATATTTCACCTTTTAAAAGGTTAGGTTTATCGAACGTGGCCTAGTGGTTAAGATAGTTATTGATCTACTTTTGCTTGATGTCGTTGTATGTCAACACTAAGGTTGCTCGTACGAGTCTTACTGCAGGGAGACTATGCCCTTCTCCAATGTTAATTGACAAAGATTGACAGTTTTCCTATTGAAGGTCGAGGTGTTTTCCGCGTATTACGTTTTTGCCCTCCAATTAATCCTCAACAATCATTGATGCAACTGCCATTAAACCATTAAAAAATAATTTAAATTTATCTTGTTCCCTTTTATGGGTGAAATATGAATTGCTGGGTATACACCATTAATCACTCAATTTTAAAATAATGTTTAGTAAATTACAATTATATATAAATTGATGTTACACATGTTTTAGTTTGAAGTGTGAAACTGTTCAATGTTTACACGAATGTATATAAAATACGTGTAGAATTTCAACATGAATGCAAGAAGTTGACAACAATATACATATTATTTTAAGTGCAAATGTTTTACTGAAATCTGTGGTTCTGTTCCATGTTAAATGAAACATTTGATGATCCCAATAAATTATGCAATCTGATAATTCGGACTTTATATAAACCCATGATGTGGTGGTCCTGACTGTAGGTGACGTAACACGTGGACGAAATTTTGTTTAAGGCATCATTTTCACACACTGTTTATGCAACATCCAATACACTTGCTTCTTCTGAACATGAAGCGCCTTATTCTGAAGACCAATAAGGCCATTTCTCTACTTTATGAAACCTAGCTTTGAATTAGTAGCTAAGACACCCATTTATTAAAACTTTGGTTTTGTTTCCTGTCTCATGAATTGGCATAGCACAATTATTTGTTGTAAGAGTGACGTTATATGTAATTTTTTATAATTGCAACTTTTAACTCACAACGCCTAGTAAACATTATTTTTATATGTGCACTTTTGTTAAATGAATGTATGTATTCTTTTTTGGTGGCAGTCATATATGTACTCTGTTAACCATTCCTGGTGGCAGTAAAATACATTCTGTTGTCTTTTTCAGCGGCAGTTAGACATTTCTTTTGTTGTCTTTTTAGTTGGATTCTGAAATACTTTGTTGTCTGTTTTCTGTGACATTTAGATGTTGTCGATGGCACTCAGAAAAGTTTTTATAATGATACATTAAGAAACATGACTCCAGTTTAGATACTCGTGTTGACTACAACAAAACTAATTTTTCATTTACTTTATGATTAATACAATATGTTTAATCGACACATGTTTAAATGATATCGAAAAAAAAAATCTCAACGAAAGACATCGTTAGTAGTAATTGTCAGATGATATTGTTCAAAGTCAGACATTTTATAGCTCTTTAAGGTGTTAACACTTTGGAATTCATATGTTGTTGATTATAACAAATATTTCATAAAAATAACAACATTTAAGGAAGGTTAACAGTACATCTTATACATTGAAATGGTTTTAATGTGAATAAAGTGCTGGGAAAACCGTTAAAATCTATTCAAAATTTACTATTCTTCTTTGTTTAAAGTAAAACAGTTCTATTCACAGTTTCTCGGCGTTTATATGATACTGAAAAGAAGAAAAAAGCAAATTAAAGACAAATTAGTAACAAACACAGAAAGAAATATAATTACACAAGATGGAAAAAGGTTGTTCCATTATGATCAGAGCATCTTGCTTCACCGTTGATACCCGTCGTGTTACTAGATGTAAAAAACCGGTGCAATGTCAATCACTAGTACTTAAACAAGAATACTGGTGACATCTTTGTGAGGTTTATATTATAACTTTCACTCAATTAATAAAGTAGACCATACAATTGACTTTTAGTACAATCTTAATTTTCTATTAAAAGCTTTGTTGTGCTAACCGTCTAGAGCGCGAATATTTGCTACAAAGAAATAAATTTTTATTTCGGTTGATTAGGGTTTTTTATACAATGTGTAAGTATTGTATTTATTAACTAGAGATATGGCAAGCAAAAACACAAAATTTGGTTCAAAACTAATGGACAGAATATCAAATATTAAAATCTAACAAAAACAAAGGAAATACAGTATCGTTGACTGCTGGTTTAAAATTTTCTAATCCTTACTCTATGTATTTCCATAGTAAAGACAAGGAGAAAAAACAACTCACATTAGCACGCGACAACTATGTAAGGCAATAGCTAGGTTAGCCTTTAGTTGTTAAAAATTATAAAAGATAGGAATCACGACATCTTGATCATCTTCATCTGGTTAACTGATAATTCATCAAAATGAAAACCTGACAAGAAAACATTGAAACGTGCAAATAATATTCATACACGAAAGTAGAATTCAAATATCGGGAGGATAGATCAGGGGCACACACAACTACGGTTAAAAAAAAGAGGAGCCAAAAAAAAACAAGACAATCGACACATATTACGGAACAAATCAATGCTCATTTGTTATCCAGGTATTCAGAAACATTCAACATAGTGACTACGAAGGTAAAAAGTTATTACTTTAGTCTTTCCCTTGTGTATCTTAAGTTACTTATAATTTGCTTAAATGTTTAATGTCATTTGTATCAACATCTTCCCAGAAACTATACAAAATTAACAAACACAAGGAGTAAAATATCCGACATTTTTAGTTTTTTAGACCCCTTCACATAATATTTTGTGTCAGTATGTTATGCATTTAGCGGTTTTATGGTTAGTTTTTGGTGAGACTTTTTTCTTTGCATATTTTTCTTTGATGTTGACATTTATATTACGTGTGATCTTCTAATGACGAAATGAAAATTACTATTATAATATTGATTATCTACGGCTTATATAATACCCGTTTAACGCTTAGTCATCAGATAAGAAGAATGTAACAGAGAATAAACAACATCGCACTCAAGTATGTATCTTTTTCATTTTGTTTGCTTTGAGTTTTAGTCCACTTTTGTAATTTTTAACTATTCATTGTGTCATTTTTGTCGCAAAAAACGTGATCCACTTACATGTGCAGTTTAATTTTATTCTCCATCAAGATAACAATTTAAAAACTTATTATTTTGGAAGCCTTTATTTCGAGTGGTTAACGTTTTGTACATGTAGTATAGAAAAATGCGCTTTGATTAAATTTTATTTGTAATAAAATACTCAGCTGGCTTAAAACTTCACATCTGTTCTGTCTTAAAATTAATTCTTATAACACAGTGAAAACCCACAAAATTTAAAATACAGTATTACTGCATTATCCACTGAATTTATCACACCCCAAATTTAAGTATCTTTACCTAAAGTAAGTTAAATATAATTGTCTACAAATATTTGATTGCAAAATATAGTTGTAGATAGTATTTCGAATTTTTGAAAACAGTGTACAGGGAGTGTACTACGACGATGATTAGATGCCCCTATTTCTCACTAATGGTATATAATACCCATTATCCAATTATCAAACCAAATCACAATCTGCAGTAATGATGGCGGGAGGTTTTGCGGGCCATAAAACCTGGTTGAGCCTTTTAAATGCCTGTACCAAGTATGGACCATTGCTGTAGTTTATATTTTTGGTTGTTTGTTCTGGAGTTGGCGGTTTCTCGGCCTTTTATTTTTAGATTGTCTGTTTTGACAGTTTCCTCGGCGTTCGTTATTTTCTGCTGTGCGATATTTACACACATAGTCCATCATTTGTAATTTCTATTTACTTTTAAGTACTTTTGAAATTTGAACCAATCCTAGTTAGAGTACTAGAAAAAACCGACGACCTTTCTTTTAAAAACTGGCAATACTTGTCAACGAGCACACTCTGCCCACAATAAAAAACCAAACCAGCAACCTTAATGTTGACAAGCACGTAATCAATAGTAGATGCCTAATTTTTCTAACCAATGCATCTACACCTAAAACATGTCAAACATAATTTTCGTTGTATTTCTGGTCAGTATGCTATATGTGCCACGAATCAGCGAATCATTCTTTAAAATCTTAATTAATATATCTTTGGAAAAAGATGCTTTACTTCTTTTATTTCTTAGACGCACGTTTTTATTATCATCTTTTATGGTTAGATTAATATATCAGGGTTAAAATTTATTAGGTCATAAATAACATTTATTTAACCGATATCGATTTTTACGTTATCTATGGTCCAAGGGGAATTTTGCAATTCAACTATTATGGTATATTAAGCGTCAATAACATAAGCATACATACAGAAATGAAGAAATACTAAAGAGTAATCCTATCTTTATTACTGTGAATAAAAAATAAAAGCTGGTAAAAGTAGCTATATATAGTCTGCACTGACCAATATACCTAGGACATTAACTCAGTGGTTCCTAAATTTCCTAGTACATCTAGTTTATGGATAAAATTTTCTAGTAAAATATTTCTAGATGCTTTATGTCTTCTGTTCTAGGATGTGACATAAATAACACAGTAGTTTGTTCATTTTTTCCTGTTATCCTTATCCTACAAAGTTTACTGATATTGATAATTAACGTTGATTTAAAATTTTAAGTTGAAGCATTTACGCAAGACGTACAAAGTAAAAATTGTTTATGTTAATTATATTTTTCACAATTCTGTGGCAAGACCTATAGTTATTTTCTGATTATTATTATTATAATTATTATTGATATTATTATTATTATTATTATTATTATTATTATTATTATTATTATTATTATTATTATTATTATTATTATTATTTTCTTCTTTCTACGGTATCTGTTTTTTACCTCTTAAATCGGTTACCCATTGCGCTTTTTGTGTTCACCCTGACTGATGGTATCGTTTTCCATTATAGGCTTTATCTTCAACTTGACTAAAAACTTGTTATCGCTACTCTTCCTAAACCATAAACGATCCTTTACAACAAGTGATATATATATATCATTGCCCAACTTTTTGATGTCTATATTTTAGGGAACTGACATCATCTTATAGGAGTTATCTCCCATTTAAGAAAAAAATATATGTGAAATGCAAAAAATCTATAAACCCTCATAACATTTGACCTTGAAAATGTACACAAGGTTTAAGGTCAAGGTCACATTTGCATTTGTTTTTCCATTTGCAATACAAATCTGAAACCGTAAAACATAGATTAACATTTATTGTAGGAAAATGGCCTTAACAATAAGCAACTTTGTCACATTTAAAGCGAAGTAATTTGACTTTATTTATTAAAGGTATCTCCCATTAAGACACTTGCTTATTAGTTTTTTATACATATCTTATAAACTGTTGATGTTAGAGGCACGAGTCTGCACCATACACCATCATAACCTTTGACCTTGAATATGGGCACAGTGTAATGGTAAATTTCACGTTTTAAATGCTGAAATTTGCTTGTTATTGCAACTTCGTTGAAAGCATAAACAGATGAATAATATCTTATTTCAAGTAAAATTTTGGCCTTGAAACCTATTTGATTGAAAGAATTTGATTTAATGTGATTCTAGCTATATCCCATTAATATAATGAGCTATACCTCATTAACTATTGATAGTATCGGGTCTTCGACATAGACTTTTCTGACACTTGACCTTGTACATTCTCTTAAAATGCAAATTTTCAACAAATAATAGAAAACAATTAAAAAATGTACATTGCAAGTTTATAACCTGTCACTGTAATACTAATAGTCCGAAATTAATTTTACTTTTAAGGTAAAAAAAAAGCATACGTTTCTGAATTCTTTACGTTTGTTTTTCAATAAGATGTTACAATTATTTGTGTTCATAAAATGTGTTATTTCTAGTAAATAGTAAACTATACATGTCACGCCAAGTTTGTACACATTTTATAGTAGTTATCACTCTTAGAATTCGTATCTCTGCCAAATAATAAATAAATAAAACTACTTTTATCGCAAACTCAAAGCCTGTTAACATGTTATGTTAACTTTCTTATGCCTTCCTCTCGGTAAAACCAACACCCGGCATATTTTTTAACTTTTGTTATTTTGACATATTGCGACAATCCCAACCAGTCAATTAAACGTATTTAAAAATGCAAATCATATAAGAATTATTTACGATTTAACGACTTCCGATGTTTAAAATCTGCATGATGTAAAAAAAAAGCAACATTAGTCAATTAATATGCACATTTTGAAATTGTGTAATGGAAGCTCTATCTACAACATCTGAGTTATTTTGATTTTCAATATAATTGTGGTTGAGCGCCTCTGACGAGTCGTGATTTGACAAAACGCGCGTGTGGCGAAGTATATTTTCGTAACCTTGGTAACTTTAATGACATTTAATATATTTGTATAAACGTTTGATGTCCTGATTTTAACTTAACGCATGTATATGCTTCTAGTTTTCGTCTTTAATGTATTGAATACAAATAAAAGAGATATCTGAAGGATGTTTGCTCATCATTTTTGTTAAGAGGACGATTTTTAAATGATTGTTATATTTGGAACAGTGTCGATACTACAACAAAAATGACAAACAATTATAATAGGTGAAAGTTTTCACATATAAACGATTGAACACTTCTGCCAACTTTTACTGATTTGTTAACGTTTTACTTGCTTACGTTTTCTCTATCAATTTTTTAAATTCAAAAGTCATGCAAAAAAAATTGCTTCAGCTAATTGTTGCTTATCGTCCAACAGGCAATATTTCATCCGTAGTGGATGACGTGTTACTTTCCTTTCACGATGTAGATATTTAAAAAGGGTATTCGTTAAAAAGGCTAGATCGTTGGTCCCTGCAAAACTTTGTCATACTTTTGCAGAAACATATTTTGCAAACATATTGTCCTCCTTAGTCTGTATCTTTGTTTTTTCCTCGTTATTTATTGTTTGGTAACTTGTTATCATTTTGAATATAGCTAAATTCTAAAATCTTTGACGTAAAGAAAATATTCAATCATCACTTTTTAGCTCATAACTGATGTCTTTATTGCATACTGTATTTCCAGCCTATATTCATCCATTCAGACCTTTGATCATTCTATATTTTACTGCTCCATGAACAAAGCTGCTGGAGTTTCCCATATGGCCGATAACGATACTTTTACTTCATAAACTTGTCAGTTTGTCTATCCTGATCATTTATCATAGTAGGCATGTCGAGTCTCTGGCACGCATAAATAAAAATGTTTATAAACATAATAAATCAATTTATTTGCTATTGAGACAAGATTCTACTGTACTTAACAAGATTATTGGAACTTACAACAATTACACCAGAATAGTACATTTACATTAGCATTACTATAGGGACTACGCATAACAGATTTAGCATTTGTTGGTCACTTGCTTTTTTGCAGAAAACCTTTTCATACAGAAAAAGTGATAATTCTATGAAGATATCCTTCTACAACCAACTGAAGTTGCCCTGCAGAAGGAACAACCAAAAGCAACCGGAACACAGTTCGCTTCTATAATGTATATAGATGACTATCGAATATTATTATAGACTTATATTGACACACAAAAAACTGACTGGTATCCTTATATATGCAGAACGAATCTGTATTTTAAAAGTGTTGTTTTACATTTTTTACGCGGTATTACACACTTTTATATCCGAAATTACTCTACACATCTTAGGCACAGAACCTGTATTTACTAGTTACATGATGTGGAGCCTATTATAAATTGTTTAAGTACTTTAATTTGTCTATTAAGACTATCGTTTATCTATATTCAAACGCTTTCTTATTCCGTGCCACTCTTTATTGAGAAAGAAAAGATAATGACTACAGAAAATTCCACAAACAGAACTTACAGTGACAGTAATAGATCTGGTTTTACATCTTCGTACGTTGTCTTACCTTTGTCAGTGGTAACGATAATTTTAAATTTATTTGCACTTGTCATTCTACGAAGATCAAAGAAAATACGGGAAAATAGGTTCCATGTCTTGACAGTATGTCTTAGTATTACAGATATTATATCAAGTGTATTCAGTTTTGTATTATCAACAAGTTCGATGATGAACAAATACGGGAAAACTATGCCACCTTACGTTTGCTTCAGTGCACATCTTATCACAACTACTTCCGTTACAGTTTCTATGATACAAATAGTATTCATTTGCCTAGAAAGGTTGTTTGCGACGTTTCCTCTTACTCGAGACACCAAGTTCACTAGATACTTTTTCTTGGCCTATATGTTGTCCGTAGTATTTGCTATATTCTATAGCATATGCGTGTATATCTTTTACGGAAAGGCAGATTGTACGTATTGTTCTGCGGCTGCTATTTTTCAGAACAGCCAATGGATATTCGACGTCTATTTTGCTTCTTTACAGAGCATATTATTCTTGATTATTGCTTTGTTATATGCAATCGTAATAGCACGTCTATATAGACGGTATAAACAAGTTAATCCAATCTTATTGGTACGTGCAAATCCTACAAATATTGATAACACCCTAGAATGGCAACCGAACGCAGACAGAAGCCACATTGAGAATAGAGAGTCTAATCTTCTGGAAATGAACAAAATGTGTGGGACACAAACACATATATCTGTTGTGGGAACGTCTAATTCAAGACTGCTACAGTCTGATAACAGCAACAGCAAATCGGAACGAGAGAAAATAAAAGTCACACAAAACGACGAAAACTCGATAAAACCAATACATTTCGAAGATAAACGTCGGGCTGGATTAAACAATGGCGTTGGATCAAAAACAACCAAAACTACTTTAAAAGCTACTTCATTTAAAGGTACATGTACATGCATGTTGAAAAGATCTGATTACATGGACGCGACTTCATCACCATGTTCCAACAGCGGTTCATTAATTCGTATAAGACGGTTCAAAAAAACAATTCTAACTTTGGGATTAATTATAATTGTGACGGCAATTACTACCTTACCGTGTGTTATTACACAGGTAGTATACGCATCTACTAACGGATTAGTCTCACTAAAAGCATTGCAGGCTGCATCTAGCATTATTTTGCTTAACCCACTACTTGACCCACTTGTATACGTGCTGCGTATCGACGAATTTCGGAAGACAATTAGGTGTACATTCCGGTAAAATATGGGCTAAAATGTACGTTCCAGACCAATATGAAGTTTGACAGACAAGTATGTACAAGGCTTAAATATGTAAGATCAGCAGATATACATATATCTACGTCCATGCATTTATAAATACTAACAAACTCCAGAATGCAAATGCCGATAATTTAATTCAAATAAGTTTAATCTAGATGCAATATAGTTATACAAATGCATGAAATATCTCATTTGATTTGCAATCATGTTTAATGACATTGTCTTAAAAATACCAAAGACAGTTATAACAACTTCAATCAGCATTGACACCAGTAAACAATGACAGAAAGTTATAATGCAGCTTACCTAAGATAATTGCCCGTTAATTAATGAACGACTTTTGTGAACACTTATAACTAATAACAGATGATACAAAAATGTGTTATTGAACACCTTACATATAAACACTAAGAGAATAAGAATTAATGGTTGCATTAGAAGTAAACTGTAATGTTTCAAATGTATATATTACAATCATGAGACGCTATTTTGTAACAAACTCTATGATTCAGAAATTTCTTGTATCATCGTTGTGTTTGTAAAATGTTTACTCTTCGCATCATACTACTATATTTTTAACCTCAGTAGTTAACAAACTAATGTGCATAATTTGATGAAATTCCTTGTTCAAAATCCCTTTCTACTCAGATTGGTAGAAAACTAAGTACCCAATAATGAGTTACGAAAACATCTTACTTTGTCCTTATTCATGTAGATACAATATTCAAACTATATATTAACTGGCGAGGAATGTCTAATGTAAGATCATTAAATAGACAACATATATGTTTGGAGGGCATTTTAATGGGTACAAAATATGCTCAAGCCCTTGCTAAACTATCCTTTGGAACTTGTTATTTAACAACATTCTACTAATTCAGTCAAATTATCCCTTTAGACTTTTTCCTCAAAAAAAACTTATCACTAAACACTAGAACAAGATTGATTACTTCAGCTTCCAATTATTAATATTAAATTAATTGAAATCAATATTCCATCAGGTCTTGCGTGAGTGGACATATTTCAAAACTCGCACGTTATTTTAGATCTTGCTATCGGCAGTTCTATTTTTAGAACAGACACTGTTGTTTATAAATAAGCCATTCAGACAAGAACTGTTGCACTTATATTGTAGCATCTCTTTCAAAGTTGTATTACCGTCCTCATGACAGTTGAATGATATAAAATCACATTTTCCAAACGCTACATAACAGCTAATTGTTAGTTTGCATGTTCCTAGCTTTGACTTTTTACGAACATGACTATAAGTATCATGAACGGTATCCAATAAGAATAAGCAGTTCCTTAGTGCATTTATTGGTATTAATTTTGGTTTTTATGCACATTTTGGTTTTTCCTTTATGTCGTGTTGCTGTCGCGGGTCTTTGTCTTAAATCCTTTCCTATTTTTTAATTCGCGTTGACAATCTCTTTTCTAACATTTTATATGCAATGGGGTGAACCAGTTTAAGGTACCACTACATTTCACATGTTATGAGGATGAACCGGTTCAAGGTATCGAGACATTTTACACGTTATGAAGATGAACCGGTAATATCATAAATTCTTTCAGTGATATAGTCATTGTCTAAAATTACTGCCCTAAAATTTCGAAATAGCCGGATGTCGCAAAATGTTTTGGAATTGTGGTGATGAAAGCACTACAACATCTTAATCATTTTGATTTTTGATATTGTTTGGTTTGAGCGCCACTGATGAGTCTTGACTAGACGAAACGCTTCGTAAATTCTCTTAACCTTATTATCGTTGATGGAATTTCAATTACATGGTATGGGGAAGAACCGCTTTAAGGTAACCCATCACATATCAGCAATGAAATAATTGTTGCAATATTGTTTTAAATTTGTTGTGCTTTTGTTTGAATAATATCTATGTTATAATTATGAGTTATTTGCATTAAAGTACTTAAAACTTATTACTTTTTATATATTCGTCTTACTGTCGCATAATTTTCTGTATTAATCAATGATAACGAATGAAACATAACAAACTAATAACACGTTATTCCTCAGCCAGTAGTTTACTTAGCATGAAACTTCATCTCTATCTGTTATGTCCGTGTAAGAACAGCTTCCAACGGAGTGCCAAATAAACGATCCTAGTATTCAATATTTTTAGTAACACAATCTAAACGTTTGAATATTGAAATAATCTATGTAAGGAGGAAGAACTAATAAGCTGTCCGTTCCATAAGACAGAGTATCATGAGGAAAAACAAATGTCATCTGAATGATTTCATTGTAACATTGTCACAACAGGGTGTATTATGTCCCTTTTACTATCTTAAAATTCACAATTCACAAGGCGACCTCATATATTTAAGTGTAATATAAGTACACAAACAAATTAAAAGATACAGAGATGTAACTTTCAAAGGTACACCGATGATGACTACGTAGTTTTATTTGAATAATAGTTTCGTCGTTAAGGACATGCATCGTGACGTCACTTCATTTCTATCAATATAATAAATAAAATTTCTAAATTTAATATATAAAAATATGTGGACCTTGAATTAGCTAATAATATAACTATACAACCGTTTAAAAAGCATATATTAACTATTAAAACAATGAGATTGTCTTAGATTAATTCCAGATTTTTTTATTGTTCAAACACGAATAAAACGCATGCAAATCTGAGTAATATGAACACGTTGTTTTTTCACGAAAATCAGATACTAAATAATGTTTCTATTTATTTGCTAACTTTTAACGTCGCTTTGAAAATTGTCCATTTTTATGTGGACATTTTCCTTTTAAACTGTATGTGCCGTACATGTATTTCCCCGATGCGGGATTTAGATGAAACAGATGGCACTCAAAGTGAACTTCAGGTCAAATTAAGTTAACAAGAAAGTTATTACTCGGGAAATGGGATAAAGGCCAAACAATTTAACTGTCATTGAAAAATAATAGAGCATTAAGTATATACAAAACTGCCTTAGCTTAGTATTAACATACTTCATCAAAGAGGAAACAACATCTTCTTATGCAAGAACAATTCAGAAACAAGGAACACGGGCTTATGTAAATCCGTCTCCTTAATACACAGTTACACAGTGAAAATACACAATATAATTTAAACAAGACTGCACATTCTTTTATAATAATAATGTGGATTACTATTACTTCTTCAGAAATAAGGGTAGAATTATTAGTGTGCACAATAATAAGACAAAAAGAAAAATAGAAAATAAAATAGACGCAAGAGTCGAAAGTCAGGGGACAATTGCAAATTCGAATATAGACAAACATATACTACGCAAAACAAAACCAAAGACACCAAAACATAAAGTGAGTAACCAAAACCCAATAAAAACCTTGGGTGTAATAAGGTGCTCCGGATGAGTAAGTAGTGCCTTCGTATTATTAGACCCGTCGAGTTACTCATTGTCATGTCTAAAAACAATCAACTCCAGGAATACCACAGACTACCAATGACTGAGCGAAAATGTCCGATTGTATTTAAGAGATTGATTTCCCATAACAATCAAAGTCACGGTGATGACAATAGAACGTCTAGAGAGATTACATCAACCTTGGTACAACAAAACTCTTGTATGAGTATTGTGTGGTCGAGGAAATCTGTAAACTTGAAATAGGATAAATTATTAAGAGAAAACAAATCTTAAGAGAAAAGAAAATGCAAGAAAAAATTTGATGAAATGCAAGTAATGTAAAATTAGATGGAAGTTTTAGAACTTATGATGTAATTTTGAAGAATTTTGAATAAATGTTTTTTTCGTCGTTGAGATCATTTGTTTAGTTATATATCTTTATTGACCAAAGTCTATAACAACTGTAGGTTACAAAAATGTAAAGATCGTAAAAACATAATAGTAATAAGCAAAAGACACTGTGTAACAACTTTTAACATATCAAATCGTAACTTCATAGCACGATATATAAATTTCCCTAAATAACACAACTCTTTCCTATTATACGAACTCATTAATTGTACATATTAAAACATTTAAGGTGTATCCGGTTTGATAAGAAAAATAGCAAAGAAAACCAACCGAACAACAAGAGCCAAAAGTCAAGGGACAGGTACAAATCCAGATATAGACAAAACGCAACACAAAAACCGTAAACACAAAAAACAGAAAGAGAGTAACCCGAACCCAATAAAAACCATGGTGCACTCAGGTGCTCCGGATGAGTAAGCAGTGCCTGCCTCTAATTAGACACCGGTCGAGTTACTCATTGTCCTTTCAGATCGCATTTGAGACACTGATTTCCCAGAACGATCAATTAAGCCATGGTGACGACCATAGAACTTCTGGAGAGATAACATCAACCTAGGTGCAACAAACTCTTGTTTGAGTAGTTTAGCAGTCAACAACAGGGATCGGTCTAGAAAATCGGAATACCGATCGCAGGATCTAGAATAACGTATAAGTTGTGAAATGTACACACCATACGCTGGAGCTGCTGGAATGTTGCTGTCGATGAACGGGAAGTTGACAGTTGGAAAGTTGAAGTCATCACGTTTGTCGTAGAGTCTAGTTTTGTAGTTTTCCTGAGTCTATTTCTAGAAGTAGGTCTAAATAAGAGGCTGAACTTAGTGTATTGGTGTTGTCTTTAATTTCAAGCTCGCTGGGGGTAAATTGAATGTAAATAGTCACAAAATTTAGCATCGTTGAAGTACAAAACATCATCAATATAGCGGAATGTTAAATTAAAGGTATGGGCCAGTGTCTTTTCTTTCTTCTTCAGTAGGCCTTCTAGGAACTCAGCCTCATAAGAGTACAAAAACAGGTCGGCTAGGAGAGGAGCACAATAAGAACCCATTGGAATACCAACAGTCTGTTGAAAAACATGTCCTCCAAACATGATGAATATATTGTCAATCAGAAAATCTAAAATATGACAGATTTGGTCTTCAGTATATTTAGCAGTAGATTTAGGGTCATTAATGACGAAGTTTTGTCATGACTAATTACTAACTATTCGTATCGTCTCTTTCCGTTTTTCTTGAAAAAGCAGCGTTTTATTAGATCTTTAAGCATAGTTTTAAGCTGAATATGAGGGATGGCCGTATAGAGTGTCGAAAAATCAACTTTTCAATGCTGTTACAATGGGAAAGAGATCCAGACCTCAAAATGTCTATCAGGTCTTTTGAATTTTTTAATATCCACATTTCATTTATTCCACTCCTGGAGTAAAAAGTGTCGCTATATTTTTGAAGGCCCGTTTTACTGTTGTTAAAATAGTAGTCAGGTATTGCGATAGTGTTTTGTTAGTACACTTAGACGTTCCTGCTATAAAACAGTGTTGTATGGATTTTTGTGTGAATAAGGGGAGATCACAATCTTCGACTTTGATTTTGAGACCAAAGGATGCCACTATCGATTTGTGATTTTAAATAATCTCCTCTTTTGAAAGCGCAGTAAATGTGTAAGTAGGATTGCCAAGTGAACTGTCCATGCCTATCTCATTAATTAAACACTCTATGTAATGTTTTTTGCAGATAAAAATAATGTTGTTAGGGGCCTTATCTGCGGGCACAACAACATATTTGTCATGAATGTCGGACAAAGTTATAAGAGCATCAAGATTTCTGAAGATTGATGATGCTTTAGTACTCATAGACCTTCTTAAACGACTTATTCTTATTTAAATCAATGACCTCAAGGCTTTTACCCACTCTGACAAGGTATCAACCTCCTGGTCCTCTTGCTTTGCCCATTTTCTGGCATAGTTCTCTATTGAATCCACCAATAATTTAAAGTTATACTTCCAGTTGAGGGATTTAGGTTCACGGTACTTTGGTTCTTTAGACAAAATATTGCGGAGTCTTTCATTGTCAACAATATTAAGATCTCCAGTTATCACGTGACCTGAAGGGCTATATATGTTTGGGGAATTATGGCAAGAGCAGTCGGGGGGTTTGGCTTGGAAGTCCTTGATCAAAAGATCCTGCAATACACGTTTGTTATTGAAAATTCTGGGTGCAATGGGGGAAGTATAGGTATAAGATATAACAGGAACGGATTTGTTTTTGAAGTATGGTGGAATTTTGGAAGTAACAGACTTGTGGTGCAAGATATTACCAGGATTGATAGCATCTATGCCTTTGTTAGCAAAAAGTACAGAAAAAAATGAACGAGGCTCTTCTTCATCTTTGTGTGTGTTAACCGGTTTGAATAATCTGTGTTTTCCAATGTCTAAACTAATCTATATAGAGTGGACGAAGGGTCTGTTACAGATGACTGGTGACATTCTTGGTGTACTAAATTCAGGATTGTTAGAATGATGGTAGATATGATTTGAACCCCTATAAATAAAATATGATTTGAACCCCTGATACACAGGACATTTAAATACAAAATTAATCTCATCCTCGATGTCATTTTAACAAAATATTTACAATTTGTTGCTTCTTGATATTGCAGAAAACCGCTCAGACAATGTCCGCGTTCTCTAATATTTATCATTTATGATATATACAATTTCTTTTAAGTGCATATGTTCAAAATGTTTTTAGTTTACATAGAATGTTTCATCTTTTAAATGTTTTGAAGGATGGAATCAATATCCTCGTCCCTTTGGTCGTTATTGGAGAAGTAAACACTGATGAACGTTTACTTTAGTGTTAACATGGTCGTACATCTAGAGGTGTTGATTGGTAATATGTTTACTTCAGGTTTAATATTGTCGTACATCTAGAGATTTGTGTTTTGCCTGTTGAGATGTTTACTTCAGAGATAACATGGTCATACATCTAAGGGTTTGGGGTTCAATTGTAAAGATGTTTATCTCAGTGATATCGTGGTCGTACATCTAAGGGGTTTGATTGTTGAGATGTCTACTGCAGGGAAAATATGGTCGAACATCTAAGGGTTTGTGGTTCGATTATTGAGAAGTTTTCTTCAGGGAAAACATTGTCGTACATCTAGGGGTACAGGGTTCGATTGTTTAGATGTTTACTTTAGTGATAGCATGGTCGTACATCTAGGGTTTTCGATTGTTGAGACCTTTCGAATTTCTTTCAAATTGTCATTGATTCTGTTTTTAAGTGTCAAATTTAACAAGCCACTTCCGTTGACAACTTGTGAATTCTGCTTAATCTCGATTAAGTTTATTCGCAGTTATTATTTTGGTTATCTACTGGAATGTATTAACTCTTGTCGTCAAGAAATACATGGATACAAGCTTGAATGTATGTAACAATATTATTTATCAATATATCAAATAAGAGAGGAGCTATGATAGAGCCTTGATAAAATTCAAATTTGCTATCGGTTACCGCTGGGGTCAACATTTTTAACAGCCACTGACAAGGTAAAACGTATAAGTAGTACATATATTTTCGCCTGTTTAACGACTTACAGTAGAACTTCGATAACTCGAACTCGTTGGGGTCGCCAAAAATAGTTCGAGCTATCGGTTGTTCGAGCCACCGAAGTGGGACAACCGTATCGTGACCGATTTTGTTTATATGTTGCTCGTTAATTTTCCTACACGCGATATGGTTGTTTTGGGGAGCTAAAATTAGTTTAGAATGTACGTTGATGATTATTTCATGAATTTTGACACGAATAAAGTTATTTTAGTTGTAATAGTTTGTGAAATTTGTAATTTCTACATCACTTATTATTTACTTTCGATGATTGCACTAAAACCAGTTTGTGCACGGAATATCAAAGACAGTTAAATTAAGTAAATAATTTTAACAGTTTTTATTGCCGACACATTTTTGATAAATTTTCTTAGCTTTTACATTTTGTTTTTAATATCAATTAAACCACAATTGTCAACATAAGTCGTACACGATTTTTAATTGGAATGTCTTCGTTGATTTTATAATCTGCTTGGTATATTTTATATTTTTAATTAATAAACAAACAATAAATTTTAAAACATCACTGCGCATGCGTGGCCTAGAATGGCTGCCCAAAAATTCAGCTGAGAAGAAAGTTGATTATTTGGTTATTATTGAGATCTTTGACTAAAACAACATTTAGAACTACTAGTACGTTGGTTATTACACACATTTAGCGCAAAAATTGCCTACAACAGAACAAACTAAAAGCCCCCATTTAGCTAACTGTAAAATGACATATCATATACAGTGATCACAGGACATTCAGATTACCGGAAGTAAACAAACCAGCATTACTTACATCGCTTTACACTTGACTACCTTTGGCTTAACTTGCTTTTTATTAACTGGCTCTTCATTTGCCTGAGACCCTGAGTCGCCCTGGAGACGAAGACTCAATAATACCCTCTTCATTTAACACCTAGTGTTCCCTATTTTCACCAGCACAGGTAAGGAATATTCAAACAGTATGGTATTTAGATATTGCAGCGTATTCTTACCATTTCTTCTCAATGCGTTTAACATACTTAATGCACAGAAATCTTCCACACTATCGTCCATCAAGAGAGAAACTTTTTTCCCAACATTTTACCCAATGTGCATAACGATAACTTTCCTATTGTCAGTGTATTGTTACTTCAAATTACTGGAAACAATTAGAGGCATATCAGAGTGTTACAATTATTAAAATCAACAACCCATCACGCACAGCTATATATATTTCTCCTATTAATTGCTAATGCCTCTGACATAGAGATAAACCCTGTGCCAGGTTCACCACGCTGGCCATGTGGATCATGCCAGAAGGCTGTCACATGGAAGCACAAAGCACTGTGCTGTGACGTCTGGTACCACATTGACTGCCAAGGCGTAACCTCTCATATGTATAACTGCATGGAATCCAGCAACATCAGCTGGGAATGCATCCAATGTGGTATGCCAAATATTTCAACAAGTCTCTTTAATGACTCCACCATTGAAACATCAAACTCATTTAGTACTCTTGGTGATAGCTAAATAATGGGTAGCCAAGTTGCTCCAATTGCTATGTCATCTCCAATATCCAAACATAGCCACCATAATATTAACAAAAAGCACCGGCATACTAGCACTTCTAACAAGAACAGAAAACCACTAAGAATTATAACAATCAACTTCCACTCAATAAGAAATAAAAAGCCAGAACTGTCGTATCTAAATGATTCAGCTAAACCTGATATAATTATTGGAACAAAGACCTGGCTAGATAGCAAAACATCATCAAATGAATTCTTTCCCTCCAATAATTTCAATTTATATAGGAATGACCGCCCACCAAATAAAAATAATCAAAGTCATGGGGGTCTCCTCCTGGCTATATCTAAAGAATTCATAAGCTCAGAAAGTATAGAACTAAAACCAGATTGTGAAATCGTAGGGCAACAGTTAACATATCAGAGGCAAGGAAGCTGATTGTAAGCTCCTTTTACAGACCACCCTCAGGTGACGGCACCTCGCTGATGCAGCTGGAAATCTCCCTCGGTAGAATGAAAAAAACACCCAATAATCTAATATATTACTAGGTGGAGGTTTTAACCCTGGAAGCATAAATTGGTCCATCCCTAAAGTCATCACTGGCAAACAAAACCAAGAACAACACCAATTTCTTCTTGATATCTTGTATGATCAAAATCTAAATCTAATTGTAAATATCCATACACGTAGAGACAAAACCCTCGACCAAGTATTCACCAACACTCCTTCAGATATAAACAAAGTCTGCGTCCACGACATCGTTTATGTTGAAACGGATATCTGATTACGTCGAATCAGAGAAACACCCAGAAAAATTTACAAGTATAAAAATTCTAATTGGGACAAAATCAAACTAGATCTCGAAAACACATACAAGATCTGGGCCCATAGCTATTCTTGGCTTATATAAATACTTGCCAGAATACATCACTTTAAGTAAGCTCAGACTGTTCGTCGATGACAGTATCATCTACAAAACCATTACAACAACATCAAACTGTGAGGCCCTTCAAAACGACCTTAATGATACAGCCAAATGGAGAGTGACTGGTTGAGGTCTTTCCATTCAGACAAAATTTCAGTTCTCATATTAACTGAGAAAAAAACATCCATTTACACATAACTACATACTTCATAATCACAAACTTGAACTCGTTACCTCTTCAAAGCATCTAGGCATAACTCTGCAATCAAATTTAATATGGTCACAGCACACCAACAACATCATCGCCAATAGTAACCAACAACTAGGCTTCCTGAGAAGAAATTTAAAAACAGCCAATGTAAACATAAAAAGCCAGGAATACCTTTCCCTAGTCAGACCAAAACTTGAATACTCATGCTCTGTCTGAGACTCTCACACTGCTGATCAAATTAATAAAATTAAGATGGTCCGGAGACGAGCAGAAAGGTATGCCTGCAACCGGTATCATAACACCAGCAGCATAAACATGATTACAACCCTACAATGGCCAACACCTCAGGAACGCAGTCTAAATTACAGACGCACTATGTTTTACAAAATCATTTACCAACTTGTCTTGCTACCTACTGATCACAGAACACGAATTAATTATGACTTTACAATTCGGCAAATAATAGTTCTAAAAGACAGCTACAAATTCTCTATTTTTCCAAACTCTATCATCCAATGGAACTAACTACCTGCTAACGTTGTCAATGCCACCACACTAGACGCCTTTGTAGTACAACTGACACCAGCTGTTCTCTCTACACACTCTATTAAACCTAATACCCATTGTACATAGTTTTTATCACCCGTTTTTAATATGTTTTTTTGTAATTTTGCACTTGTTCATTTCTTTCTAATTCGCAAACATTTAAATTTTATACTTTAGCCCAAGTCACGCTGACCAACAGTTTCGCTTTTATCAATTATTGATAGTTAACTGTATACCTAAAGCAAAAGAAGAAATGTCTATTTGATTGTTAAAAGTAATCACCTGTCATGACAAAATTATTACCTATTATTTTTTTTAATTGACATACCTGTATTAATTTTATGGCTTCTCTTATCCACGTCCTTTGTACCTGAAATTAATTGGTTAGCACCCTCGGTTATAATTTTTGTTCGAGTTATTTATGGTGACTTACATGAGTTTACTATCAATATGACCTATAAATGAGTTCGAGTTTTCGAGAAATCAATGTTCGAAAAACCGGGGTTTTTTTTGTACCAACATATATAGAAATAAATGTCGGGACTTTAAAAACAGTTCGAGAAATCAGTAGTGTTCGAGCCATCCGAGTTTTACTGTATAAGCCTAATATTTATATATATACAAAAAGGTTATTTTTCCGTGTCAGGAGTGTGGAAATCTCCTACATCGTCAGCCACTTTGGTTCGCCATTATAGCATGCTAGCCTAACCCCCCACCCCACCCCAACAATAAGGCCTTCTTATTCGAATAAGGAAGGTATCACAACATTTTCATACGTTAATCTACTTAATATGCAATTGGTGTTAGGCATAATCTGCTAAACATTCCGTTATATAAGCAAATAATATGCATTTTAATACATCGACTTTCTTTAAATGTTAGCTCTATCGCGATTTATCCAAAAACATAAAAGTTACAACGAAACAAGTGAAAAATCCTGACGTTTTTTAATAAGAAACTCTATATTGGATTTGATCTTTATTTCTTCCAATGAGAGACTATTTTACAAAAAGGTAAAATATATCGATTTCTTTCCTAAGGCATATTATATACCTGTTGAATTCTTAGTCATCAGTGCAGACAATTAAAAGGAATAAAAGCCACCTATTTCCGTAAGTTATTTCTAATATTATTTCTAATATTATATGTTTCGAAAATATACTTCAACGTTATTTTGGGATTACAAAGCCGGTTTTCACTGAACTACATTGACAATTAAAATCAAACGCCGTACTTATTATTTTTCAAAGTTAATTAAAAACTCATTTATGCCTTATTTTAGTGGTTTATTTTGTAAACGCTTTGTGATTTATAGAAAAATCCCCGGTAAACAAAGTTTATAAATCATATAAGGATAAAAAATGCTTTTGTAATGCCTTTAAATAAAAAAATATACTGAACAGAGAAATCTGTAGATAACAATTTCCAATACTCGTGTACTGAAGTAGTGATACATGCATATATTATATTGCAACATTAAAACAAAACAAATAAAACTCTTTTTTGTTCTTATTGGCAAAAGTCGTTTACACTAATAGCGTAACATACTGTTAGACGCCATATGTTTAATTTAGACATATTTTTTTTACAAAACAATGGAAACAAGTAAATCGTACTTTTGAAGTCCTCACCTGACATGTTAGGGGTGCCGTTAGTTTAAAAAATTCCTTTTTGAATTTTCAAAATGGCTGTCGTTTCCATAGAAACAGTTTATAGATGCCTATATTAGGTAGGTAAGGCTTTTTACTTCTTCCTGGACATGAAAATAAGAGTTTGACGGGTGCCTAATAAGAGGCTGACTCGCCCGGAGCACCTGAGTTTCCATGGTTTGTTTTAGCATCGGGCAACTCACTTTCTGTTTTTTGAGTCTTTGGTGTTTGTTTTGCGTGGTATACGTTTGTCTATGTTCGGATTATGAATTGTACCTTGACCATCGGCTCTTCTTGTTCCGTCGGTTTCCTTTTTGATTTGTATTCATGTGTAATATCTTTAACCACAAAAGTTTAGTTAAAAACGAAGTAAGTTCGAATAAAGAATTAAAAATTCAAAGCTTAGAACAGATTTTAGAAATTGATCTTAATTTAAATTTAAAACTTCTTTAGAACCTTTTCGAAACTAAATATGACTGATATTACTTCGCTAATAAATATGCAATATTTTGTCCTTCTTCGCTGCATAAAAACATCTTAGTCAATTGTATTGTTAACTTTTTGGTTGAACACTTAGATGATCCGGAATCGAACCCGCAATCTCAGTGTTGACAAACCGCGTGATCAATAGTAGACGAACTACCGTAACCACTCGGCCACCGACACCCTTGTATGAATATAAATTATATGGCGTAACAGTGTGTTACACCACTAAATGAAATAACAAGTTACAATACAATCTCCATTATTAATCAGTCATTACACAAACTGCTATCTCAGTTACACCACCTTACATGAAGACCCCGTGTGGGACCCGGGGCACAGGAGAATAGGCCCACGGCTTCCTCAGCCTGCAGTAAGAGAATGCTAACAGAGGCAACACTTGCCGTGTGTTGCGAATCGTGTCGATTACAGGACGGGATTTTAGTAGGCCGGGTAAACGGTGCCGATAACTTACTGAACCATTACTTTTTCTAGACGGAAATCGATTAAGCCCTGACTTCGATGAATCGGCATGTTACGTCTTGCCCTTTGTGAATCCTTATCATTTAAGCTACTCTATTACATTATTTTCCTTCAAACTGATCCACGAAATATATATACAATTTGATAGACGGCTTCCTTACAAGATTTGCAAAGAAGGCGGTGGCTGAAAGGCAAAGTTTCCACAGCTTTATAGAGGTGACATGTTTGCCGTGTGTTGCAACCCGCGATTGTGGAGGAAGGGATCCTGGTGGTTGAGAGATCACTCTCTGCTGCATTCATTAGTGCGGGTCAGCGGGTTTGATTTTCAATTCACCACTTTGGCCTTGACTTCAACTAGACGGGAGACCGGATGGACCCGGTTCGGTCAATCGGCTGGTCACGCCGAGCCCTTAACAAGCTTGTAATCATTTTTTGATCAATTGATTATATCTTGTGAATTTAAGTTCCAAAGTTGATTTGTTAGAAGCTGTTAAGAAGGCTGTGTCTTATGGGTCAATCGAGTAGTTAGAGTTTCGAATGGTTGTTTGGCAAGTTAATTCTGGCACGAAGCTTGCGTTCGTGAAGAAATTCATCTATTTGAGTATACCACCCTTGGAACACCTGATGCTTTCTGCTGGTGATCCGCAGAGACACGCATCGCCCCTGTTGGCACTCCGTGGCGGGTGGGTGACAAGGGTGGTGAACCGCAATCTTTCAACATGGCTCCAGAAATAGAAATTAAAAATGGTCCAAAAAAAATTACATTCCTCTTGAAGAAGTGGTTGATGATGAGCAGTGGTCAAGATTTATTGTTCTTAATAAAATTTCTCCATTTGTAATTGAAAAACTATTAAGGGTTGTGCAGGAGATGTAAAAAAATGTTACAAAAAGGAAATCGGGCTCTTTGTTAATTGAATGTTAAAAAAAACAACACACCTTCAATTTGTTAAAATTAAACAAAATTCTTGATTTAAGCATCTCTTCCTCTCCTCATAGAACTTTAAATTCCAGCCAAGGTATTATTCGTTACAGACACCAAGATCTCTCTGAACTTACAGAGGACGAAATTTGTGAAGAACTTAAACCTCAGTGTATAACAAAAGTCAAAAGATTCGTAGCCAACAGAGAAAGGGTTCAGGTCAAACTGAATACCTTTCTTTTGCACTTAAATACTCCATCTGCCCCTTCATCAATAAAAATCGGTCTCTACAATGTTAAAGTTAGCCAATCCCTGCTCTACTTTAAGTGTAAAAAGTTCGGCCATGGGAAGGGACAGTGCAGAGGTCGCTTGATCTGTTTTAATTGCGCAGAAGTAGGACATGAGGGCTTTTTCTGCACTAAACCTAAACTCCAAAGTGTGCCAATTGTGGTGAAGCCCACATGTCCTCATCCAAGTATTGTCATCATTTTAAAAAGGAAAAAGAAATACTTAGGTTAAAAACTGAAAGAAACATCCATTACCCTAAGGAACGTCGTCTGTATAGTACAACGAATAATCCCTCGTCTCCTGCATACGCCAGTGTGGCGAGTTCTCACTTCAGTTGAAAAGCATCACCTGGGCTATTGACAAACAGGAACCTTCAAAATTACAAGTCAAAACAACAGACAAAATAAATTCAATCTTCACGGAAATCATTATCTTCTCAAACCGCTTCATCTTCAGCAGCCTCTCAAACTGCAGCGTCTTCAGCACACTCTCAATCCTCAACCAATTCTTCAAGTAGCCCCCTTAAAAAAATTCAAAAAATACCAACTCCAATTTAAATTCTTCTAAGTCAACTTAAACTCAAATCAAAAAGGAGATCGAACTCCAAAACTGCTGCGGGATCCCATTAATGTCCACAACAGGTTTGGATGTCTAGATTCCTGGGAATGGATCATATTCGGCTATTGATCTTACAATAGCAAACCCTTCTTTGTTGCCCGATTTCTCATGGAAAGACCATGACGATCTCTGTGGCAGTGATCACTTTCCCATTATATTGAAATCTTTACACTCTTCAAACACAGAACGAGTCGCTTGGTATAGGTATGGCAAGGCCAATTGGCCTCTATTTGAACAAATCTGTATAGAGCGATTTAACTCGGATACTTTTGAAGCTGTTTCTGGTCCAATTTTTAAATTCAATGAAACACTTATATCAATGTCTGATGAAACAATTCCTAAGACCTCGACAAATCCAAAACATCCTAGTAAACCACGGTTCGATGACAGTTGTGAGGACGCTATTAAAGACCGGAAAAAGCCGAACGACGCTTTAATAAACACCAAACTCAAAATAATCTTAACCATTTCCGAATTTTTTTAGCGAAAGCTCGCAGGGTAACAAAACAAAGATGACGCACCTCTTGGCGTAACTTTGTTTCTAAACTAAATTACCATAACCCCATGAAAAAATTTTGGAACATGATTCGTAAAATAAAAGATAAAAAACAGTAAAGCAACTGTCCATCATTTAAAGGATGGAGAACAGGGGCGGATGCAGCCTGAAATGAAAGGGGGGGGGGGGTCCAAATTTGTCATGGTGGCCGATGCCCACCATGCCGACCTCGCAGAGGTCGTATTACGGCATGGGGTCTCGGGGCCGCTTAAGGCCCCCATAAGCTCTGAACGAAATGGTGTAAAATCCTGCATTCTGACGATTTCCTGACACCTTAAACATGTTCGTTAAAATGTCATTTTGTTATGCTAAAACCAAAAAAAAGAAGGCTTGTCAAAACGAAAGGGGGGGGGGGGGGTCCGGACCACCTGGACCCCCCCTCTGGATTCGCCACTGGAGAAGACTTGTTAACATTAGACTTGGATATATCTAACAAATTGGCCGAAATATTTGC
The DNA here is from genome assembly GCA_944474755.1 of Limnoperna fortunei. Lineage (NCBI taxonomy): Eukaryota > Metazoa > Mollusca > Bivalvia > Mytilida > Modiolidae > Limnoperna > Limnoperna fortunei. The sequence continues at coordinate 64,228,052 of OX104123.1, forward strand.
AAAACACTCGTTCGCTGTAAATTACCATCCCGATTTTTAGCGTATCAACACTCAAAAAATCTAGACGATTACAAAACACCCTTTTCTTTGGAAAAGCTAAAAACTTCTTTGTGCAAATCTCACGATACAGCATGTGGCCAGATGACATCCATTATCAACTTCTCAAACATCTGCCACAATCTTCTCTCCAATGCCTTTTGAATCTTCTTAACAACATATGGGAAACGGATGACTTACCATCTATATGGAAAATGGCAACTGTTGTACCTATTCCAAAACAAGTAAAAGATCACACTGAAGCGTCCAACTATCGGCCTATAGCCCTCACAAGCTGTCTTTGTAAAACCATGGAAAGGATGATCAACGATCGCCTTGTCTGGATTTTAGAATCCAACAATCTACTTTCTAATATTCATTGTGGTTTCAGACAAGGGCGAAGTACCCTAGATCTTGTACGTTTCGAAACGTATATTCGAAACGCCTTTGCAAAAAATGAGCATGTTGTGTCTATCTTTGTCGATTTAGAAAAAGCGTATGACACAACATGGAAATATGGTATTTTAAAAGATCTTTTTGATATGGGTTTGAAAGGTAGACTTCCTACTTTTATTTCAAACTTTTTATCTGACAGAGAATTTAAAGTTAAGGTCAATTCTACTTTATCTGACCCTTTTGAACAGAAAATAGATGTTCCTCAGGGAAGCATCCTTTCGGTCACATTATTTAGTATGAAAATTTATAGCCTTGCTCAAGTTTTAAAAGATAAGATTGATGGTTCTCTTTATGTTGACGACCTTCTCATTTGTTATCGGGGAAAACATGAATAATATTGAACGTCAACTGCAGTTATGTTTAAAAAGAATAGAGAAATGGGCAATGAAAAATGGTTTTAAATTCTCCACTGCAAAAACCGTTAGGATGCATTTTTGTAATAAACAAAAGATGCATCCTGACCCCGGATTAAAATTACATATTAATCCTATCAAAATTGTAAAAGAAACTAATTTTCTTAGTCTCATATTTGATTCAAGGCTAACCTTTCTACCCCATATCAAAATTAAAAAAAATAAATGCCTTTAAGCATTAGATATTTTAAAAGACGTATCTAGTATCAACTGGGGTGCTGAGTGCTATGTTTTACTGAATCTTTACAGGTCGCTGGTTTGATCGAAATTGGATTACGGTTGCTATATTTATGGTTCTGCTCGCAAGTCATATGTCAAAATCCTTGATACTATACACCATCAGGGATTGCGACTATGTCTTGGAGCTTTAGAACCACATCTGTAAATAGTTTATATGTAGAAGCAAACGAGCCTTATTTGCATCAAAGAAGAATTAAGCTCGCATTGCAATATGCAACTAAATTGAAGGCGTATCCTGGCAACCCGGCCCACGACTGTGTTTTCAAACCTATTTACGAAAATATTTTTTGAAAAACATCCAAATAAAATTCAATCTTGTGGAATCAGAATAAAACCTCATTTGAACAACTCTGGTATAAATTTAGATGAAATTGCTGCTATTGAAATTCTACATAATCCTCCTTGGTTAAACCCCAAACCAGTATTTATTTATGATCTAAGAAAACGTAAAAAGTCCGACACAAAGCCTTTAATAATACAACAACATTTTGCAGAAATTAAATCTTGTTACCCTGATTATAGTACTATTTATACAGACGGGCCAAAAGACGAAGATAAAGTTAATTCAGCCGCTGTCTTCGTTAAGCGTGTTAAAACTCGTCGTCTCCAGTCTGCCTGATCTGTATTTACTACTGAGGCGCAAGCTATAATTCTTGCAATGAAAGTGAGTGATTCGTCAGATGAGCACAAATTTATTATCTGTTCAGATTCTCTGTCATGTCTTCTTGATATTGAAAAATTCTAAGTTAAGAACCCTAATATTTTAAAAATTATTCAAAGTTACAAAGCCCTTGTAGCTTTGGGTAAAGAGGTTGTGTTTTTTCTGGATTCCAAGTCATGTGGGAATCCATGGGAACACAGTCGTGGACGAAGAGGCAAAAAATGCCTTCAATCACTATATAGGGGCGGCGGTGGCCGAGTGGTTAAGGTTGTTCGTATACTATTGATCACGTGGTCTGTCGACACTCAGATTGCGGGTTCGATTCTCACTGCAGGCAGGGTGTACTCGACATCAATCTTAATTGACAAGGATTGCCAGTTTTCCAGCCGCAGGTCGGGGGTTCTCTCCGGGTACTGGACGCCATGATATAGCTGAAAAATTGCTGAAAGTGGCGTTAAAACACCATTCAAACAAACAATGAATAACAATATAATTAATTGTGCCATACCTTTTACTGATTTTTAAGCATTAATTTTTAAATATATTTAAATATATTTCTCGTTTGTGGCAGAGCGGTTGGGACCTAGAGGTTCATAACAAACTTAATGAAATCCAGCCACTACTTCACAAAAATAATTTTAATTGTTTAAGAAGTCGTCGAGATCAATTTGTTTTAAATAGGTGTCGTCTTGGTCATACCAGGACGACTCATAGTTATATTTTAAATAACAATCAGCGACCCGAGTGTGTGCCATGCAACTGTCCATACACAATCAGGCATGTCTTGACGGACTCTGTGGACGTGGCCCATATTCGGGAACGTTTCTATACTGTAGATACGTATTTGACTTTATTTAAAACTGTCGCAGGCGACACAATTTTAAAGTTTTTAAAAGACATTAATTTATATGGCAAAATTTAATTATTATTGCAATGATATTACATACTTTTTATTGTTTTAGTTACATTTTTATCTGTATATATTATCATACTATTGTATGAGATCTTGTTTTAGTATTAAGGGAGGGATACTGAATGATTGTTTATAATTAAATGTATTAATTTGTGATAATTATCACATCCTAAAAATAGCTGAAATATTGCTTGCTAGACGTAAAACAACAATCAATCAATCAATCAACCTCACATGAAGTATCTCTAGATCTTGGTCTTTATTTGTTTGTGTAATCTTTCTCATATTGTCTGAATAATATTTTTCAGTTCGGCAACGAAAGGCCGAATAAATTCAATTCATGCAAATTTAAATAATTTAAATATTAGAACGTCAAATGCAAAATTGTGTTTTAGTTTGTCAAAATGGTTACTGACAAAACTGGTTGTTTGGCAGGTCGGCTAGCCTTTGCTTGTTCACTGAACTGCTGTATTTAAATGTGGAATTGATTTTAAGGTATCCGACCCATAATTGAAGTCACCGTTTAATTTTATTTTTAGACCAAGAAATGCAAATTTATTTACTTAATATATTACTAATTAATGATACAAAATAAAATATATTGTTTTACTTTGAGTCAATGTTAACAGTTTTGAGAAAAAACATTTAGTTGCTCAAATAGTAGTTCCGATGTTTGCCGAACATTACCGAGGTCTGCTCCATTGACAAACAATGGACATCCGGGACACCAAATATCTTCATGTGGTCAATTATGGGTCGGATACCTTAATTGGAATCATGTAAGATTAGATAGAAAAGAATTTTACATGTTACATTGTAATCGATATTATATAATTTATCGTAATTTATATGCTTTGTTTTTGGGGATTTATACTATCATATTGACGTTTTAATGACATATATTTGATTATCGAGCCCATTTGTCTTTGCAAATATAATGCTAGATTCATAACTAATAAATAGTTAAGTTTAACTACATAAAAACAAACAATTAGTTCGCCTTTTATCATGTTTCCTTTTTTATTTTGTAGAAAATCATTCTTACCAGAAAGGAAGTAACCATTTTAAGAATGTATTTTTACGAATATTTTAAAACTGAAATGTTAAGGGGCTGAGACCCAGTCTTTTTACAAGACATGAATGGTATTTCACATAAATAAACATAGAGAACTGGCTCGCATTGTGTCAACGGATGGTGTCGATACATGTTTACGGTATTGTGTACGTAGATTAACACATATAACTGACCCAGATTATTTAACACTGCTTGAAAGAGAACTTATTGGCACTTCCGGTATTAGTTGGCCGCACACAAGAATAATAACGGGAATTCAAAATATACCGTTATGTATGTTTAAATATTACACCGATGATACATTTAACAATTTATTGATCTGAGAAGCATGTTGTTCATCTCAAACCACTGAACATTACCTACTCAATGCTTTCATTCGTATGTACTTTAGCTATTGAAAAGTAAGATGGCGACAACATACAATTCCACAAACATAACTGTCAGTGGCACTAGCATGCTTGTTTCAACAACCGTATACTTAGTCTTACCTGTGTCAGTAGTAACTTTCATCCTTAATTCTCTTTCACTTGCCGTTCTTAAAAGATCAAAGAAAATATGTAAACATAGGTTCAATATCTTGACATTATGTCTCAGTCGTCTTACGGACATTATATATAGTGTATTCTGTTTTATACTTGCTCTAGGTTTGGTATTGAACATACAAGGAAAATCAATGCCCCAATATGTTTGTTTCATCGCACATCTTATGACAACAACTTCCGTTACTGTTTCATTAGTACAAATAGTATTCATTTGCATAGAAAGGTTGCTTGCGACGATTTATCCTCCTCAGAACATCCAGTTTTCAAAACGCTTGTTCTTGGTTTATGTGTTGTCAATTATATGTATTCCTATCTACAACGGAAACGTTTATTACTATTATGGAAATGCAGAGTCGAATGTCTGTTCCGCAGCTGCTATATTCCAAAATAATGAAAAGATATTCGAAATATTTTGCTTCTTTGCAGATTGTCTTATTCTTCATCATCGTTGTGTTGTATAGCATTGTAATAGTACAAGTATATAAACGTTTTATAAAAAATAATCCAATCTTATCTTCACGCACAAATTCAATTATTATCAATCAAACACTAGAATGTCAGGAGACTGGAGAGTGTAGCCAAACGTACAAACGAGATTCAGAGTCAAGTATGACACAAAAACCAGAATATATTGTCGGAACCTCTAATGTCAGATTAACACGGTATAAACACGATACACGTAACAGAAAAATAGCTTGGGCAGACGTAAATGAATTTGCAAGACTGAGTGAAGCCAACTCATTACAACCGATGCCATTCGATCAGAGTATCCGGCCAGTTATAAGTAATACCCTTGAAATATTCACACCCCAAAATAGTGAACAAGCTACAACGTCACTTGCACGTACACACATTTCCACAGTTCCAACACGTACTCATATAGATTTGACTTCCGCATCACCTTCAGACAGTGGTGTCAGTCATATCAGGCGGTTCAAGAAGACAGCGCTTACTTTAGGGGTCATTATAATTGTGACGATACTTACTACTTTACCGTGTGCAATTACACAGATAGTAAATGTATGTACTAATGGAGGGGTGTCACTGAATGCATTGCAGGCTACATCAGGCTTCTTATTAATTACCCCACTGGTGGACCCGATTATCTACGTATTATGCATCAAAGAATTCCGAAAGTCAATTAAGTGCACTGTTAGATAAATTACTGAATTCCGAAAGACCATCGAGAGCACTGTAAGATAAAATCTTGAATTTGTTTAGAGTTGTTAAGGGAGTTTGTGAAGGAACTTGTCTGTATTTCCATGGCCTTACTAACATTAGTAGAAACTGCTTTGAAATATACATGCTATGTATAGACGAATTCTGAAAGAAAATCAAAAGCACAGACCTGTTTTATTTTAACACGAAAAAATGGTTCCACAATGTACCTAATATGCATAGATAAATTCCAACAGACATAAGAGTGCACCTATCGATACATAGGTGTTAATATGTACATTTGTTATACCCATGATACATACCAACCGTGATACCAACAGACATTTAAGTTCAATTATCAATAAAATGATATTAACATTGTCTAAAGGGATGCAATCATTTATGTCTTGCGCATTTGTAAATTCTAACAGAAACGAAGAAACATGTAAAATTATCTTTTTTCATGTAAGATTTCAATTTTATGTTTAAAAGAAAAAAAACATCTTATATACATACAACGCCAAATTATTTTAGTTCTAGTTGATCTTAGATAAGCTAGCGTTACTGAAATAATACTATTTATAAATAATAAAATTTGATAATAGATGTAGATCACAAATTTGAACAGATCTAATCCTATTCGCATAAAACACAACAAATTGAAAAGTACTTTTTTGTCAAGACAGACTGAGATCATTTTTGTGGGCAAATAACTTATTTAGAATTTAACTGAATATTATCATTTATGACCTTAATAACGAATAGACTAGTTATGAAGCCAACACACATGCTTTATAGGTGATTTTTAGGCAACTTTCAGCAATCTGTCCGCTGTATTTTGACATCCAATTTTTATTAAGGAAAGAAGCTGGAAAACCCAGTGAGATTTGACTAACTAACCTCGTTTATTAAAGTTTCTGAAGACTTGTGCATATTTTTATATATAGGTACAATAACATGTATTCTAAAAATGAAATATATGTAATTCATTTGCACTTTAAATGTATACATTATGCACCATTTGCACTGTAAGGCTGCTAGTATATTCTTTTTAGAATATTCTAACTTTATAAGTTGAGCCCACTACAAATGTATATACAATGTATAAATTTCAGCAGAACACTTCGACCTTTAGATGTATAACTCCATTTGTGCTATAAATGTATTGTTTAAGGAACATCGTCTTATAATTTTATTTTTGAAGGCACCTTTTGAAATATATAAAGGTATGGGTTGAGCACCATTTGTGTTGTAAATGGATCCTAATACATGTAGCGTGGTTTATTCTAATTGACATATATTATGGGTATTTCAGCATTATTTGTGTAAAAAAATATATAACTTTAGTGCGTTTGTTTTGTAAGTGTATTTTAGTATTATACGTGCGAAGTAGGGGTGTAACTGTACATTATCTAACAGCCACATTTTCCTTGTAAATGTATTAAGCAATATTTAACGATTATTTTGGGCTTGAAATATTATTATAGATGCACAGTTTGTGCTGTACAAGTATTATTGGGCTACATTTGAGTATAATTTTATTACTTGTAATGAGAACAGTGTGTGCCATTACAGACAAACAATTTGTGCTGTAAATATATTATAGTAGCACCATTTGTGCTATACATGTATTACTTGAACCACATTTATTATATAAAAGTATTGCTTGATTACAAATGTGCTTTAGTTTATTTTGGCTGTAAATATATTACTTGAATACACGTTGTTCTATACATGTATTACTTGAGTACATATTTGCTATATATGTATTACTTGAGTACATATTTGCTATATATGTATTACTTGAGTACATCTGTGCTATAATGGTATTTCTTGATCACATTTTGCTGTATATGTATTATTTCTTCAGTGCATCTGTGCTGTAAATATTTGAGTACACGTTGTGCTATACATGTATTAATACATGTTGTGCTATGCATTTATTATTATGCACACACTGTGCTATCCATGTATTACTTGAGTACATTTGTGCTTTTTATGTATAACTTCAGTACATTTGTGCTATATATATGTATTATTTCAGTACATTTGTGTTATACATGTATTACTTCAGTTCATTTGTGCTATTTATGTATTACTTGAGTATATCTGTGCTATATATGTATTCCTTCAGTACATTTGTGCTAGATATGTATTACTTGAGTACATTTGTGCTATATAATTATTACTTGAGTACATCTGTGCTTTTTATGTTGTACTTCAGTAAATTTGTGTTATATATGTATTACTTGACACCAATCCTATTTAAATTGCGAGTAAAATTTTTGAAGTCGGAATTAAATCTATTTTGCTATTAAAAAGCTAGAGTGTAAAATTTATAAACAAATGTATACCCATGGCTTAGATATTCAGATTTATTTATAAATATTGTTTTTTGCTTTCATATACGATCCTCCGATGATTGCTAGAACTGTTTTCAGGGATCGACCACAGAAAAGCCCAGCACGTCTCCTGTTCTCGATGAAAACGGGCTAATCAGGGGATGATATGAAAGCCATATGGGGATTGGGTACATCCCTGACACCTAAAACAATATCATATATTTCAATAACTAACTATGTATCAGTTAGAAACCGAACATAAAGAAAATATCTTGGTATTACAGCTTCTGTTTCTCACTCTGATATTGCCAAAAAACCATTGTTGTTCCTTGTAAGATATTACAAAATGAAGAAATAAAAAATTCTTTTGTGATTACCATATCGAAAACGAAACTGAAATCGAAGTTGCTTTGTTTGATCAATTGTAAACATCTGCTTAATTCAGGGATTTGAAGTTATCAGTTAACCTAGGTAGTCCGTCTACTGTTGATCACGTGATCTGTCAACACTGAGATTGTGGGCTTGAGTCTCGCATAAGTTTTTCTACCGAAGGATGGGGGTTTTTCGTGTATTCAGGCTTCCCTGATAACAGTGGGATTTATGTTCGGACGTACAAAAAAAGATAAATAAGGAATCTCAATAGTAGTAAATTTGATTATTGGACCTGAAATTTTGCGACTCGAGACGGACCCTTCATCCTCTTTCAGTCTTTATAAAACTGTTTTAACCAATTGACTTATATTTATCTTTTCAACGTTTTTAAAATAGAGACGGGACGATAAAAATTGTTGAAAATGACGTTAAATCCATATTTATTAAAAAACATACATATATCTTTTCTCTTGATAACAATCAATCATTAATTGTACTTTATTGATCAATCAGATTTAACGCATTAAAACAAAGTGAATGAACACACACTAAAAATAATAAAGGGAATTAATGTAAGTTGCACATTTTCTTTGTCTAAAAATAGAAACGTCGAAACAGGAAAAGTTTGTGTAAAACTAAAAGTTGTCGGATATTCTTTAAATGTCTACCATTAACTATTTTCCTGTATAACATGTGAAATTTGTGTTACGGCACTTCTGGTACAAAATAGTACCTCACACCCATAAAACTGATAAACAATAACAACGCTACACTGTAATGTGGACCTACGCCTTGCTACTGGTACAACCTAATCTATCAACGCCATACACCATAATGCGGCTTTATGCCTTTTCACTACGCATTACGGCTGGTACACTCTAACAACGCCACGCCGCCATATTGATATCTTGTAACAACTCGGGAAAATGAGAGTTATATTTTAATTAAATGGTTCTCAGATAACCATATGCAAGCAAATCCAGATAAATTCCAGGCAATATCAATTGGTAAAAAAGCACATGATCTAAATATTACTTTTAATCTAAATGGAAACAACATAATGTGTGAAGACGAAGTAAAATTACTTAGTGTTACTTTAGACTTCAGTTTAAATTTAAACAGTCATATTTCTAATATTTGTAAAAAAGCATCATAACATCTCAATGCACTCAAGCGAATCGGAAATCAGCTGAGTAAATTGGGGGAAATTAACAATTTATTACTCTTTTATATTATCTAACTTTAATTATTGTCCTTTAGTGTGGCATTTTTGTGGGGAGGAAAAACTCAAAAATTGGAAAAAATTCAGGAAAGGGCTTTATAAGGTTCATTTATAATGATCGCTTGAGTACATTTGATCAGATGCTTGAGAAGTCTAAAATGCCCTCATTAAAACTTAGTAGACTACGCTTAATAGCTATTAAAGTTTATAAGATTATCAATAAACAAACACCTGTATATCTACATGACATATTAACAAAGAAAGACAATACTTACTGTTTTAGATACAAAAATTTGATGACTGTACCAAGGGTAAATACAACAAGGTATGGGTTACACTCTGGGACTAGTATAACTAACGGGATTGGACACTCGCTAAGTCTTCAGTTTAAAAAGTACGATTTCTTTGTCGCGCGAGACCGGAACGAGATTAAACGAGAACGCAGAAATGACAGCATCTATAGTACAATACGATACTAATATTTCAGTTAAAATTTGTGCAATTATCTTGTGACAGTAAATATTTTTTTATATTTTTTTTATTTTAAGTGTTTTATTTGCCTCATGGTATTATCGTGACCATGTTTTATCATTATCAAAAAATATTGAAATCAGCGAAAATCGAGAGCTTTTTTAACGGTCGCCATTTTTGTATGTCATTTTTACGAACTTTATACTTTTAGACCATATGTCATCGTAATGCAAAATTATACAATTAAAAGGTATAGACCAACCAATTCGTCTTTTTTGTCGCGTTGCAGCATATATTATTTTTGTTGTGAATCCCCAGTTATTATCGGATTATATAGCATGAAATATTAGCACGTTTTCGGGAAGAGGGCGCAAATTTTTAAACGGTCCCCTTAAATAAAACCAATCCACGCCTTTATTATGAACGCAGTATTCCTTTTTCTTTCACATTCTGAAAAAATGATGTTTTAAGAATGCACAGAAATAGGTCATAATTGATAACACTATTAATAAGCATACTTTTTTTACCTTTTTTCTAACACTTTTTTTCCACGAGGACATCTCCATCCTGTAACGTATTTTCAGCTTCTATTTTACAAGAAACTCCTTAATTTTAAATGCAAATGATAAAAAAATTTCAGAATTGGAATAAGTATTTTTTACAACCCATTCTCTTTTAATTTGGCGTACACCTGTTGCATTTGTTATGAAATCACAGGACCAGGTGTGGTGAACAAATGGTTCAATAAACAACGGTGTCAAAAGTTGTCTGTGGGTACACCCTAGGTAGCTAATACCTGTGTCATCATAAATTGTCTAATTGGTGAAAACAATAAACATCAAATAAAATCATACAAGGCGGCTTTGATTTTAATTCAGCTGGGACTAGTACAACAAATCGAATTTTAGAATTAGTCAAAACTTTTGTTTTTTGTTTGTTTATTCTGTATGTTTTTTTTTCTTTTTGCTTTTGTTTTGTTTTTTTTTTTCTTTGTTTTTTGTGTGTGTTGTGTTTTTTTCTAATTTGTTTAATTTTTGTTATTAAATGCATCAATGTATTGATATATACAAGTAACTTGCTCGAGTCTCGAACAGATTGTATCGTACAAAAGCCGTAAATACGGTCATATCCGTGTCGACACTTGTTCGCTAATTAAGTATTGGCGCGACGAGGAAAAGTATACGATATCGTTAGATTCCAGTCCCGTTGATTTATAGGTTCCTGGTTACACTCTATAAGGTATGCTGCAGCAAAACTGTGGAATGATCTGCCAAATAATTTTAGGGAGGAAATGGGTAAAACAGTTTAAAACATTAATAAATAAATGGGAAGGGGAAGGGTGTTCTTGTGCCTCAGCAGGTAAATGCACTTCAGCATACCGTATAGACATAGCTGACATGCATGGCTCTCTGTGTCTAAGCTTGATGCTATAATATGGAGTAGGCATTGCCAAAATGCGAGCACAGACAATATAGTCCTTTATTATTTATATATAATGCGCTTTCATAATTGACGTTACTTACGAAATACCCTTAAACATGTTAAAAGTCCAGTGATCATGTGACGTCTTTCTTTATAAGGTGACGTCACATGAAATGTCTAATGATTGTCAGTTTTTAAAGATCGATTTAGAGAATAAAAAATAGTATGAAATTTTTGTTGTTATTTTTAAATATTTATTTTTTATCGATGTCAACTTTATTTTAAAGTCAATCTTTGAAATTAATTAAACAGCCCTTCTTCATTCACTTTGTTACAGTATTTTGACGATATCAACTTCCGGCAGATTTTGATCACGTGATTTCATTTTGACCACGTGATACGTAATTGCCGTAGAGCTCACCGCTTCGCTGCCCGCTGCGAGCTGTGCTCGCTATTAGTGCTAATCGTTTAATGTATTATTCTCTCTACACCTTTAGTCATGCTACCTTCATATTTAGCAATGTATATTTACAATGTATCTAGAGTGTCAGTCTGTTTGTGCCTTTAATGTTTTATTTATAAACTGCTTCTCTATATATCATATACCTGTAATGTCTGTGACAATGCTTTCATTTATTGCTTTGTACTTTTAAGCTTAGCTTTAATCTGCATAATGCTTACTTTTGTTGCTTTGTAACTTTAAGCTTAGTTTTAGTCTGCATAGATTGCTTTGTAACTTTTAGCTTAGTTTTTAGCCTGCATTAGTGCTAGCTGCTTTTTTCTTATACATAACTTTCTTGCTCCACCTTTTTAACATGTGTTGCCTGCATGAACAGCAATTGCCTTATGTGTTTTGATAGTATTTATTTTATCTTATAATGCATGTCTTGTACCTATGTCTGTGTCAGTCTATGTCTATGTATTGTACTGTATGTTTATCATGTAGTCTGTGTCAGCTTATGTATTGTATTGTACTGTTTGCTTATTATGTCTGTTACATGTAGTTGTTATTTATGTCGGTTTTAAAAGCTCTACAGAGCTTATGTTTGTTGTTACATATGTCACCGACTTTAAATAAAATTTACTTGACTTGATCTACGCCTTACGACTGGTACATTTTAACAACGCCACACCGCCATATTGATGATATACGCCTTACAACTGGTACAATTCTGACAACCATAATGTGGACATACGTGTTACCACTGGTACACTATAACAACGATATGATGATGCACATTTTGTATAAACTAATCTCTCCTGATGCCCAAGTAAAAAATTGATCAACAAATAAGCTGAAAAAATTACGGAACTACGTGGAAACAAATAACTCTTTTAATGTGTCCACACGATAAGAGCTACAAATTAAAGATTAGCAGTGAAAATAAATCTCCTTGTTGATTGTTATAACCGATCTCTTCTAGTGGCAAGAATTAGTAAAATAATCCCCCCAAAAAATAAATTGCAGCGATACTAGCACCTGGTCAATGTAAGCATATAAAGATTTAAACCATACAAGATGTATAGAGAGATCCGGTCACAAAGACGGTCACTAGAATACTTGGTTGGCTCAACAAAATAAAAGTGTATTTATTTCTGATAACAATTAATAATAATAATAATTATTATTCAAAAGGGCACCAAGAACATTTTAACCGAGCATTTGACTACCTGAATTAGCGCGGCCTTGGTGGCCGAGTGGTCAAGGTAGTTCGTCTACTATTGATCACGTGGTCTGTCAACACTGAGATTGTGGGTTCGATTCTCACTGCAGGCAGGGTATACTCGACTCCAATCCTAATTGACAAGGATTGCCAGTTTTCCTACTGCAGGTCGGGGGTTCTCTCCGGCTTCCTTCCCCAATAAAAACTGGACGCCATGATATAGCTGAAATATTGCTGAAAGTGGCGTTAAACTCTCCCAACCAAACGAATATAGCATAAACTTTCTCTGGATTGAAGAAAATCTTCATGCCACAGACTTAAAATTCTTTAATTTAACTATCTCCATAACAGAAATCCAATAATCCAATCGCATCAATGTAAGATTCTGTATGTTAATGGGTAATGTTTTCAAGCTAAAGTAAATTTCACAAGCTAGTAAAACATGTGTGTCCTCCATTCTCTATGTCTGTGCCAATTAAATGTTTTCAAAAAATGTAAATAAAATGAAGTAAATTATTCAGACAAAGAAAGAATGTGTATTTTTTAATACAAATAATAATTATTATCAACATCATCAAAATTTCTCTTTTGTTTTTGCCAACTATACCAAATATCATATATCACATAACCATAGCAACTACTTCGTGGCTATTTAAAAAAAGCATGATGTCTTAAACCCTATTACAAATTATTATTATAATTAAATTACTGTTAAAATTTTACAATGAAAAATAGCAAACAAAAAAAGGCCCAAAATTTGTATCAAACTATTTTGTCTCTACTATTTAATTGTCCAAAATGATAATCTCAGTATAAAAATGATCTTAATTTTTGCCTTAAGATAATGGTTAGCATAAATTTGTTAACAATATAAGATGTTAAAACTTATTTATGATACCAATAGCTGAAGTTTGTTTGTTTAAATACTTTTTAACGCCACTTTCAGCAATTTTTCGTCTATATCAAGGTGTCCAGTTTTTATTGGGGGAGGAAGTCAGATTAACCAGAGAAAACCCCCTCCCCTTATTTTGGTGTTTACACTGGCAATCCTTATCAATTAAGATTGGAGTCGAGCACATCCATGCTCGTAGTGTTCTCTAACCTGCAACCTCAGTGTCAACAAGCATGTGGTCAATATTATATTAACCACTATAACCACTCTGCCAATGAAACTCTCAAATATCTGAAAAAAAGATTCATGTAAAAGAATGAATTAAACATGTTCATTTATAAAACCCTTAAATTTTTCAAAATAATTTGTTTTGCCTAAAGCCAGTATACTTTTATCAGGTTAAACAGCAATATTCCTGATTGATTGATGTTTTACGTTCAGCATGCAATATTTCAGTATTAATGGACTATGAGATTGTCAACAATAAGGTGTCCCAGTTGTCTCTTTTAGTGTTCTAGCGTCATTGTCTGACGATACTTATCAGTATGTATTATCCACCCCATCTATGTTCATGCAATAAGTGATTTAAATAACTTTAATTATTTCATGTCACATTTGTTTGTTCAAATGGTGTTTGATATTAATATCTGCAATTTTTCAGCTATATCATGAGTCCAGTTTTGGCTGTGAGAGGAAGCCTGCAAAAGCCCCCTTTTGGTAGGAAAACTGTCAATTAAGATTGGAGTTGAGCTCACCCTACCTAATATAGTGAGAGTTAACCAGCAACCTCAGTGTTAAGGCAATTATTCTTCTATATAGAAACAGTCTTAGCTAGGAAAACAGGAAGTAGATAACTGACTGACCTTGAAAGGGGAGGCACGGTGCAACTCGTCATGCTAAAGCTGTGCACCAAATCTGAAATCAATCCCTTTAGTAGAAGCTGAAAAAAATCTGTTAAGAAAGTTTGCACCAGACAGACAGACGGACAAGGTGATTGCAATATAGCCCCCTCTCTAACGAGTGGGGGTATAATATTTAAATCTTAAAATTTTGAAATGTTACCATTATATTAGCTTTTGCAAACTTGGAACTAATGAAATTCATTTCAGTCCACCAGTTTCACCAGGGAGTTCAATTTCCAATAAGGCGGTTCAGAATACAATGGCAGAAATTTGACCACAGGTTCAAATTAGCATGGGAAAAACACACTGGGTCATTTCTGGGCAGTGTGGAGGGTGGTTCCAAATACTATCTACAGACACCAGAATTAGTAATTTGTTAATATTTTGGATTATAAAGAATATATTACAAGTTAAAATTGTACATAAAATCTCACATAAAATCACATTGTTTTCTATAATTGCATATAATTTCCATCGTTCATTTTTTTATCTATTGCAGAACACATTATCCATGGATGAACATTTCTGCTTTTATACAGCGTCGTTGTCAGTACCTACATCATCCTTTGTTAAGAACATGGTTTTTGTGCAGTGAAAAACACACTGTTGTATTCATATTTAAGCATAGATTTAGGATTTTGTGTATAAGTTGACAAGACATCCATTTCTTCTTTCTACAATAATAAAAATTGCAGTTTTTAAAATTTATTTACTTGTACAATTTTTTATTTATGCTCAATTTAAGAACCTTAGTAAGGCTGCTCATACATCCCATGCTCCCAATTATCAAGTTCCATAAAATTGTGATCAGTACTTTCTGAGTATAATTGCCATGATTGCTTATGAGTTGTTGCATAAATATATTTTGAGAAATAACTATGTTCAAAGGGACATAAATCTTACAAAACATACATGGTCATAATTTCGTGTAGATAAGCATTATCATGGTGTCCTTTATTCCTACCAAGTTTTATACAATTCTGATCAGTAGGTTAAAAGTAGAAGTTCTTACTAGTTCATAAATTTCTGTCGATATGCACTACATAAGGAGTCCTTCATTCCAACTAATTTTCATAAAATTATGATCAGTAGTTTAAGAGCAGAAGCTTTTTTGATACATATATTTTGAGACATTTCTAAGTTCAAAGCTGGAACAGAGCAGGCAAAAATTCTACCATGTCTACTCGCCCCATAAGGATTTGATGTTTTTCTTCTGCTTCATCACACAACATGACATATATAATCCATAGAATTATTAGAACCTGCATCTCTCACATTGACTTGATTTGTATATACCATTAAGTTGCTATTAACTGTGTGCATGGTTTGACACTGACACTAGCCCGATGGTCCAAGACTAGTGAAAACTGTCAATTGTGAATCCGACATCTTTCTACATTTTAATTTGACACCAGTAAGCCAAAAATCAAGACAGGGATGTTAGGACTTAATATTAACTGGTTCTGTCTACACTGTGTACAGATTTCATAGTCATTTCAATCACTAAGGTGTTTAAATCTATGCCAATTTTAAAAAATTAATATTTAGAAGTCTTAAATTGAATAATTTGGCATGGAAAATAAGTTTCTTTGCCTTGCATCATACCAGAGAAGAAAAGTCCCATTCTACTTCCTATATATGCTTATGGGAATATTAGGAGGAAACAGTTCATGTCTATTACTGATGTATAGTTGGAACAAGAAAACAATGTGAAAATAAATCAATAGGAGATAGCTGAATCTTTTAGGCTGCAATGTTGACACTGCACATCATTTAAAAAAAAAATCACTTTTTTTCAATGAAAAGTAGCTGGCAGTCCAATACCATTTAGACATCAAATTTCAATTGCACCCACCTTCAAAGATATCTGTAAACCCATGTCAATGAATAGGCATTTAATGCATACAATGTCAATCATTTTAAAAAACCTAAAATAATTGGTATTACCTCAATTTTAAACCCTACTTGCTTTACGACTCTTTTCACCTCTTCATAAGACAGTTCTATAGAGACTTCATTGGGAATATCAGAATAATGGTACAACAGAGGCCCTGAAAGAAAACTATCTAAAAATTATCTTTTTAACCATGGAAGCAGTTAAATAGTGGATAATCTGTATAAATCCTATGGTGTTTGGTCTATTACTAGTTATTGGACATGTAGCTCTGTAGCTCTGGGGGGCCTCGGTGGCCGAGTGGTCAAAGTAGTTCGTCTACTATTGATCACGTGGTCTGTCAACACGGAGATTGTGGGTTCGATTCTCACTGCAGGCAGGGTGTACTCGACTCCAATCTTAATTGACAAGGATTGCCAGTTTTCCTACCGCAGGTTGAGGGTTCTCTCCTGGTACTCCGGCTTTCTCCCCAATAAAAACTGGACACCATGATGTAGCTGAAAAATTGCTGAAAGTGGTGTTAAAAACCATCAAACAAACAAACAACATCTGTAGCTCTGCTGAGATCAGAGAGATCAGATCGTTGAAGGACCAACATTACTGTAGCTATCTTGAACTAGCTATATATTTTTTCGTACCAGTTTATAAATTTGCAAAAAAACTTGGGTCCTTAATACTGAACATTTAAAACACTGTGTACCAAGTTTCATGAAGTCATCTTCATAAAAAACAGGAGCCTGTAATCACTCACCTGGAATCCAAATTACTTCAACTATATTTAAATTTTTGAAATTAACAGTTTCAGTCTAGTTGTTATAGCTTTTAAGTTACTGTGCAAAAACTAAACATTTCTTCAAAAATTTTTGTTATATACATGTACAATAACTCCTATAAGGTGCCATCAGACAATTTCTGAAAATTAAATGGTTTTTAGGCATTGTCCCTTAGGGTACTTTAGAAATTTACAGTTTTACTCTACTAATAGGTGTGTTATAGACTAATTTATAATTCAAAAACTGTTCATTTGTCCAAATTCATAATGAAAGGGCAATAACTCCTATAAAGAGTCATCTTGCAATTTTGGACTAAGCACTCATTTGTAGGGCTTCTATTGCTGATCATTTGTGCAATTTACAGTTTTAATCTAGCTGCTATAGTTTTCAAGTTACAGGACAAAAATGGAAAATTTCATAACAAAATTGTCATTTAAGGGCAATAACCCCTATAAGGAGTCATCTGACAATTTCAGACCAATTAAGTGAATTGTAGGGCTTTTATTGCTGATCATTTTTGCAATTTATTATTTCATTCTAGCTGTTATGGTTTTTAAGTTACAGGACAAAAACGGAAAATTTCATAAAAAATTGCAATTTAAGGGCAATAACTCCTATAAGGAGTCATCTGACAATTTCAGACTTATATAGTAATTTGTAGGGCTTGTATTGCTGATCATTTTTGCTATAACAGTTTCACTCTAGCTGTTACAGTTTTTAAGTTACAGGACAAAAACGGAAAATTTCATAAAAAATTGTCATTTATGGGCAATAACTTATTTAAGGAGTTGTCTGACAATTTCAGACCAATCAAGTGAATTGTAGGGCCTTTATTGCTGATCATTTGTGCAATTTACAGTTTCAATCTAGCTGCTATAGTTTGCAAGTTACAGGACAAAAATGGAAAATTTCATAAAAATTTGCCATTTAAGGGCAATAACTCCTATAAGGAGTCATCTGACAATTTCAGACTAATACAGTGAATTGTAGGGCTTGTATTGTTGATCATTTTTGCTATTTACAGTTTTACTCTAGCTGTTATAGTTTTAAAGTTACAGGACAAAAAACAGAAAATTTCATAAAAAAATTACCATTTCAGGGCAATAACTCATATAAGGAGTCATCTGACAATTTCAGACCAATCAAGTGAATTGTAGGGCTTTTATTGCTGATCATTTTTGCCATTTACAGTTTCACTCTACCTCATATAGTTTTCAGGTTATATTGTAAATACCAAAAATTAACCATGGAAGCAGTTAAATAGTGGATAATCTGTATAAATCCTATGGTGTTTGGTCTATTACTAGTTATTGGACATGTAGCTCTGTAGCTCTGGGGGGCCTCAGTGGCCGAGTGGTCAAAGTAGTTCGTCTACTATTGATCACGTGGTCTGTCAACACGGAGATTGTGGGTTCGATTCTCACTGCAGGCAGGGTGTACTCGACTCCAATCTTAATTGACAAGGATTGCCAGTTTTCCTACCGCAGGTTGAGGGTTCTCTCCGGGTACTCCGGCTTTCTCCCCAATAAAAACTGGACACCATGATGTAGCTGAAAAATTGCTGAAAGTGGTGTTAAAAACCATCAAACAAACAAACAACATCTGTAGCTCTGCTGAGATCAGAGAGATCAGATCGTTGAAGGACCAACATTACTGTAGCTATCTTGAACTAGCTATATATTTTTTCGTACCAGTTTATAAATTTGCAAAAAAACTTGGGTCCTTAATACTGAACATTTAAAACACTGTGTACCAAGTTTCATGAAGTCATCTTCATAAAAAACAGGAGCCTGTAATCACTCACCTGGAATCCAAATTACTTCAACTATATTTAAATTTTTGAAATTAACAGTTTCAGTCTAGTTGTTATAGCTTTTAAGTTACTGTGCAAAAACTAAACATTTCTTCAAAAATTTTTGTTAAATACAATAACTCCTGTAAGGTGCCATCAGACAATTTCTGAAAATTAAAAGGTTTTTAGGCATTGTCCCTTAGGGTACTTTAGAAATTTACAGTTTTACTCTACTAATAGGTGTGTTATAGACTAATTTATAATTCAAAAACTGTTCATTTGTCCAAATTCATAATGAAAGGGCAATAACTCCTATAAAGAGTCATCTTGCAATTTTGGACTAAGCAATCATTTGTAGGGCTTCTATTGCTGATCATTTGTGCAATTTACAGTTTTAATCTAGCTGCTATAGTTTTCAAGTTACAGGACAAAAATGGAAAATTTCATAACAAAATTGTCATTTAAGGGCAATAACCCCTATAAGGAGTCATCTGACAATTTCAGACCAATTAAGTGAATTGTAGGGCTTTTATTGCTGATCATTTTTGCAATTTATTATTTCATTCTAGCTGTTATGGTTTTTAAGTTACAGGACAAAAACGGAAAATTTCATAAAAATTTGCAATTTAAGGGCAATAACTCCTATAAGGAGTCATCTGACAATTTCAGACTTATATAGTAATTTGTAGGGCTTGTATTGCTGATCATTTTTGCTATAACAGTTTCACTCTAGCTGTTACAGTTTTTAAGTTACAGGACAAAAACGGAAAATTTCATAAAAAATTGTCATTTATGGGCAATAACTTATTTAAGGAGTTGTCTGACAATTTCAGACCAATCAAGTGAATTGTAGGGCCTTTATTGCTGATCATTTGTGCAATTTACAGTTTCAATCTAGCTGCTATAGTTTGCAAGTTACAGGACAAAAATGGAAAATTTCATAAAAATTTGCCATTTAAGGGCAATAACTCCTATAAGGAGTCATCTGACAATTTCAGACTAATACAGTGAATTGTAGGGCTTGTATTGTTGATCATTTTTGCTATTTACAGTTTTACTCTAGCTGTTATAGTTTTAAAGTTACAGGACAAAAAACAGAAAATTTCATAAAAAAATTACCATTTCAGGGCAATAACTCATATAAGGAGTCATCTGACAATTTCAGACCAATCAAGTGAATTGTAGGGCTTTTATTGCTGATCATTTTTGCCATTTACAGTTTCACTCTACCTCATATAGTTTTCAGGTTATATTGTAAATACCAAAAATTTTGTCAAAAATCGTCAATAAAGGGCAATAACTCCTACAAGAAGCCAATAAACAACTTCTTACTAATAGCAACTATTGTAGACCTTAATGTGCTGATCAATTTGAAGTAACGGTTTTCTCTATAGCTATTATAATTTTTTAGATAATGAGCAAAAACCTGTGTTGACCTCCCCCCCCCCATGTTCTATTTTTAGTAACAGCAGCCATATTTGTCTGTTCATCAACACCCTGGGTAAAAACTTGAAACTAGGAACCCTAAGGATGATTGTGGCCAAGTTTGAAAAAAATTGGCCGAGTGGTTTCAGAGGAGAAGATTTTTGAAAAAGTTTACGACGGACGACGGACGCCAAGTGATAGCAAAAGCTCACATGGACCTTCGGTCCAGGTAAAGGTCCAGGTGAGCTAAAAATACACAGTTGATTTCCTATGCACAAATACATCCTGCTTTCTTGTCAATATATTTATATATACCTAAAGTAATCCAGTACCTCCAGGCTACTGTAGATAGCTTCTATATAAGATATTATACCGTGTGCTGTGTCGATGAAGAACACTGTATGTATTGACCTAAATAAATCCAGTAACCTCCTAGCTTCAGTATACTGTAGATATCTTCTATATAAGATATTATACAGTGTGCTGTGTCGATGAAGAACACTGTATATATTTACCTAAATTAATCCAGTAACCTCCTGGCTTCAGTATACTGTAGATAGCTTCTATATAAGATATTATACAGTGTGCTGTGTCTATGAAGAACACTGTAGCCACACAATCAAACGTCTCTGCAAAAATGTTAAAAACTCTTATTATGTAAATACAATAGAACCTTTTATTAACTACACCTTTTTGGGTCAGAGATTATGCAGATTGTACAGGGTGCGGGAATACGTTTTTAATCCAGTGCTGAAACCCTGATTTAGTTGGCAATGCAATATTTTAGTTTTGCTGAATTGATGAATTCATATAAACATATCCTACATTTGATTAATAAAAATTTTAATTAAAACAAATAAAAACATTTATAAACTGTGTTGAGGCGTTTCATTAATCCATAGTGTTTCTGGAGTTATTAAAGCTGTCCATGCTCAACTGATGTCATTTAAAGGTTAAGTTTGTTTTACAGATTTCTTTCATGGTAAAATTTCTTGCTACATTCAATATTTGACACCTGTGTTATACTTTTGCATACTGTTGAAGTTATTTCTGTGAAATTTATTTTTTTTTCACTATCGGTAATAAGCTGAAGTTTTTGATCTAATGTTAAATCCTTTCTTGCACTTTTTTCTGATGAATTATCTGTCAGTGTTTGATTTTCTAATTGTCGTTTTAAAGTTAGTGTTGATGGCATGCTTTTTCATTACTTAAGAACAAGAAAATTCTATTGTTATCAATGTTCAAATGTAAAACATGGAATATAAGTAAACTATCGTTTGCAGTGTAACAACAACCATAATGTTGACACGCTTGACAGAAGTGGATTGAATTGGTTAGTTTACACAAAATCTGTTAATGTGTTTTCACGTTACCATCTGGAAACCACCAGGCATGGACAGATGGACAGACAAACAGAGGAAGGGACAGACCCTCATATCCATATGGCTGGGTATAAAAACTCTAAGCAAAGCAAATTTTAATGGCGCTGAGGCAAATTAAATACAAAAGTATTTTTGTATTTATAACAATGGCAATAAATTTTTGACCAAAATAATTCATCCCATAATGCAATTTTGTTGTATACTACCGTGTAAAATAAATAGGCTCCATTGTATGCAAAAAGTAAATCATTTTTAGTAATTACACAGTTAAAGAATATGTACATCATCCTGGTAGGCATATGTGATTTGACAAAATTACGATGGTGTCAGACCTTAATGGCAATAAAACTAAGTTACCCCCAAACATGAGTCATGACATGTGTTCATGTGGGTTCCGGTCTCACTGCAGGCATGGTGCACTCGACACCAATCTTAATTGACAAAGATTGCCAGTTTTCCTACCGAAGGTCTGGGGTGGCCTCCAGGTACTGAAACTTCCTCTCCCAATAAAACTGGACATGAAATAGCTGAAAAATTGCTAAAAGTGGCATTAAACATCATTCCAACAAACAAACAAGCTGGAACTGGGGAAGGTAAAATAGTATTTGCTGGAGTGGAGACATGTGCAATAAGGTTATATATACATCTGAATGAAACATTTTATATTCAGCATAATATACTTGTACCTGGTTCTGTGTAAATTTCTAGGAAATCCCCAGCAGCCATAGAGAAGTTGGCATTAGGAGGAAGGTCAGCAGGGTTGACATCAGGAAACTTACAGCTGGCAGTCTGGTCCTCTGTGTATACGTTGTTGGTCCACTGATGTACCCAGGGATACAATGTAAATGCATTTACAGAGTTACATCTAAAAACAAATTAATGATACAGTGAAATGTCATACATTCGATATTTCTTTATGACAAGATCTGGAATTTCTCGAAAAAAATATTCGCTAGTGAGTGTCAAACAAACATGTCCACTAGGTCATATAGTTTTTCCTGGATTAGCCATTATTATAAAATTGCAAGTAAAATGCATAGAAACAAATCAGATATGCATCTATCACAAAAGCCAAATAAATGTGGACAACCTAGATCACTCTCCGGCACAGAGAACATATCTGGTTCCCAGAAATAGCCTCTGCCACACGTCATTCTCCATTTACTTTGGGACTACATTTGTCGTCTGCTTGTAACGTTTGTAACCAAAGAATGATGTTTGTAAAATAATACACAAGATCTTTTTTATTTTTATATAGTCTATTTATAAACTTTTGACACAGTTTTACATTGCAATTACAGCGTTTGTATGCGAAACATATCTGCCATGAGAGATATCTCTCACAATGTCAACCAGTGGTATGGCAGAGGTGATTGTGGTTGACGTAGGATACTCAGAATCCTTTGCGTGGAGATTAAACCTAGATCTACACATCTGAAGAAAAAATTCGGAACAATGCAGGGACTTTAAAATGACATCGCCATAACCGAGGTATCACGTTGGCGACTACAGTTTTCGACAGTAGTCAACTATACGCTTACATGTCTGTGTGTAAAAAAAGTCACGTGATCCATATGAACAAATCCATTTCAGATGGTAGCTGAGCTATCCGAAGAAAATATTGTAGACGAACGAAAAAATATATAATATAAAAGTAGACACAAATAATTTTGACAACACTAAAATCAAAGTGTTTATTCTTTAAATTACTACAAAAATGCCAGACAATTTTTTTTCAATCTGAAACACTGTATTTGAAATTGATTTTTGTGACGTCATCAACACATTAGATAAGACGTCACATCATCAATGGAATGTAGAGGCACTGTTAGGGAGCTATGAAGTAACGACATGAACAATGCTCGCATTTAGGCTGTGCCTACATTCATATTATTATATATATTTTAAAATCCATTCAGACAAAAATCTTACTTATTTAGTATAAAATTAGAAGCCATTAACATAAACAGACTCCATTCGTTTCCTTGACAACTGTATCCATGCTTGGCAATTTCATATGCTAGTCTACCGAGTCCAGCACCTGGCACTAATATTGATATCTTAGAGGGGTCACTGAAAGAAAATAAAACATTAACTTATCAAGAAAAATTGAACAAAATATATAGTGAACTAGATAAATCTATTGCAAAATTGTTTCTGAGCTAATCTAAAATTTGTTTCAATTTTTAAATATAATTAAAGCATAGTCCAGGGTGGTTGTGCAGACAGGGGTTATGGAAGTAGAGAGGACTAGCAGGGGCGAGGAAAGAAGTATGGACTGACATGGGCCAGGGTAGTCCGAGTTGACTGACAGGGGCCAGGGTAGCAGAGTTGACTGACATGGGCATGTCAGCAAAGTGGCCTGACAAGGGCCAGGATAATAAGGTGGCCTAACTGGGGCCAGGGAACTAGAACAGACTGACAATGGCCATGGTAGAAGAGTGGAATAACAGGGGTCGGGGCAGCAGTGGACTGACAGGGGCCACAGTAGTAGAATGGACTGACAGGGACCAGGGTAGTAGAATGGACTGCTGGGCCATAGTAGTAGAGTGGACTGACAAGGATCAGGGTAGTAGAATGGACTGCTGGACCATAGTAGTAGAGTGGACTGACAAGGTTATAGAATTGACTGATGGGCCAGGGTAGTAGACTGAGAGTGGCAGTGGACTGACAGGAGCCACAGTATTTGATAAATTGATTGAATGCTTGCTTTATGTCCAGTATTTCAGCTATATTCGGGATGAGAAAAAGTTAACAAACAATTATCAAAGGCAAAAGAAGTGAGATGAGACACAGTGGCATTACTACTCAAGACTAATAGGAACTGTGGTATTGTTTGTTTGTTTGATGGTGTTTAACGCCGCTTTCAGCAATTTTTCATCTATATCATGGCATCCAGTTATTATTGGGGGAGGAAGTCGGAGTCCCAGAGAAAACCCCTGACCTGCAGTAGTAAAACTGGTAATCCTAGTAAATTAAGATTGGAGTCGAGTATACCCTGCCTGCAGTGAGAATCGAACCCTTAATCTCAGTGTTGACAGACCACGTGATCAATAGTAGACGAACTACCTTGACCACTCGGCCACAGAGGCCCCCCCCCCCAAATTGCTTCATGGGACACCCATCTACAGAACTTATCATGATGTCAATAACTACTATACTTCTTTATTCTTTCAAGTGGAGCTCAATTGTTAAAGTACAATACTCTTTGAAAGAACTGAAGTTTGAAACCAATTAAAAGTGTTTGTTTATAACAAAAAATTACGATTTTTCATTATGGGCCGTTGTACATTACTTTTCTTTGTTGTTCACTTCCGGTAATTAGTCACATCAGGTAAATAAACAAATGGCACATAATACATTTGAAAATATGTTAAATACGCATATTGTTTACCGTTTTTTATTTGAATTCAACATTTACTGATAAATTGGTAGTCTGGGTGAAGTATTTGGACCAGATTTACAAGAATCTTATGTGAACCATCGGGCAACTTAATGGAAATGACAGGGCGTCTTCGACTTCCCTTTTGAGGCGCCTTAAAGTGACTTCAGGTCCTAGTAGGGTGACTCTGTCTCCCACTTGGCCCAGTGTGGTGAGCCCTGATATGATATTGCGATGAGAAAGTTATTTGTTACGGAAGAAATGAGTACTTTTTGGAAAGCTCTCTGATTTTCATCTCATGACAGAAATTTATATTTGTCTTTTCAAAGTAAGCTAAATCTTCCACTCACAAGGAAGACCATCCCGATATTTTCATTTTCGATATTAGTAGATAAAAGCATGCCCTGCTATATTTGTCATTTCAAAGATTACTTTAAAGGTACATAACAGGTGACCACAGATAATGGTTTTATAACAATGGTGGTTGATTAAAGTAGGTTTGGCTTCATATCAAACTATTCATTTTACCATTTTGATTTTGGGAATTTATCACATATCTCATGCACAACTGGCAGATAGCATGCTTCCCTCTCTGCAGCGCCATCTGCACTCCAGTCACGCACAAACTGTTTAATAGTTGTCCTCACTTTATCCATGTCAAACTGTGTAGGAGGAATATTTTTTACTTCTTCAGGTGGCTGCAACAAACAATGCAATAAAACATTAATGCATGTTAGTTTTGTTAAAGAGTTTTCAGAGGTAAATTTAAGCTGGTACTTGAACTACCATAATTTTAAATTTAACAATTATCTCCCTTTAAATAAAAGATTTGAAATTTTAATTTTAACTGAATACAGTTTTTTAATGTCGTGTGAAATATCTTTTTTTCTGCTTCTAGCCAAAGTACTGTTTAATATGATAAATAATCCAAAGCATACAAATAATTAGTTCATGTGTCATATGAGAGGTTGCAAAATAATTTTCTTTATATTCACAGCAAGAAAATAATACATTTCCTACTCTGACCAAGTGGAGATTGTATAATTACTGTATTTATCCCTATTTTGTTCAATTTTTCTTGATCTTTCATGATATAGGGATATTATGAGTTTCTAAGGACACTGTGTAGTACACAAAATCACTAACAATGTAACAAAATAGTGATAAACAGATAACTGCTTGTTATATTTCATTGATCTCATTGACAAGATGGATAATTTCGATCATGGATATAAAATCAACAATAATCTAAACAAAAAAGGCACCCCAATACATTGAATAAAACTGAATAAAATTATTTTGAAAATTAAATTACATTTTTTTTTCTAATGACCTTACATTTTCAATCTCATGAGTTTTATTTTCAAACATATATTCAGCATCTTTTATAACCAGTTTGATAATCTCAAAATTATGATCAACACAATTCTGAATCACAGTTAGGTTGTCAAGGTAACCAGGAATCATCTTTTTGTGTCTGTCTGACAAAGTCTGATAGGAATCTATAGCATTCTTTATTCTCTTTGATGCATGAGCTCTGAAAAAAGTTTAAAAGGTGTAAAATAATACAAGATTAAATAGTGTACAAACATGTATAAAATTAAATGTCTAGATATAGTATACAACAAGTATGGTATATATTTTTTTTCACCAGTCTGAAGGTGAACAAAAATCTGATTAGTCAATATCTGAGTTGATGATAAGTTTAGGAAATCCTTAAAACGAGACAAGACAACACACGAAAGCATTATTTAGAGTCAATAGTTGTAAAACATTACAACATAAGCGTTACCATGGTTACTGAGCTTTTAAAATCGACTTGCAATAACAAAACACATAACAACAATTCAGTAAAACAAAGGCATGCAGTTTGCAAGATAGCTTTAAACAACATCAGCAGTGTTAAAAGAAAGCACTAAAAAAAGCACTGAAAATATGGGACTATTAATATAATATACATTCATTTAAAAAAAATAAATAAATAAAAAAAAAACTATAAAAAAAACTTTTTATAATTTTGGAAAAATAAATAAATAAAAACTTCAAAAAAACTAGAGGTGAAACATCAATAGTTTATTCCAGTAAATAACATGTCTTCAAACAAAGATTTAGATTTCAAGTTTTTCCTTCAGAGAACAGATGTCAGATTGCTTCCTCACTTCCTGTTGTTACTCAATTGTTAAAAGGTGTTTAATAGAACAAAATTACATGAACAGGCTAATAAAAGTAAAGGGGTATTGCTCTAGTCATTCAATGTTTTACAAGCTAATTACTGCTATTAATTAAACAGGAAACAGGTGTCCCCATCAGTAATTACATGCTACATCTGTAGAAACTGAGAGTGCAAATATTGGAAGATTATTGACCAATTCTAGTATTTTAGTGCACAATAGTTTGAACATTTATTGGTAATTATAAATATTTTTATCACATTTCTCTCAAGAATAAACAATCTAATTAAAATGAAATCTTTCATTTCTTCCCCCCTTTTTGTTGTTGGTCACTGCATTAGCTACCATAGCAAAAAGTGGGGAGCAAGTCAAAAAGATTTAATTTTAATTAGATTGAAGATTAAATTTCTCACGGTGGATACCTCTTCACATAAACTAATGTTTGTAGTGTTTGTATTAGACATCTTTGATAGGTATTTGACTTTGCTTGTTTGCTTAATTGGGGTTCAATACCAATTTCAGCTAAATTTTTAGCTTTGTCATCCCTTCCAGTATCTATTGGGAAAAGCTGGAGTACCTGTAGAAAACCCCCGACCTTAGGAAGGAAAACTGGCAATCATTGTCAATAAAGATTGGAGTCGGGCACATAATGCCAATTGTGAGACTCGAACCTGTAACTTTAGTAATGACAGACCATGTGATCAATAGCTAGAAGATGACCATACAATAAAAGCAAGTATGTTTATGTGACAAAACACAAGAGCTAATTGACAATGAAACTGTAAGAATTATGGAACATAATGAAATATGTCCCTTCAAAAGCTTTGAACCTATCTTCAGAGAAAATTATACCTAATAGTGAAGCCGTTTTTTTTTCGAATTTTATAAACATGTATTAACCCAATTCCCTATTTTCGGAAATACAAGAGTTACTTCCCATTTTCAAGAGTTGTCTTTCATAACAGCCGGTATCTAGTATTGAACAGATGGGGAAAAATCACCTTTTTATTTTTTTTAAATAATATCTGTGGACTGAATCTTCCAGCACAACTAAAAACCAGAGGCTCTTAAGAGCCTGTATCGCTCACCTGATTTTATAGGCAATGAAGATGGCATTTCCCTGATGTTAAAGTAAGTCCTGTAATTTTCAATAAACTTTAAATAGGACCATCCAAACAATATTACTAGAAAGCTTTGTTTCATTGGTTAACCAGTTGTATAGAGAAGATTTTTTTTTATTTGCCCATAGGGTCCTATGTTAAACTAAGTCCTGAAGGGGAGGTGGCCATTTTGAATTTCCAATTGCCATAAAAAACATAAACTTTATAAAGGACCATCCAAACAATATTGCTAGTAAGTTTTTGTTTCCATTGATTAACCGGTTTCAGAATAGAAGCCTTTAAAAACTTTTTCCCATAGGGTCCTATGTTAAACTAAGTCCTGCGGTAGCAGCCATTTTGAATTTCCAGTTGGCATAAAAATCATAAACTTTATAAAGGACCATCCAAACAATATTGCTTGTAAGTTTTGTTCTGATTGGTTAACCGGTTTCAGAGAAGAAGCCCTTTTTAACCTTTTTCCCATAGGGTCCAATGTTAAACTAAGTCCTGCGGTGGCGGCCATTTTGAATTTCAGATTGGGATAAAAAACATTAACTTTATAGAGGACCATCCAAACAATATTGCTAGTAAGTTTTGTTTCCATTGGTTGGCCGGTTTAAGAAAAGAAGCCTTTCAAACTTTTTCCCATAGGGTCCTATGTTAAATTAAGTCCTGCGGTGGCAGCCATTTTGAATTTCCAATTGCCATAAAAAACACAAACTTTATAGAGGACCATCCAAACAATATTGCTAGTAAGTTTTTGTTTCCATTGATTAACAGGTTTCAGAGAAGAAGCCTTTTAAAACTTTTACCCATAGGGTTCTATGTTAAACTAAGTCCTGCAGTGGCGGCCATTTTGAATTTCCAATTCCCATCTAAAACACAAACTTTATAGAGGACCATCTAAACAATATTGCTAGTAAGTTTTGTTTTGATTGGTTAAACGGTTTCAGAGAAGAAGCCCTTTTTAACTTTTTTCCCATAGGGTCCTATGTTAAACTAAGTCTTGAGGTGTCGGCCATATTGGTTTACCAATCAAATAAAAAACACAAACTTTGTAAAGGTCCATCCAATGAACATTATGGCCAAGTGGTTTCAGAGAAGAAGATTAAAATGTAAAAAGTTTACAGACGACGACGCCGACGGACGCAAAGTGATAACAATAGCTCACATGACCCTTTTGGTCAGGTGAGCTAAAAAAACTGCAGAATTAGTTTGCACATCATAATATATTTTACAGGATGCTTTGCTATATGTGAATAAAAAAATATTGAAGAAAAACAACTTTTTACCCACAGTAGGTGCTATGAAGTACCTGCTGTAAAGAACAGATAACTCTGCAAATGGGAGATAAATCTTGTTTACTGCAAGTAGGGAATATGCTTGATAAAAAATTATTTTTATTGTAAAACTGATGAGACACATGTGCATTAACATCAATATTAATAATTTTAGAAAGTGGCATAATTATATGCTAGTACATTATCAAAGAAAGCTATGTTGAATTTTTGAACGATGTTTAAATCAGTGCCATTAATCAATGACAAATAACTTGATGTTTATATTTACTATCCTTCCTAGCTACAATAATAAAGCTCCTTTTTTTCATGGACGGAGCTACAAAGAGGTCCCATTTTTTACCATATTTTATAGGCAATAAAGATAGCATTTTCTTTGGGTCAGGTGAGCTAAAAAAAAGGAGCTACATTATTGTAGCTACATCCTCACAAGACTTGGGAGGATGACAATTACAGAATTGTTACGAAGGATTTGTGTCAGTATTTGCCATTACTTTGTTTCTGTCATGCTTTGTCACCTATTTTTTTTTACTTGCATAACAAAGAAACTATAAATGTTAAGTTACAGTTACCTCTCTGTTAAGCAGGTACATGTATACATGTACATCATGTACATAAGATCAAAATATTGTGATTACGACGGACGACGGACGCCAAGTGATAGCAAAAGCTCACATGTACCTTCGGTCCAGGTGAGCTAAAAAGGAGCTACATCCTCACAAGACTTGGGAGGATGACAATTACAGAATTGTTACCATGGCAAACATGGACATGTCACTAATGCCCACGTCCATGGTGGCCGGGTGCCTGCACGTGGAAAGTGGAAAATTCATGCGATCTGTATTGTATACACAAAATATTGTCATCCTACCATGCATGGTAACAGAGGAACTGCCCTAATCGAGAAACTTCAATGTACAATGTAGACAGAGATATTAAGGTCAAGGCTCATTTTCACCATAGATATGGGGGAATGGGGGATTTTACACTTTCGATGTTCCCCATTTTTGAGTGAATTTTGTATTAAAATTTTCATTGGAATTGAGATCTATACAATTGTAATTTTTTTTTAAAGATTTGCAGCAATGCAGGTATAAATTGTTGACTTTATTGTATTTTATTGTGTTTACTTGTGACCCGAATCTAGATACAGTAAATAGATACTTCCAACCATTTAACCATTTAATTTTGCTTTTGGAGAGCTCTCTGACGTCCCACGCAAAGAAAAAAAGCATTGGATGGCAGAGGATTCTCAGACTAAATTATATAGTTCTTACCAAAAATCTTTAAGGTAATTGGGATACTTGTAATAATTAAAGCAAAATAACGACATAATCGATCATTATTAACAAAACATTTCTAAGTTTTAATCAGTGACAATATAATCCTAAAAGGAGTAACATTTGTACAACTTAACAATTTTATGTTGTGTGTGTTGTAAGTGGGGCGATTTTGCTGAAGGTGGGGGTGTTTTTGATGGGGGCGATTTTGCCGAAGGTGGTGGGCATTTTTAAAATGGGGGAATTTACACTCAACACTGAGTTAACTCCTTATGATGATGATCATGATGATTTTGCATAAAGTGGGGGCGTTTTTGACAGGGCGATTTTTCCGTGGGCGATTGTAACTGTAACTGTAAGTAATTTCCTCCACTGTCTGTAGAACTATCTGGCAGTTAGTAATCATCATTAGTGATGGATAACTGGATACAAAAGAAGAAGAACTATGCAATGATGCACATATGACGGCAGGTCAGAAAGTTTAAAGGGATATTAAGAAAAAACAAAAAAATTTTATATATATTAATATATATAATAATAAAAAAATTAATAAAAAATAAAAGATGAAAGATGCAGGGGTCACCACACTCTAAAAAAGTAGGGAGAAGTGACTTCTCCCTGGCAGACAAACAGGGAGAAGTCAGGCCCTGATAGGGAGACTTCAGGAGACCCTAGGGAGAAGTCAGGGGGAGCGTACAAATAATTAACTTCGCAGTAGTTACGTACAATTTTCATTATTTTCATCAATTTCCAGGATTATTTCTTTTGTTTTTGAAAACAATAACAGATTAAGTTTTTTTTCTTTCTTCTTCATTATTATTCATGGTATGCAATATCAAACAACACATAACCTTTATCATATTAATCAAAGTTGTACTGATCCAAATTTCTTCATGGGACACCCATCTACAGAACTTATCATGATGTCAATAATTACTATACATCTTTATTCTTTCAAGTGAAGCTCAAATACTTATCGAAGAAAACTGTTAAAGTACAATACTCTTTGAAAGAACTGAAGTTTGAAACCAAGTAAAAGTATTTGTTTATCAAAAATATTACGATTTTTCATTATGGGCCGTTGTACATTACTTTTCTTCGTTGTTCACTTCCGGTAATTAGTCATATCCGGTAAATAAACAAATGGCGCGTAATACATTTGAAAGACGTAAATCGTTTGAAAATATGTTAAATACGCATATTTTTTGCCGTTTTTTATTGGAATTACACATTTACTGATAAATTGGTAGTCAGGGTGAAGTATTTGGACCAGATTTACAAGTATCTTATGTGAACCATCGGGCGACTTGAGGGAAATGACAGGGCGACTTCGACTTCGCTTTTGAGGCACCTTAGGGCGACTACAGGTCCTAGTAGGGCAACTTTGTCGCCCACTTCGCCCAGTGTGGTGAGACCTGAAGATGGTTCTTGGTGGCAGTTAGGCTCCCAGGCCAGGCCAAAGCATTGGATGGAGATCTAAAATTGCAGTTACTATGTACAGTGTTGATCTACATCCTATACTGCTGCATAAACTTGTTAGTATTGGGAATCTGTTGATATTTACAATAGTGGAAACGTGTCTATACCAGGGAATGCCAACCCCCCTTGGAAAAATAAGTTTGCTTGCATTTTTTCATTATTCTATATTTTACCTTTTTATTACGATGTAGATACGATAACCTGTCCATGTTTTATAATATGCCTCTGGTGTGAAGTTTTTACAAATCGTCCTTGACTTTTGCTACGGGAATTTTACATAATAAGTCAGCCATTTTTGTTTTGGAAGGGACCATACGATGTTTACAAATGTTCGTCTGCTTTCGTGACATTCAATGGTATTCGGACAAACAGCGAGACTTTTCCAGCCTTAACTGCAGACAACATCACCCGAATGATTTCGAGTAGACAACACTCGATTGTTCCCAAAGTACACTTCTGTTCTAATTAAGGTCAAATTTTAGTAGGGAAAATCGCCCTTTCAAAATTTAAAAACTGTCATAATTCAAAAACATGAATATCTCGAGGAAATAATTATTAATTTCAAAAGGTAGTTTTCTTGATCTACAAAAGGAGCATTAGCGGAACCATACGCGGTAATCAATTTTCATTTTTCACGCAAAAAACCCTCTCCACAATACGTCAACACTTAGTATAGTGGTATTATATGGTCCTTATGAATTACAGGAACATCGGTTCATCTACATGTGCATAATATTCAAAGTTCGTGGTTAATTTTTTTTTTTTTTAAATACATAACACTTTTTCCCT
Organism: Limnoperna fortunei; assembly: GCA_944474755.1. Lineage (NCBI taxonomy): Eukaryota > Metazoa > Mollusca > Bivalvia > Mytilida > Modiolidae > Limnoperna > Limnoperna fortunei. Next base: position 64,261,598 of record OX104123.1, read on the forward strand.
AGCTATTTACTTGATTCTTCAGAAATAAGGATCTCGCTTCTTCTTCTCTGTATTACCCTCCTGTAGATAGGAGCACCTCCACCCCAGCGGAGTATAGTGGCTTAGTGGATTGCGGTTATACTGTTTCCGAATATTGATTTAGAATTATCTTTTGCGATAATTTAGATAGTTCAGTATTAATTGTTTTCTATAATTATATATGTACAGCATACATTTAAATAGGATCTGTTGTAATATATTTACAGGTATTTTATAGTTACACCATAAGCATCTGCCACCGATGCATGCAGTGTAAAGTGTTTGTGCGTTGTAATATTTATGGTAATTTTTTTTTTAATTAATTTTTTTTTGTTGCTTATTTGGTTAATTTCAATAATGGTTCTATATGAATTTTTATATTTATTGTAGGTTATGGTTTATACTATAGTATAGCGCAGTTGCCCACACTAACCACTTATACAAGAAAAGAGAAAAACAATATTAATATTGAAATAAAATATATACATCTTGTATGAACTAAAATGAATAAAAATGAGAAAATGATCAATCAATATATTTGCTAAAATGAGATTTAAAATCAAGGTTATATACATGTTGGGTGCAATGTACGTAGGGGGCATTCCTAATATGTAGGATATTTCAATGAATATATCTAGCTGTGACTTAGCTAATGCAGAATGACATTTTCAAAACTAAATAAAAAGCTTAAAATTTACTTCGTTAAAATCTAAAACCTAAAATTATAATGGGCGATATCATTCGTATGGGACATATATATATATAAATGTTATAAATGTCAATATAAAAATTATAATTTGGTAAAATCTAAAATCAGAGCATATTAATTATAAAATCTAAAATGGCGCATATTAACTTGCAGTCCTGTATTTTCCATTATTTCTATTATTAAGATTCCCACAGGACTGTGGGAGCATGTGTGGTATATGCTTGTATGACCTTATACATGTATTTGTTGTTTGATTTAAGAAAATGAGAGAGAAAGAAAAAAGAAAAAAAAAAAAAAAAAAAAAAAAAAAAATTTATTTTCACTCCTTCAGTATATTCAGTCGCGTCATGTGCAATTGAAAGAGGTAATTCCTCGCTTTTTCCTCCACTAATTCCATTAATTGGTGAGAGAGGATTTCTGTGAATGATGTGCAGTCCACTATGAGTTTTGATTTGAACAGCTACGCATGGAACGTGGCTTCGTAATAGTGAAAAGAACGTGCAGATTACAGTGATTATTGTCAGTAATTTTCTATCATCACTTGATTACATGCCATATGTACCTGTAGTACTTAAAAGCGTTTATTATTCGTAAAAAATGCTCTCTTTCTAATTGTTCCTCGTCTTTCGAATTTTCGTCATCCATGATTTCCGTGTTGTAAGATGTTTGAATATGTTTCTATTTATTAGTATTTTAAAACACTCTACTGAAGACAATTAAAAGATGCCGCTAAATACCAATATCATATGGTGTAAAGTAACATAGAAACGTACTTTACCTGCTTACACAGTGACACAGGAAATAGTTACCAAATATTGCAAAGCAGCATTACTGCATCATTTTTTTGAAATGAACTTAATTGAAAGTTCATGTGGAAAAATATATAAAGAATATAGTAATATGGAGTAAGCATTGCCAAAATGCGACTTACTTACTTACTTAATCCTCTTCGCGCCAGCAGGCGCTTAAGGCATCCACGCAGCCCTTCCATTCTACCCGGTCCCTAGCCTTAGCTTCTGCCATTCTCCATGTCAGACCATGTTCTTTTAACTCTTTTTCAGCTGTTCTTCGCCATGTCATTTTTGGTCGTCCACGTTTTCTCTTCCCATCAGCAGTCCAGAAGATGGCTTCTCTGGTTATATCCTTTTGGTCTTTCCTAAATACATGGCCTATCCACCTCCATTTACGTTTTGCTATTTCTACCATGATGTCTTGTTGTCTTGCTTTTTCCATTAGGGCTTTGTTAGAAATTTTTCTTGGCCATCTGATCTTGTAAATGGTCCTTAGACATCTATTTATAAATACTCTGAGTTTGTGTGCTAGATCTTTTCTTATTTTCCAACATTCTGATCCATATAGCAGCACAGATTTCACATTACTGTTAAAGATCCTAATTTTGGTGTTGTTTGACAGCTGGGAAGAGTTCCAAACAGGCTTTAATAAGGAGAAGGTGTAACGAGCTTTGTTGATTCTAGATGTAATATCCTCGTCAGTTCCTCCAGTTGTTGTGACAATACTTCCTAGGTAAGTGAAGCTAAGAACATCCTCGAGATTACTGGTGTTAACTTTTACAGGGTTGTTATTACGTGCATTAATTCTCATAGCTTTGGTTTTCTTCAGATTGATGTTTAGGCCCATATGTGCAGCTTTTTCGTGGAGTTTCTCAGTTTTGTTACAGATATTCTGATGTGAAGGTGATATGAGACAAAGGTCATCTGCGTAATCTAGATCGTCTAGCTTGGTGTCCATTTTCCATCTAATGCCATTGCTTTCATCTTTGGTGGTTTCTCTCATAATCCAGTCAATGGCAACCAGAAAGAGGAGGGGAGACATGAGGCAGCCTTGCTTAAGTCCTGATGTTACTGGAAACCATTCAGTGGTGTTGTTACCGACAATAACACTACATTCAAATCCTTGGTGTAGAGCTTTTATGATTTCTATGATCTTGGTTGGTAAGCCATATAGTCTGAGAATTTTCCATAAGCTAACACGGTGCACACTGTCAAAGGCTTTCTCAAAATCGACAAAGTTCAAATATAAGGTGGATTGCCATTCTATAGACTGTTCTATAATGTTGCGTAATACAAATATCTGGTCACAGCATGACCTGCCTCTTCGAAATCCAGCTTGTTCCTGTCGAAGATTACTGTCAATTTGATCTTTTATTCTTTCTAAAAGGACTTTTGTAAAGATTTTGCTGATTGTTGGTAATAAAGTTATGCCACGCCAGTTGTTACATTCTGCATGATCTCCTTTTTTGGGCAGTTTTACTATGAGTCCTTTTTTCCAATCTTCAGGTATACAGTTTGTTTGCCATATGTTAAGAAATAGTGAGTGGATTTCATTGACTGATGTTTCGAAGTCTGCTTTAAGTAATTCTGCAGGAATATTATCTACACCTGCTGCCTTGTTGTTTTTCAAACACCTTATTGCTTTCTCTATTTCTTCTATATCATTTCTTCTTTGCTTATAACTTCTATATTGCCGAAATGCGAGCACAGACAATATAGTCCTTTATTATCAATATTTAATGTGCATATAATAAACGTTACTTCCGAACACCCTAAAAGTGCCTCTAAATTCCAGTGGTCACGTGACGTCACATGAAATGTAATCTGATTGTCAGTTTTAAAGATCGTTTTAGAGATTGCAAAAAATAGTATGAAAATTCTGTTGTTAATATATCGATGTCAACTTATTTTTCAGGTCTTTCTTAAATTATGTTTAGTAGCCTACTTTTCTTCATTCACTTTGTTCCAGTTTTTTGACGATATCAACTTCCGGAGGAAAAAATCAATATCAGCATTAAGGTGTGAAAACACTAATTCAATTCTTTAAGATTTTCTACTAAATTTGTTATTTTTGGAATTAGCACAGCTCTTTTACCTTAAGCGTAGCTTGACCGACACCATATATATCCAGAATCGTACGTGACGGGCCTATGTTCTCTCAAAATTTCATGACCACTAAAACATTCCAAGAGAAAACCATCTTCCGGGGTAAACCCCACTCTAAAAATAGCACTTTCTTTTCAGAAAATCTTGGTTTATAGGTCACGTAGTAAATGTGACATAAAATATACTAAAACACATTAGAACAGACCATGTTAGGACTCAAAATGTTTCCAATATATTTACCTTTCTGAAAAACTTTAATGTATTAAAATCCATACAGTAGTTTTTAATATACACTAAGATAAAAAGGACTATTTTGTTTGTAAGTACTATTTTCTTACATGTTCTAAATTTGATTGGTCCCCTTTAGTGTCTTGACACCTTAAGCAGATTTTGATCACGTGATTTCATTTTGATCACATGACACATAATTGCCGTAGAGCTCATCGCTCTTCGCGGGAAGCGAAGCTGCGAGCTGTGCTCGCTAATACTGCTCGAAAATTGCTATAACATTGACAGAGAGTGAAATGTCCCGATTGGAACGTGTCCGGAAATCCACTGTTATTTATATGGACAGTTGTCCGACCTCCTACGCTTCAAGCAAAGATAAACAGCATTAGACCGCAGCTGATTATCGGACTGCACATGTTCAGAATAAATGACGGGCATTATCTATCTGTATAACTTTGGACCTCTCCAAATAAATATACAAATATAACTTTCCCCGAACTCCCTCATGTTTTATTTGCTAAATTAAGGACGTGCAAGCTTTGGCTTCCAAGCTTTTGCCCGACTACACCTATGACTGAACACACTATAGCTGACATCAAGCCCTTAGCGTGACTTTAGACCGAGATGAGTGAACTGCAAGTTTCAAACCATGGAATGACTTTTCTTATCTTTTCAACGGTCTTTGTTAATTGATTCAGTCCATAAAGTACAAGCTAAACGAGTTTATGTTTTTCTTTTTTGTTCTCACTTTTTGTTTGTTAAAAACTTTTTCCAAACTTATGTCGTCGAATATTAATTAGCTACTCGATAACCTATAAGTACACTTTATTTCATGTTTACAAAGAAAGTGTCCCAGGGTATATATAGTATGCCGTTCATATACACGCTCGGCCTTCGGTTATATGGGATCATGAGAAAAGAGACTGATTATACACTTGAACCACTGGACCGCTGATAATGCATTTTGAAAAATAAAGATAAGTTTTAAAAGCTAAAGATTTAGTTGATTGATTGAATAGCTTCCAAACACCAAGCGTAAGGTATTTCAGGACGATAATAACACACAATAAATCAATTATAAAAATAGAATGAAACGAGGGAAACAATTTTACTTGTTCCAAGTCAGGGGTACTGCTGTAGTTCTTATATTTTTGTTATCGGTTCTAATTAAAGTGTATCAGTTTCATGGGCTTTGATTTATGGAGTCTTTTTGGGCAATTTTCTTTCTGTTCGATGTTTATTACCTTCATTTGATAGATATGATATGTTTATCATTTCAGAACAGCAGACGATCAGAGGGTTTATACTTTCAGAACAGCAGACGATCAGAGTATACTTTCAGAACAACAGACGATCAAAAGGTTTATCATTTTAGAACAGCAGATCAGAGGGTATATCCTTCCAGAACAGCAGACGATCAGAGGGTTTATCCTTTCAGAACAGCAGACGATCAGAGTATACTTTCAGAACAACAGACGATCAGAGGGTTTATTCTTTTAGAACAGCAGACGATCAGAGGGTATATCCTTTTAGAACAGCAGACGATCAGAGGGTATATCCTTTTAGAACAGCAGACGATCAGAGGGTATATTCTTCCAGAACATCAGACGATCAGAGGGTTTATCCTTTTAGAACAACAGACGATCAGAGGGTATATCTTTTTAGAACAGCAGACGATCAGACGGTTTATCCTTTTAGAACAGCAGACGATCAGAGGGTATATCCTTCCAGAACATCAGACGATCAGAGGGTTTATCCTTTCAAAACAGCAGACGATCAGAGCGTTTATCATTTTAGAACAGCAGACGATCAGAGGGTTTATCCTTTTAGAACAGCAGACGATCAGAGGGTTTATCCTTTCAGAACAGCAGACGATCAGACGGTTTATCCTTTTAGAACAGCAGACGATCAGAGTATACTTTCAGAACAACAGACGATCAGAGGGTTTATCCTTTTAGAACAGCAGAAGATCAGAGGGTATATCCTTCCAGAACAGCAGACGATCAGAGGGTTTATCCTTTTAGAACAGCAGACGATCAGAGGGTATATCCTTCCAGAACATCAGACGATCAGAGGGTTTATCCTTTTAGAACAGCAGTTATTCTTATAGAACAGCAGACGATCAGACGGTTTTTCCTTTTAGAACTGCAGACGATCAGAGGGTATATCCTTCCAGAACATCAGACGATCAGAGGGTTTATCCTTTCAGAACAGCAGACGATCAGAGGGTTTCTCCTTTTAGAACAGCAGACGATCAGAGGGTTTATTCTTTCAGAACAGCAGACGATCAGAGGGTTTATTCTTTCAGACAGCAGACGATCAGAGGGTTTCTCCTTTTAGAACAGCAGACGATCATAGGGTTTATTCTTTTAGAACAGCAGACGATCAGAGTGTTTATCTTTCCAGAACAGCAGACGATCAGAGGGTTTATCCTTTCAAAACAGCAGACGATCAGAGCGTTTATCATTTTAGAATAGAAGACGATCAGAGGGTTTATCCTTTTAGAACAGCAGACGATCAGAGGGTATATCCTTCCAGAACAGCAGACGATCAGAGGGTTTATCCTTTCAGAACAGCAGACGATCAGACGGTTTATCCTTTTAGAACAGCAGACGATCAGAGGGTTTATTCTTTCAGAACAGCAGACGATCAGAGGGTTTATTCTTCCAAAACATCAAACGATCAGAGGGTTTATACTTTTAGAACAGCAGACGATTGGAGGGTATATCCTTCCAGAACAGCAGACGATCAGAGGGTTTATCCTTTAAAAACAACAGACGATCAGAGGGTCCTTCCAGAACAGCAGACGATCAGAGGGTTTAGCCTTCAGAACAGCAGACGATCAGAGGGTTTATCCTTCCAGAACAGCAGACGATCAGAGGGTTTATCCTTTCAAAACAGCAGACGATCAGAGGGTTTATTCTTCCAAAACATCAAACGATCAGAGGGTTTATACTTTTAGAACAACAGACGATCAGAGGATATATCCTTCCAGAACAGAAGACGATCAGAGGGTTTATCCTTTCAAAACTGCAGACGATCAGAGGGTTTATCCTTCAGAACAGCAGACGATCAGAGGGTTTATCCTTAGCAGACGATCAGAGGGATTATGCTTTCAGAACAGCAGACGATTAGAAGGTTTTTTTCTTCCAAAACATCAAACGATCAGAGAGTTTATGCAGCTTATTTGTTTGTTGTATGTTCTGATTGTTTGTTGATTGTGATGTGCACGCGCCACCTGATAATTTTGTGTTTGGGTTTTGTTGTTTGGTATTTTCTGATTAACTTTTGTAATTTCATTGATTTGTTTCATCTATAACAACTCAGGGACGTCCGTGATGGAATGCTTAAGGTAGTTCGTCTACGATTGATCACGTGGTCTGTCAACACTTAGGTTGTGGGTTTGAGTCTCACTGCGGGAAGGGTATACTCGACTCCAATCTAAACTGAAAAGGATTGACAGATTTAATACCGAATCGGGTTTTTTTCCGGGTACTCCGGATCGCCTCCCCAGTAACAACTGGATGCCATGATGTAGCTGAACAATTGCAGAAAGTGGCATTAAACATCAGTCAAACAAACGAACAAATCTACAACAATTGGTCTTGATCGTTCATACATTTTAATTTTTTAATTCAGAAAAACTGGAACAGGAACAGGATTCAAAGGAACGGTGGCTGGAATAAACGGTGGAGTCTGAAATATAAACAAATAGCATAGTTAAATCTTAGGTTATTGATATTTTTTATTTTATTTTCATTTTTGTTACGCCTAGCCTGAGCGAGATGCAAACTCACACTGTTGAGATATGACGAAACCTAATTATATTAAACCAATCGGCGAAATCCGCTATAAAAAAACGAATATAAGCCGAGGTCAATCTTGGGGGTAGACTTAGTGCAATGTAATATTTTCTAGCATGCGACGATGTTATTTTCGTAACCAGTATATATAGTAAGACAATGCTACTTGTCATAGGTAATTATATAAGTCGTGGTGATGCCACAATTAACCATATAAATGTAGCCTGTGGAATTTTTAAGCGTTGGAACCCCATATTTATATACGTTTACAAATTAACCTGGCAACACTATATACATATAATATAGATGAAACGGCGAATTTTACGTGATCAATTTCAAACTAAGCAGTTGTGCAAAAATAATTGTCACTTACAAGCGCACACTAGATCCACAAGCTTCAGAAGGAGGTTATAGATGAGAGTGTGTACAAAATTTGTACGCAGATTATTACTGCCGTTATAATCCGAAATTAATTTTGTGATTTGTCGGAGTAACAAAAAAAGCGAGGGTACGATTATTCGTTCTACAAAAATTGTAACCCGCTGAGCCAATTAGACAAAATGAATTGTTGCACTCGACTTATCCAATGAAATTACAGCTTACACACATGTATAATAAAATTTAGTTCTTAAATTTGGTATTATACCTCATAGCGCCCAAGCAGAGAAACAGTATCTCCTAAAAACCTATTGAAGAAGCTATTGGAACCTGGTCCAAAGAAAATGTATAGAAGCAGTGCCGACAGTACAAATAAAAATCCTTGATTGTTCTTTGCAGCGGCAGGTGATACATCAACTGTTGATGACGTTGTGGTAGTAACTGTTGATGACGTTGTGGTAGTAACTCCTGATGACGTTGTGCCCATGTTTGAAATATCTTTAAAAAAATGTTTTTAAGTAAGTGCATATTTTTGTGCATGGCAATTTCACATGACGTTTCAAGTATTACAGAGATAAGAAATGATTTGGTTGCAGTCTTTTCCACTAACAAATATCAGAATAAAATATTGTTACAATAATGCTGTATACATTAATTGAAAATAAGTGATAGAGAAGAGAATTTCTCTAATTTTGACGTAATATTTCAACCGCTTGACCGGTGTGGAAAAAATATTTCTCGTCACTAGTGAATTTGTTGTTCTCAGCAGTTGATTGGTTAAAAATAATAACGTCACAATAAGAACTCATGACGTCATAAACAAAACACCTTCCATTTACCGCGTATTCAAGTCATGAACCTAAAATTGGGGTTGGGAGAATTTGTACTTCGTTTCGCAAATTTACTACTTTTTAAAATTAGAGAAACAGAATCTTACATTAGTACTCTTGGATTATCGGATTTATCCCATCTCGCCAAGGCTCGGACTTAAAATTCCATAATTTAACTATCTCGATTGGAGAAATCCGATAATCCACTCGTACCAATGCAAGATCCTATATATTTATAACAAATCGCCGATTGAAAGATACTATTTTAGCTGTACTTCGCTTTCTATAGAAACAAAGAATCCATTAATCTATTGAGGAGTAAAGGAATCGAAACAGGAACGACAAGCAGAAACAATGAAAAAATGGTAAAAACATAATTTCCTATAAAACCCAAGGGTGAGATTGATTTCACCTGCGTCAAAACATTGATGACCATTAAAAATAAATGTAAATAATTGTAAAAAAAATTCTTTTGCATGAGCATGGTGAAGGTGTTACTGTACATATGAATTTTTCAATTTCAATCTAAAATTTTTAAGCATAAAACAATACTTTGGAAATGACCCTCAGAGAGTGTGAAACTACCTGACAGTTAGCAGGAAGCAGTAAGATGACCAATATCATGTATGTTTAACTCGCAAATAGGAAAAATTACACGTTTACACAATATTGTAAAAATCATTCTTATTGTAATTCTCTTTAAATTCTATATGCCATTCAAATGAATTTTTACATAACAAGATAGTTTTTATATAGTGGAATAGATAGAAAGGAGAGACAGTTAGGAAATATATTTTATATAACTTGTATTATATGGTTGTTATTGTTAACTGTTGAAATAAACGGATGTAAATAAAACACGGAAACATACAACGACTTCGAGACTATGTTTTGAACCGATACAGCTTGTCCCCTTGGACTATGGGGTTTGGAATAAAAAGCACATACTTGCAACGGCGTATGCCTGTAAAAGAAATTAAAATACACATGCGCACTATATTTGAACGCCATATGTTTGGTTAAAACTTAATGGAATACCACATTTATTCGATCATTGAAAATTTCGCTAGTCCACGGTCCACATGCCTCGAAGGTATTGTCAACATAAGAGTTAAAATAAACATCTAATCTGTCAATATTACAACAGATACATGTACCTGACTGTCTATTCCTCCTACAATTACGCATTGTAAACTTTTGGCCTCATTTTGTAATTAAAACAAACATGTTCCTCGGATAGAGGCTATAAGTAAGAATAATCTATCAAACATTTGTGCGTTATCATGTTTTTTAAATTTTATTTTACTTACACAATTGTAGAGTCATTTTTTTCGTTAGAATCATAAAACACTATTTATTACTTAAACAATATATTTCACTGCATGTTTCCAGATACTAAAATACATGTGGAAAAAATGACCTAGATGTAACAGTATTTAAAATAAGTAAAACATAATATGATATAGTAAGAGTGTGTATGAAAACACGTGATATAAGAAAAACATGCAGTTTCTCTTTTGATCTTCTTTATGATTGTGTGTTTGTTTCGTTTCTTTAAAGACATTCTGTTATTTTACTTAACATGTGTATTGTTTTGAATATAGCGTTACAGTCTGTAGTGTAGTCCGAGAATCCTCTGCCGTCCAAAGCTTTTTTTCTTTTATTTTCCCACACAAAAAAAAGAAAAAAAGGCGTTAGACGGCAGAGGATTCTCGGACTATCTGTAGTGTTCTGTTTAATTTGCTTTAATTAAACTGTGAGTTGATTAATGCTAACTTGATTCGTTTTAAATTATTTCTGTATCGTTAATTTCTAATTAATTATATGTATTAATTATGTGCCGATTTATTTGACAGGATATATATTTCACTTTGACTTTGAGCACACGCTTCAAATACAAACGAAGCCGAACGTTTGAAACCATTATACATTAATTAACCCTTGTAATTTTAAAACATCACATAATAAAGTAACTTCGACTTATCCAGATTTGACTAACCCATGTAACCGAAGTGGACCGGTTGAGGCCCTCGACTTTCGGCAATAAAACGTTCAGGCATGGGACAAACGGTAACCGCACAACTCGGACCGCGAACAACTCGGATCGTGACAACTCGGGCCGTAATAAAGAACACTGGGCCCGTAGAAAATAAGACTACTCGGACCGCATTTATTTCTTATACTGTCAGTAAAATATTAAAATACTATAGTCCTGTTTATAATATTTATCAATATAACGTTATAATTTTTCATCTAGTATACTGAAACAGTTCGACTCAAGTGTAAATTATACTTTTACATGTTGACTTCCGCTTCCGGTCGAGATAAGATGGAGAATTCTTTCTGAGAGATTTATTTGCTAAAATCTATTGCGTTTGATGGTTACTTTTATACATCGAGGTTTATAACTTCGATATTTTGGATAAATGAACTTTATCTTAATATTTTTCTATATTATTTTCGTACAAAATGGATTAGTTGAAAGAGTATCTGGAGAAAACAGCACCCGGCATTGTGTTGGGATTTTTCCCGCTGTTTTGGGAAAAACTAACTTTTTCCATTTCGATTTATTGTGTATATTTTCAACATTTGTGACATTTGTGACTATTATTATTGGACTAAATATCTTTGTTATTGTAACAAGAACACTTATGTCAGTTAACAAGACATTGAAAGAGAGGAGAAACCACTACAGGTTAATTAGGAACACGAGGCTTCCACGTGAGACATTTCTGTTCACGGACAGTAAGGGTGCGGATATTAAAGATCACCTCCCTTCATCAGTATCAGACAACTTCCACGTTATCTTCAAAAAGGGAGCAACATCCTACGACAGGGCACATTTGAATTCCCTCCTGAGAGAAATCAATGGTATTGAAGAACCAATAGTCCTCATCTGGTTAGGAACCTGCGAGCTTACTACCAAGACAGGGAAGTATCTTAAGTTAAATAATTATCCTTACCAAACAATAGAGTTCACCTTAACTCAATACCGTAAGGTAAAATACAGGATCCACAAAACTAATCCCAGTGCCATAGTTTTATTTATTGAGTGCCCCTATTTCTCCATAAATAGGTGGAATAAACACTGCAACGAAATAAATATCAAAACCGAACCGGGTAATACTAAAAGAAAAAGGTCTCTTCTTGTGAAAACCAGCTTTACCAGTTATAAAAGGAACGTTAAGTTTATTACTAAGGTAGATCAAAACCTGAAATTACAGATTGATTATTTCAACGACCACCTTAAACTAGTGAACGGTAAAACCAGCTGCCCTAGGATATCTCAGGATCTAATAAGATCAAACAAGAAGAAAGGTGACCCGAAACCTATTTATAGAGTTAATTATAACTTGTTAGCTAGTGACGGTGTCCACCCAGGAAGACTTCTGATTAAGTTGTGGTTGTACAAGATGATTTTTCTATGTTTGGAAAACGCGGACTGGTGTTAAACTAACGTCCTAGCAAGTGTTAGTAAGGAAGCCTTACTACTTATTTGATATTCGATACTGACACTTAAATAATAACTGATGAAGCATCAGTCGACTGGTGTTAAACTAACGTCCTAGCAAGTGTTAGTAAGGAAGCCTTACTACTTATTCGATATTCGATACTGACACTTAAATAATAACTGATGAAGCATCAGTCGACATAAATATCAATATAAGGTCAACTATTTAATTCAGAACTTAACTGTAGAAAGTCTCAGTTAAACCATTTGTATATATCAACTTAGTAACAAAGGTACTGTGAATTAAGTCAGCTAACTATAGTAAACACCAGTTGATTTATATTGGCACTTTTTACTCTCATGCATATATACGACACTGAAAGAAGCTTCAGTTGTGTTATAAGTAACTGTGGGAAGCCCCAGTTAGCCACATTCACCGTAATTTTGTAAGTCTCGGTCCATACAATCAGATATATGATCTTGAACATCACACATTCACACATTCACTAACTGAAGGAAGCCTCAGTAAAAAAATAAATAAATAATTAAGTATTTACTACCTCTGGAAGCCCTTAGTCTACGTATACCCAGTGTAACGGAGTGAATCCTCGGTCCGTAGATTCTGATATATGAACTCAAACATCACTGATACATGAACTCGAACATTACTCATGTATTACTGAAGGAAGCCTCAGTAAACGGGTATATTATGCAATCACACCAAGGTCGACAATATACTGGATGAAGCTTCAGTACAATTTTAAAGCAACTGTGGGAAGCCTCAGTATTCCGCAATTAAAGTACACCTCACCAAACTGAGTGAAGCCTCAGTTCCCATAACCGAATACGCATGTGTGTATATCACCAATCTCTCAACTGGAGGAAGCCTCAGTTAAGAGTTTATTAATTATTGCCAATTGTTTATATATATAGATCATTAATCATTTTAAGGTCATTAACTAATATAATGACCTCCCATTATAGTTCAACCCCCTTATCAGGGACAAGGATTCAGGTTAAGAGAATAAGAATAGCCAGTAATTCCTGCCCGAAATGTGAAAAGGTAATTAATGATGGTAATGAATGTATAGAATGTGGAGTATGCGAACTAATTTTTTGTATGGAATGCACCAATGTATCAGAAGCGCTACGCCAAGCCCTGAAAGATGACAAATCAAGTAACTTTAAATGGACATGTAACGCATGTAAACAAAACTTCCCTTGTATGTCAGGCCTAAACCAAAAACTCCGTTCTATTGAAGATAAAACAGATAGTCGTTTAGGTATCCTAGAAGCGCAGGTAGAAAACCTAAAATTGGACATGGCCGCCAAAATTACTGAAGAAGTACAAGCCATGAGGCAGGATATTAACACAGACATTATTAAAGAAATAAGAACTAGCCTTCAAAGCGACATCAGGGTAGAACTCAAAGAAATCGAAGAGCAAAAGCAGCGTGCAATGAACCTAATCCTGTTCAACCTACAAGAATGCCCTAACCAGAATAAGAATGAAAGGAAAAAATTCGATGAGGACATATTCACAGAAATATGCCAATTTATAGAAGTTAGGGAAGTTGACATAAAAGTTGCATTCCGATTGGGTAACCCAGGTCCACACAAAAGTCGTCCATTAAAAATAATATTAAATAACAAAAAACATAGAAAAGATATCCTTGATAACGCGCATAAACTGAAAAATGTCCCTCCAACCAGTAGGGTAGCCAAATGTATAATCTCCAAAGACCTTACCGTAAGACAGAGGGAAGAAAACAAAAAAAGGAGGGACGAAAGGAAGAAAAATAACGATAGGACAAAAACAGAACAAGCCTACAATGACCAAACCGTGATACAAAACAAGGAAAAGCAACAACTATCCACGAAGAGTCAAAGATTTACAACCACGGCCATAATTGAAAATGTCAATCAGGATATGGATATATCCTTTGCAAATTTCCTTTCCCAACCAATTTTGCCAGGAAATGGGCATCGAAGTTGTAGTACCCCGATGCATATACATTCAGACCTAGGTGAAGAAACCATCACGGGTGGACTATATACAGGCACCAATGATCCCCCACCAGACATTACTAAAAAAAGTTAATCAAGATGTTTTAGATTTTTAAACTGCACTGTAGATAATGCAAAACTATCTGTCATGTACACTAATGCAGATGGTGTTTTTAATAAAATGGGCGAACTAAAAACCCATATAAAAAACCAAAAATATGATATCATTGCTGTCACTGAAGTGTTCCCAAAAAATCAAGAACTCGAATATACAGACCCAGATCTATTAATCACCGGATACACTATGTACCATCCAGCCAATAAGAAGTGTACATGCAGGGGTAGTATCATATACATAAAAGACACATTTAAATCGTTCCAATTAGATACAAATGAAACAACAATGATTGAAACAGTTGGCGTAGGTATTAAAATGGAGGACAGTAGTCATATCCTAATCTCCTGTATATACAGAAGCCCTAGTAGTAACTCGGCTCAGTGTTTAGAAGACTTAACAAGAATATTAAAGACATCACACCATAAAAATATTAAATTTAATGCTATACTACATATGGGGGATTTTAATTTTAGGAACATTAATTGGACAAACCAATCAACACAACTTAGTACAAACAGTATAACCTATAAATTTCTAGAACTTTACAGAGACACATACCTACACCAACACGTTAATAAACCAACAAGATTCAGAGGAAACGACACCCCTAGTATACTAGACCTGGTATTGACAAATGAAGAAGGAATGATAGACAACATAGAACACTCAGCACCTCTTGGTAACAGTGACCATGAAATTTTAGAGTTTTATTTAAATACAAATTATGTAAATAATGTAAAATTTGAGGAGAAGATGAAGTTTTATAAGGGAGACTACGAAGCAGTCAACAAAGAACTAAATGATATAGACTGGGAAAGTCTCATGTCTACAGGAAGTATAAATAGTTCTTGGAAAAGATTTGTCGATAAACTATCAAGTGCTTGTCAAGATAACATACCAGTGCACAAATCTGGACCCAAATATTATGATACTCCTTGGATGAACAAAGAGGCTCTTACCGCAGTACAAACCAAGAGAAAGAAGTGGAAGAAATACATACACTGTAGGTCGCCCCAAAATTATGAAAATTATATACAAGCAAGAACCGATGCTAACACAAAAGTAAGAAAAGCACAACAAGACTATGTAAGAAAAGTAAGGACAACCATAAGCTATTTTGGAGATTTGTCAAATCTAAAACAAAAATCAAAGATAATATTAACTGCATAATAGATGGAGATGGCGCAATTAAAACCGACAATACAGAAAAAGCAGAACTCTTCAATACTTTTTTCCAAAGTGTCTTCACTAAAGAGTCAAACATTATTGATCTTCCTGAATTTAAAAAAAGAACAGACCTAACCCTCGAAACCATTATCTTTGATGAAGAAATAGTAGGCAAACACCTAGCGTCAATAAATGAAAACAAATCCCAAGGCCCCGACAAATTGCACCCAAAACTACTTAAGGAAACAGCAAATAGTATAAAAAAAACCAGTCACAACTATATTTCAACAATCATTAGACGAAGGCAAATTACCTGAAGCATGGAAAATGGCAAACATAACCCCCATCCATAAAAAAGGCCCAAAAAACAAAGTAGATAACTATAGACCTATTAGCCTAACATCAACACTATGTAAATTAATGGAGAGATTAATTAGGGACGCCCTAATGGAATACATGGAAACAAACCAACTATACTCCAGTCATCAGCATGGCTTTAGGAAGGGGCGCTCATGTATAACACAACTCATTGAGGTCATGGAAAAATGGTCAGAAGAACTAGAACATAGAAAACCTATTGACTGTATTTATCTAGATTTTCAGAAGGCATTTGACACCGTGCCACATATGAGGCTGGTACACAAATTGAGAGGCTATGGCATAACAGGGGATATATTAAACTGGGTGAAAGATTTTCTGTATGACAGAAAACAAAGGGTCACACTTAACGGCAAAAGCTCCAAATGGCAAGAAGTTACTAGTGGAATACCACAAGGGAGTGTTCTAGGTCCTATTCTCTTTACCATCTATATTAATGACCTACCAGACGCACTTGAAAATATGGTTAAACTCTTTGCAGATGACACTAAAATATATGCAACAGTCACCAACGAGGAAGAAAGTCAAAGTCTGCAAAACGACATCAATAAATTAACAAACTGGTCTGACAAATGGCTACTGAAATTTAACAAGAGCAAATGTAAACATATGCACCTCGGTGCAACCAGCGACTATAGATATCATATGGAAGACCAAATGATAGACATGACAACATCAGAAAAGGACCTAGGTGTGACAATTGATGAAAATCTCAACTTTGAGGAGCATATACAGAGCCAAGTAAATAAGGCAAATCAGAAGCTGGGTATAATTAAAAGATCCTTCAAATATTTAGATAGTGAAATGTTTATAACCCTATACAAAAGCCTGGTCAGACCACATCTAGAGTATGCAAGCACAGTCTGGTCAGTTGCAAATAAAAAGGAGGCCATACTTATAGAATCAGTCCAAAGAAGAGCCACACGCCTGGTAAAAAGCATTGAACACTTAAGTTATAGTGACAGACTCAGAAAGCTTGGTTTACCGTCACTACAATACCGGCGAGTCAGAGCTGATATGATCGAGACTTACAAAATTCTATACAATATTGACAAAGTAGAGATAGGCAATATGTTACCCTTGAACACCAATAGCATCAACACTAGAGGGCATAAAATGAAACTACTAAAAAAACATTCAAGGACGAAAAAGAGACAACAAACTTTCTCCCAAAGGATTGTTAACTATTGGAACAGCTTACCAGCCAGTACTGTGGAAGCCAAAAGTGTAAATAGTTTTAAAAGTCAATTAAACAGTGCTTGGAAAGGCCTAAGCATCAAGTTTGAGCCCGATATATATAGACCGGAAGCGGGTAGCAACAAAACACAAACGGGTCAGAGAGGCATATGTGCCTATAGTAATGACCTCTAAAGAAAAAGTAAAAAGTAAGTATACTGATTTAATTATATAAAGGTTAAATGTAAGATGAGAAATGCGACACAATTAACAACGTTAAATCTTAAGAATTTAGAAAACACTCACAATTATCTATAATAATTGTGGCTTCAATTAATGTGATCGGTAATCACGTTGTTTAGTTAATAATAATAAAAAAAATAATGTTAAGATCTGAAAGAATTTGAGCTTGTTTGTTTTCAAATAAGTGAATTTAACGAAACTTAATTAGATAAGATACTTCTGTGATTCCAAATTAGTAGCTTGGCCAAGCTGTGAAAGAATAATAAAAACCTTGACACGGCGTTCTTTATCATATCTCATGTCAGTAGATCGTATGCGTTTTACCCAAGCCATTCGACCACGACAAGAGTCCAAACTTTGTGACTGCTGTAACTACTTCCACAGAACATTTACAAACATTACCCAATACAACTTTTTAGACCCGAACTTATGTCCTCAGTGCTAACAATGAGGTGATATATAGTTAACTTCTAATGCGATTAGCCATGGAGTATTACCTAAGAAACTGAATACAGATACAATAACATATTGTCAAAACATGAACATTGCTACTCGAAGAAAATATTTTCAAGTGTTGACTTTAATTAGGTCTGACTATACACCGGTCTATATGTTTTTTATAAACCTTGTAGAATGATATTGACCGACGACGAAGTCGGATATTAATATCTTTATATAAGGTCGATATAAAGCGTATTGACTGATAATTGTCCTATCACATACGAAAGCCTCATACATTCTTAAAATGTAATAACAAGCCTCCGTCATCTTGTTTTTCCTCTGACTTCCGTTACAGTTTATCAGTCTAATATAAATCAATATAATTTCTCCTTTCATTGACAACATGACATCCTTATCATTCCAAAGGATTTTCAGTATCTTCAACGACAATTTTGTTTCAAAACTTGGAACAAAACACAATAATAATCACTTCGGCGTATGTATAAAGCAAGATAGAAATATTACTTGACTTGATTTTTTCTTTTGTCCAATCCTTTTCAATAAAATCGCCTTTGTTTATATACGTAAATAATATATTGCCTTGTTTTAAATGATAAAAATCATTTATAATGGGTAAAATGTCGGACTCATAAAGGCGGAACTTAGTCCCATTAGAGGGAAAGGATTGACTTCACCGTCTTATATAATCATACTGCCTTTGAACGAGGTTGTTAGGTTAGATTATCACATAACGGAAAAATTATGACCCGAGAGAAAGTCAGCGTGATAATTTTTTTAATTCATGTGATCTTTTATTATCTCTTAATGATATAGAATTGTTTTCGGGTACGATTGACCATATATCGCTTTTCAAGTAAAAACCATACTCTACGCTATAGTTCATGTTGTAAGTGATACAATGACTAATTTAATATTAAAGAAAATATATCATTTACAGTTTTTTGTTTTTGTTAAATCCTTCAAGCTTTAAAATACATTTATTATTTTTTTTGTCCTGATCCAATAAGAAGAAGTAAAGATGTACAAAATTGCAGACAGACAGACAGACAGACAGACTAGTTTGCGGGGGGGGGGGTGTAATAATTGTAGAAGTTAATAATCTCATAAATTGTTTTGCGACGAAAATTCTTCATGCACATCTACATATGATATACTTCCTTCATGTAAAGTTTCATCAAAATTTGTCAAGTGGTTTAGGAGGAGAAGCGCTTACAAGGGATCTCAATAATCTCAATAATAATCGCATAAATTGTTTTGCAAAATAAGACTCTTCTTCTAGAATTGTTTTTTTTTGTATGACGTTTGAAATACATTCAATTGCAAATCTTTTGAAAATTGTGTAATGGTTTGTCTTAGTTTTCTTTAAAGTTGAATGTACATTAATTTAGATGATGCAAGGGGTGGAGTTTGTATGACATCACTACTGTTCAATAACTATTGCTCCACCCCTTGCATCGTTGGAACATATTATCTTGTGATAAGTACAAACTTTGGGGTTATATTAAGTTCAATCTTATTTCCTAACCTCAAAACGAATCTCTGTAACAATTTTACATTAAGCAATTTCGGCTTCAATGAATAGAATTTTCGGACTCCGTTGTTTGTTAAATACATTCACATTCTTATGAGATTACAAAACGCTATTTTTCAATTCAGCATATATATAAGCTCCTCGTCCGTAACAGGTTTAATGCACCACAAATAAACATATAAATCGGGTTCCACTTTGCTAAAATTTGATTCACTGTCTGACATTGAAAAATCCAAGTTGAAATCTCCATGTGGAAAATATTGTTGGACAGTTTGACTTTTCTCGCATATTTTACATCACATGATGAAATTTTAAATAAAACAAATTGAAAAAAACTATTAAACCAAATCGGATACACCTATAACATATAGATCGAACATCTCTGGATATGGGTGTAACCCATATTTCTTCATGTTTTTATACTAATGCCTAGTATCAAAAGAAGAAACTTGTTTTTTATTATACTGAATGCCCATAATCTAAAGAGGAAGCCTGAACTACCATATAGATACTGTACTAATTTATATTTTTAATGGAAATCCTTTTTTGTCTGCTATTTGTTTTTCCAAATAATAATTGCCTGTTTTGTTGTGCATTTGACATGACTGCGCGAAAAAAGACCTGTAAATAAATTTCAGCTGACGCGGCTTATCATTTTCCAGGTTGGCAATTTTCGTTCTGAACGCGTGATATTTTTTTATCTCATTCGTATTCTTCGGCTGGAGCGGGTGATAATTGACCTGTTCGGCAATCTCTGGTCTGAACGGGTGTTATTTTTTTTATATATCACCCGTTGGGAGGACAGCACGAGAAATTAACACCCGTTGCTATAAGGGGCGGGGCTAAAATCTGAATCAGTAGAAATTAACACATGGTTACTGTCCAATAAAAAGACAGCATTTTTGCATGAAGTATAATAATAGGAGTTACCCCCTTACAACAGTTGATATTTAGTTTTTCATTGATAATTTATCAACTATTGATAGTAGAGGCATTGATAGTAAAGACCATTATCCCCCGGCCTTGACCTTGAAAACAGATAAAATGTCAAAGGTCAAGGTCATCTTAAATTTTGGTATTAATGATAAATAGACATTTCTTCATAACTATAACATATATTTACATAGGATCTTCAATGTTGGTTCTTTTTTTACCTTTAGCATGGTCAAGGTCACATTGTAAGCAATCAAGGTCAAATCCTGTTTTGGAAATTCTGCTTTTTCATATATATAAAATGGTAAATCCTAATAAATGTTTTGTTTTTAATGCATTAAATATGTAAATATCCTGCACCTGGCCGGTCCGTTAAGCGAATTCTTTATAATGTAAGACAAGAGCTATGACAGGGAGATAATTCACTGGGACAACATGATAGCAAAGTCTATTTATTATGGTGTAGGGTAAGTACTATAACGGGGATCATTCGTAAAGTACAGCTAAGGACGAAATGAAAACGAAAATTATTTTTTGTGTGAAGTAGAACAATAACAAGGAAGATAATTTACAGATAAGGATAACATGAAGACAAACAGTCTATAATTAATGCAAAGATACCAACAAAACGAAAACTAGCACATCTTATTTATTACGTATGATAAAGACTTTAACAGAGAGTTATTCATTGAAGGTGCACCTAAGGACACATAAAAACAAGCAGTTTATTATGTAGAATAATGACTGTAACAGGGGAGATAATTTCACTTAAGGTGAAGATAAAGACTATATGAAAAGGAGAAATAAACTTTTGCATCCCCTGAATAAAGATTAATAATGAAATGGCATAATAAAGATCCGATTCCTTTTACCACTGAAAGAATTAAACAATTTCTGATGAATGACATAAAGTTAAAGATAAAATAAAGACTTAATAAAAAGGATAAAACCTTCTTTTTCCCATTGAAAACTAAGGGAGAATTTTTCCAAAGTGATTAACTTTAATTTATGCAAGGCAGTGTTAGCAAACAAGACATACAGGTAATAAACTGATTGTTGATATTTGTAAAGTTTCGAGGACTTGTGTATATTTCCATGTGACAGAGTTGTTGTAGACAAAAAATGTATCAGAAGCCATATACTGTCGGCTAGGAAAAAAAACAAATACAATTAGCAATAATAAACAATTAGTTTAGAAAATGGTTTAAGAATCATTTTTGCTGATTTTGTTTACATTTACGTGTTAGTAGGAGGTAATACGTTGTTAATTTACGTGGTTATCTTTATTCACATTTTTGCTTTTTAGTGTAAATTTAACAGCAAAAAATGACATCTCCACCATGTATATTTACTTGTTTCAACAACCTAACGTTTAAATTGCAGGAATTGTCTGCCCTTTTCTGGAAAGTCACAAAAATCCATCTGCACTAAACTTAATATTTCCACCGGAGACATTTAAGACAGAACCAATACAACACCAGCATCAAAAGAAATTATGAAAAGAAGTTGGCGCTGGATAGGCCATGCTTTAAGAAAGAATCCAACCTCAATCCCACATGTTGCACTGAGATGGACACCAACAGGCAAGAGGACAACCGCGAATAAGACTAATGTAATGTAAATGTCAGCCATTTAAAACACAAAGTTGATTTTGACGTTATCAAATCATGTAAAATCTTGCTATGATGTCACTATAGTTTTTGGTCCTTTATGACGTTGATTATGAATATATACTCATTTTACAATGGATAATTTCAAGTGTTTTAGGCATGTCACATTGGAATCTTGTTATTTCCACCGCTGTGTTCGCAAAGCCTCTATCAGAATGCAGTGTTTTACATATACAATATCAAATGTTTTACCAATTTTTGCTAACAAACATCTAATAAACAGTTATGTAAACTAAATAAAAATTATTCTCCGAGAATTAAGGCTGCCATGTTAATTAGTGGCAATGTTGTTTTTAGGAAGTCAAGTGTGTCAGTGTTACAACAGGAAGGATTTTTTTGAAAATTGAATGAAAAAATTTGATCCTCCACAGTTTCATTACTTGTATAAACATCCTATTAAATATAAATGCTGTTGCTTTAAAAAAAAACATGTACACCTATCTCGGCTATCTGACCCGCAACCAAACTATGTCTGACTGTCTATAGTTTGAAGTATATTTCACCATTTAGCCCTGCATGCCTCCATTATGTATACAAACATGCTACTTATTATAAATGCTGTACCTTCAAAGCTGTACAAGAAGATAGCCAGACAAAAAAATGTCCATTTAATGGTATTAAACCAATTCAAACAAACAAACCACAGTCAAATAAGTTATCTCTAAAAATTGTTGGATACCGGACTATAAGCCAGAGTACCCGGAGAGGATTATTTTATGACAAATATATAGTTGAACCTCACGAACATGTGTATAACATCGGAGATTGTGAAATGTGCCGACTTAGTCCCGTGTCGCTAAATCTTGTCTATAGAGCTCTCTGACGCCTACGCTCCCATCAAAGTCTTAAAAAATCGTTGGACGAAGCGGATTTTCGGACTTACACGATACTAATTTGATGTAAGTATCCGCCACAACGCCACGGGCATACACATTGAATAATTAAAGTTAAATCGAAAATTTATGAATAAACGAGCATCATACAACACAATGAAACAACAATCATAATTTTATCAGACGTTTCCAACCAAAATAGGTTTTTTTTCTGGTGCACTAGCTTCCTCCCCACAATAAAAAACTGGACTCTATGATATAGCTGATAAATTGCAGAACGTGGCGTTAAACAACACTCAAAACAAACAAGACAAAGCCCAATGAATAAAAAGTTTGATAATTTGTCTATAGAAACATGTTCAGAAAAAAAACTATAAGAGAAACAGATTTTTACAACATAACATTGTTTATGAGCCCATATTTGATTACGTAGTTATGCTAGTATAGAATCTTTCCCAATGTTGTAACTTGTAAACAAATTTAACATTATGTGAGTAACAAGTTTTGGAATACAGGTTTTTTATACCCCCGCAAACTAGTTTGGGAGGGTATATAGGAATCACCCTGTCTGTCTGTCTGAACACATCCCTTGTAAGCGCTTCTCCTCCTAAACCGCTTGACAGATTTTGATGAAACTTTACATAAAGGAAATACACCATATGTACATGTGCATGAAGAATTTTCGTCGCTGTCGGATATTGTTCAGGGGAGATAATTGGACTTGGACTTTTAAAATATAGTATTCAGTGCGGGACCTCGTAAGCGCAACTCCTCCTAAACCGTTTGACAGATTTTGATGAAACTTTACATGAAGGAAGTACATCATATGTAGATGTGCATGAAGAATTTTCGTCGTTGTCGGATATTATTCAGGGGCGATAATTGGACTTGAAGCGAAGCGAGGGGGATCCCTTTATGAGCGTGCTCACAGTCCACACTTGTTAAATTTTGGAGTTATTTGTACATCTAAAAAATAATTCTAAAAATTTATCGTTAAACCACATAAAAGAAAAAAAATCCTATTTTTAGCATAGATCTAATCAACAAATTCAAATTGCATTAGACAGGGGGCGGGGGCCTCGGTGGTCGAGTGGTTAAGGTAGTTAGTCTACTTTTGATCACGTCATCTGTCAACACCGAGATTGCGGGTTCGATTCTCACTGCAGGCAGGGTGTACTCGACTCAAATCTTTAGTGACAAGGATTGCCAGTTTTCCTACCGCAGGTCGGGGGTTTTCTCCCAGTACTCCGGCTTTCTCCCCCAATGAAAACTGGACGTCATGATATAGCTTTAAAATCGCTGAAATTGGCGTTAAACATCATTCAAAACAAAAAAAATCAAACATTAGACAGGGGTGTTCTGTAATAAATAAATAACAGAATATTTCCAATAGGTTGTATTGTATTTTTTTCTTGCGTAAGACACATGAATATAATACGTTTTTTGTTATTATGAAATTGCCGATCTTCGTAACATTCGTGACTTTTGACATCTGTAACTACTACAGGAGAGAAAAAGAGTGATTAAATAAGATAGTTTGAGCATATATTACGTATAATACATATTTATTATCTTGGTTGGTATGCATTATTTAAAGTGATTATGAAAGGTGTAGTTATATGCCTCTGAAATCCGTTACTTGAATTATTTTGTGGATATTTTCGCAATAAAACCTAAACTGTGTTAGGGCTTTTCTCACTACTTTAAATTAATGCAAAAAAATGTTTATAACATACATTTTTTGTTGTTGTTATGGAACGCATCTAAAAGCAGTGGTTTTTGGTGTTGTTATGGAACACATCTAAAAGCAGTGGTTTTTCATCTGACCTCAGTTACAATGTGAATCAATATAATTCCTCCTTTCATTGGCAACATGACATCCTTATCATTCCAAAGGATTTTCAGTATCTTCAACAACAATTTTGTTTACAAACTTGAAAAACACAATAATCATCACTTTGGCGTATGTAATGTATAAAGCAAGATAAAAAAAATGACTTGATTTTTTTCTTTAAGTTTGTCCGATTCTTTAGCAATAAAACCGCCTTTGTCATAACTTGTGTTTGTCGTCTACATATACCGGCGCCAAAAGAACTAATCCACTTGTTAGTTAAAGTAAGATATTTCTAGTTCTTCTTAAGAAAGATCTACTGTTTTGGATGTCAGAAAAACTAATTATTTGTTATAACATTGCTCCTTCATCTCTTATATTCCTGTCAATAAAAAACAAATAAATTACTCTTTAAGGTACAGCAACTTTCTAGATGTCCAATGGGTAAGAACTAATGTTAACAAAAACATTTCGCTATGCAGATCACACTTTATGGAATGGCTGACTTGAAAATTTCGGGCTGATATCATTTTTTCACAATTTAAAAGCGTGATTCAGTCCTGGAATGGCACAGAATTCCAATGCATGCCAGTAGATAGGCAATTACTGTTGTTTACGATTAATTATTTAACTTTGGCATAACTTTAGTTGATTTATGTATTGCTAATTAACTGCTAGATGTATTTAACATGTTTTAATTTCCTTCTGTGCTGTTGTACTGTTTTTAGCGATTATTTTTTATTTCGTGTTGCACATGTGTCTCTTATTTTGATTTTTTTTGCTTTTTATTGCTTTCCATTTCAAACATTTTACTGATATAAATAAAAGGGTATTGGATAACAGCATATATAGCCTATATAAATCCTATCCCAACAATTTCAAGATGGAATGTAATTAAATCGCAGATAATAAATACTCTACAGGCAATAATAATAATAGTAATCATATTTCATTCCAATCACATAATACTTATTTATACTACATCTGTACTATAATTAGAGGGACAATATGTAACTTTTCTGTACCCAGATGTAAGTTAATTTTAAGCAAGGTAATTCATCTCTATACTGAGTACTCTGTGAGAGAAGTGTATTATGATACAGTTTGTACTATTGCAATTCTTATTTAATAAATTTATAAATAAAAATTATTATCACATATTTATATGTAAAATGTGTGATTTTGCATATGTAATAAACGTAGAAGTAAGTAATCCATATCTCTGCCCGGGGCAGATAACCGATAACCGCCCTGCTTTGATGACGTCATAGTAAAATGACAAGACGTATCTAAAATATGTTTTTGGTTAGACAAAACGCCCATCTGGCATTGTAAATTCTAATATGAATGGAGGCGCAGCCTAAATGCGAGCATTGCACATTGTTCATGTCGTTACTTCAGAGACCCCTAACAGTGCCTCTACCTTCCATTGATGACGTGACGTCTTATCTAATGTGTTGGTGACGTCACAAACTCAATTTCAAATACAGTGTTTCAGATTGAAAAAAAAATGTCTGGCATTTTTGTAGTAATTTAAAAAATAAACACTATAATTTTATCGATGTCAAAATTATTTGTGTCTACTTTTATATTATATATTTTTTCGTTCGTCTACAATATTTTCTTCGGATAGCTAAGCTACCATCTGAAATAACCTGGTCTCCTGGTGCAATATGTTTCATTGACGCAAGCTTCACTTCAAATATAACACCAGGTCAGGACCTCCGATATAAGCATTTTAATTGGTTGATAATATGACGCCATTTAATATCATATGTACATGTCAATCATTTTTTAAAGATAGGAATATACCTTTTCTTGATAAAATTTCAATATAAATTACATTTAACTTTACGTTAAAATTATTAAATCTTAATGCAAACTCAGCTGAGAAATGTAAACATTGAACGTCATAAAGAGAATGACGTCATAATACGTTCGGTCTACTTGAACTTATCTATGAAACAAAATGGTTAGTCTAGAGAATACCCGAACGTCAACTTTCAACGCTGTCACCGTTGAAATCCAATGCTCCTGACCTGACGTTATATCCGAAAGCCGCTTAGGCTAATGAGGATATCATCGTCAGGGTACCAGAATACCATCTGAAATGGATTTGTTCATATGGATCACGTGACTTTTTTTACACACACGCATGTAACCGTATAGCTCGCATCTGCGATGCTCGCTATAACATTGAGTTACATTAGATATATTTGATGACATTTATTTGCAACCACTAGGTCGATGTCTCTTCTGGTGGACTGTTAGTCCTCGAGGATATCACCAGCACGAGAGTAATACGTATTTCGGTGCAGATCATTGATTCTTTTTAATTTCGAAAGTAATTTTAATTCCAAAGTTTTCCTATTCGCAATGAGTAGATGACATTAGCCTGATTTGGCATGCCGTTTAGAAATTTTGATGATAAAACCTCTACAGCATCTTAATTATCCAGATTTTAAAAATGTTATGGGTTTGAGCACCATTGATGAATCTTCATATGACAAAGCACGCGTCTGGAGTATTATATTTTATATCCTTTATATTTTTTATGACACTTTATTTTTGAAAATAACCGCTTTCGTTGATCGCAAAAAAAATTTCACACAAGAAATGAAAACTGAATGCATATTGAGAACATTGACACTGCTTACATAAACAAAATCTGCTGCTTATCGAGAGACGCGAACAGACTTTAATATAAACATAATAAAATATTATTAAATAATAAATAAACAATATTTTATAACGTTGTTTTAAATCACCTGTAAATATGTGATAAATAGATTATTACATCTCGAATTCCATATCTGCCTTGATATCTTCCCTCGACCTATATCTGCCCTCGGCTGACGCCTCGGGGCAGATATTGGAGTCTCGGGAAGATATCAAGGCAGATATGGAATTCGACATGTAATAATCTATACGACGTATTTATTGAGTACAGACCAGAAGAAAGCCGTACAACTTGGTTTTTTTTATTTGTGTATTTGAAGAGAAGGGTAATTTTGAAAAACTGTTTTTACAAATAGAAAATAGAAAAGGTATTAGTCAAGTATAGAAGAAAATAACCAAAAAGAGAAAAAAATGTATGTAATGATAAAAGAACAGATAAGTGGATAGGTGAATAAATGAACATAAGGACACATAAGAAGAAAAAATGAATAAAATAAAATAAAGTAAATAACATCAATAATATAAATAACATAGGAGCACAGATGTGAACAGATGTCATCAATTCTTGATAACTGCAAATGAAGCAAGGTATACATACATGTACATGCACTAGTATTTAGGATCTTTAACTCTTATATAAATTGCACGTGTTTACAAAAATAATAAGGTGGGCAATATACTTGTAGGTAAAATTTATTTCATTGAAATCTATGTGTACTATTAATATATTCAAGGACATGTTATTTCAGCATTTTCCTCTGGAGACAGTTCCAATGAACCATGTAGTAAAACATTTACATTAAATATTGCTTTCCATGCCAGTGCTTTCTAATGTAGCTGATTTTTATGCTTTTGGATTTATTATTATACATGTCATCCCTTTAGTGTACTGCATAAATTATGTATTGCTTTGTTTTTACTGTGTATATTCGGTAACAATGCTCATTAGAGCTCAAGTAAATTTGTGTTATTACCTTGCCGAATCAAAATAAAATGTTTTATGTCTATGTTTGTTGAAAAAATAATAACTTAAGATGAATCCGGGTTTGTACTATTACCGTTCACAATTTCCAATACAATCGGAACATCTCTCGGCCATTTCCGTCAAGGGTCGGGAAAGTGACCATAGGCGAAATAAATGAGATGATCCGCTTGTAACTTAAGTTCCAATAATGACCTCTTCATTCTTGCATTTTCTTTATTTAAAAATGCGTTATGAAGGTCCTGCATAGCCTTAAATGCGACATTCATTCAATAAAAGATTTCACTCGTAGTTTTGAAATCGACTTCTATCATTAAAAAGTTAAGATAGGTTCTTAATATTTGACGTTTTTCAATTCCAAAAAGAGCATTTATTTAGCTTCAGATATTCGTTAATAAGTATTTTTCGTGGTGGTCTAGATTCTTGATACTGATGTTGTATATATACTTGCTGACTTTATTTGCAAATAGGAAGGTGATTATAATGTTATTGTTGGATTTTTCTCTTTCGGTGATAAGAAATTCGTATCATATTTTTGCAGCTACGTATTATCGTTCCATGGGATATAAACCTTTATCACACTCATATTTCTATTTTGTTACCACTCTTAAACTTTATGATGTTTTTTTAGTGTTGTTTAATGTGTCAGATGAAAGTCAGTAGCACGGCCGAAAGCTCCAAGCTGTTTCAAATGTTTTATTATCAAGAGTCCCGGACCCATAAAATTTACAGTTTAAAGGTCCGTCTCTCTAATAAATTTAAAAGGCCCAGACCCATATTATTTAAATTTTACGGGTTTGGCCTTTTTTCAATTAATATCCGCAGACCCATACATTGTACAGTTTACAGGTCAAACTTTCAGAGTTACGTTTAAGCCACTGACCCATTCCTTCTTAAACTTTTTGCATAGCCCCGACGCTCTAAAATTTACAGTTTATATGTCCGTTTTTCATATTAGTTTTATAGCCAGGACCCATACAATGCACAGTGTACGGGTCATCCATTTGTATTAATTTGTAAGTCATTTAAAAAGCTTGGGAACACATGTAAACATATATAACTTCTGTTTAAACACTTTGTATTTTGTGTATGATTGAAATGTTAATTTACTAAAAGACTTTTTTTTAAATTTAATTTAAACGTCAGTCGCGTATTCGCACATTTATTTAATATTTAAACTAGTTTCATTAATAACCCTCGCCAAAAAACATACATTTAAATAAGCATGATAAGGGCAGTATTCATTGTTCCTATTTACATATGTAAACCCGATGTCGCACATAGCCTGCAGTGGTTGTCGGTTAAAATTGTAATAGTTATCATCGCCTATAAGATATATTTCTAGTATTTCGGATTATTGACAGTTATTGTGTAGAACGTACGTTATTCATATTTGATTGTTATTTTGTATCTTTATATGTTAAATTACAAAATTAAAAATGGATACAAAAATTTGGCGGACCCATTCTTATAGGGTAGGACCATAAATTAAAGGTTCGGGTCGTTTCGCCCCGATGACATGTTCTCCTCGGGTCGTTTCCCGCCGGTTCTTTTCGCCCTGGAAAGCGAGTCGATTCGCCCGATATAGAAGAAAAAAATGTTTCCATGAATTCTAAATGATTAATTAACTAGTCCGAGAATCCTCTGTCTTCCACCGCTTGGACGCAGAGGATTTTCGGACTATTATTTACATGCAATTGCAATGGCTTCAGTTTTAAAAGTTGATTTGAACACATTTCTGCAGTCAATTAATTGCAAGTTCTGCTTTTCTAAAAAGCTAATCGTCTCTTAGCTGCATTTCCTATTTATGGGTATTACTAAAGTATATGCTGTTTGTAATTTATATGTAGGATAAGTAAGCAATGTACCTTTTAAGCAGAGGCGTAGCAGCCAGTACGGCAGGTATACGGCGAACCGTACCAATAACTTTTGCAGGTGCGGCATGTCGTACCAATAATTTTCAGAAATAAACAAAAAAATTGTCATATTTTTTTTTTCTATTTTTATTGGTGTCTTTTGAACTCTCCTCTCATCTCAAATACATAGGCGTTGCAGGTACGACTTCCGCCATACCAATTTAAGATGCTACGCCTCTGTTAAGGACATTGTTTACGCTAAATTATTAACCAATGGTGCTTGAGTTAAATAACTGTCGTCAGTTCACACGTGATTTTTAGAAAAATAATATAACAAAAATTGACTCCCTGAACAAATGTTCAAAATGAGCTGTAAAAATACGTGTTGTTCTGTTTTCATCAATATCAGAGCGAACATAAAGATACAGAAAATATCAGTTTTTTCCCAAACAGCTTTAAACGTAGGGAGTTTTGGTTTAATGTTTAACTTAGAATTGTTCACTGACCAATGCACTACCGGTAAATGAAATAGACGTCAATATGTAACGTAATCACTACTACACAAAACCGGATTCAACCCAAGAATATTGAAATTTTAGTACACATACCAGTGCTATCCTGACGTAAACCAATGACAAAGATATTTATAAATTTGGTGAACCACCCAATAAAGTAACAGATAGTCATTTAATCTGTATACTGTTCATCATTTGACTAGTATGTATATTATATGCCTTCTCCCAATGTCATTACAGTCACCGCTTGTCAATAGATTTGCAATTAAATGGCTTCAATTAAATAATTTTTAGTATCTGGATAATTATAATACACAACAATCAAAAATAAAACTGTATTATTATATAACATATACTTTACCGGGGCGAATAGAAATCGGGGCAAATCAACCAGTGGGAACAAGTATCGGGGCGAAATTACTTAGGTGCGAACGTAGAACGAATAATCATATCCTCGCTTTTTTGGCGAATCCGACAAATAACAAAACTAACTTCGGATTCTAACAGCAGTACAATTCGGCCTGGAAGTAACCCCAGTAAGAAAAATTGTCTATAAAGCAAACGGGGGGAGGTGTAACGGTATATTATAGGGTAATACGGATGTGCGGCCCGAAATGGTCACTTTTTTACCTCTCCAAACTATACGAAAAGGTAGGTTTTTTCATTAAAAATATAACATTGGGTAGTTGTAAATTATATAAATATATCCATGCCTAAATTCTCATCTTAAACCCGTAAATCGCGGTGATTTAGTTTACCCGTAAACATATTTTATTCAAGAAAATTGAAATGGATTGGATAGCAGGCATAGCCTATATAAATCCTCTCCATACAAGGCAACATACAGATGTTCAACATGCAAACATATGATTTCACAGATCTAATACATGACTGTACAGATTCTGTTTCATTGTCTGGCAGGACAATTACAAGCCTTCTTTATGCGGATGACCTAATTCTATTATCAGATTCAGAACAAGGTTTGCAAAATAAACTAGACATCTTGAATAAATATTGTAATAAATGGTGTCTTAAAGTTAATACGAATAAAACAAAGATTATAATTTTTAACAAGTCCGGAAAGCTGATAACCAAAGATTTTTACATGAATGATCACAAAATAGAATGTACCCAGTCATATAAGTATTTAGGAATAACATTTATACAGCCTCTGGAAAATTTGGAGAAGCTAGAAAAATCTTATATAATAAAGCTCTAAAAGCATCTTTTAAACTTTACAGAGACATCAATTATCTGAGTCCATCTTTGAAAACTATCTTGCATTTATTCGATCATACTGTTGGTCCTGTATTATTGTATGGCTGTGAAAACTGGGGCTCTTTGACTCTATCAAAAAGTCAATTAGATAAAAATTTGTATGAAATATTTAAAGACTGGGAGTTTGAGAAATATAAAATTTTGTAAATATATATTGGGAACTAATAAGAAAAGTACCAATATTGCAGTAATGTCTGAACTAGGTAGATATCCGTACTTTATAAAAGCAGTAACACAATTACTTTGCTACTGGCATACAATTGTACAAAATAAAAGTAGCGATTTATCGAAAGTAGCTTATGATGAATACGAACAGTTACATGCAAAGAAAATAAATAGCTGGTATTCTACAATAGTTTTTATCAGTAATAAACTAAATATTAATTTAGATACATTCAAAAATTTTGGTAAAAACAAATTTAAAGTAGAGATTAAACGTATTTTGACAAAATATTTTTTTTCAATTTGGAAAAACATGAGCGAAACATGGGAAAACTCGGGAAAGCTAACAACCTATTTTCTTTTGAAAGATTGCTTTAGACCAGAAGCTTATCTTGACATGAAAGTTTTTAGAGATAGACAAATTCTAACAAGATTTAGGACAAGCGCTCACAGGTTAAGAATAGAGACCGGCCGATATGAACGTGTCCGGCTAACAACAGGAAAATATAAAATGCTCGAAAGGGATGGCAGAATATGTCAATATTGCAATCTAAATCAGGTTGAAGATGAGTGTCACTTCTTAAATAGTTGTCCACGATATAACATAGAGAGAGAAGTTTTTTTTAAGAACATATCTACGGAAGCCTTGGAGGGCCATTTTGACTTTTAACTTTTAACTTACTAATTCTGACTTTTTTGTTTCGAGTTTTGACTATTGACTTGTTATACAAGCCGACTGGGGACATTTTCACTTTTATCTTATGACTTTCAACCTTTTGACTATCGACTTTTGTCTTTTGACTTTTGACTTCTTACTTTTTACGTAAACCTTGAAGGGACATTTTTGTCTTTCAACTTCTTACACTTGACTTTTTACTTTTCAATTTATGACATTTTAGGCTGGAAAAATTGAAGATTGTACAGCTGCACAAACCCCAAAATTTTCCATTATATCAATTGTAAATCTATGTCTCGCTGTCCGATGCGATTTATTGACTTTTGTAAAAAAACAACTGTCCAGAAATCCAATTTGTTGACTTTTAACACCGAGCACGTTACACAAAATAAAAAGTCAGAATGAAGTGTGTTACAGAAATAATGCGATTATTGAAATTTCATATTACGATTGGTTTATAGACGTATACAATAGCATAAAGAAGTAAATTTTTCTGTATAAAATTGATTAACTCCTACAAAAGTACAAAGGAGGTTGTGGAATTTGCTCTTTCCTGAAGATATTTTTGTCAGTGAGCTCACATTTTTATAATTAAAAGGTTTTAGTAAATCTAACTAAGGCGAGATTGCCTTTGAACATAGTTTCCCGCCTTGAAAGTCATAAGTTGAAAAGTAAAAAGTCAATTGTAAGAAGTTGAAAGACATTTGAAAGACAAAAATGTCCCTTCACGGCTTACGTAAAAAGTCTGAAGTCAAAAGTCAAAAGGCAAAAGTCAATAGTCAAAAGGTTGAAAGTCAAAAGTTAAAAGTGAAAATGTCCCCAGTCGGCTTGTATGATAAGTCAACAGTCAAAACTCAAAACAAAAAAGTCAGAATTAGTAAGTAAAAAGTTAAAAGTCAAAATGGCCCTCCAAGGCTTCCGTACATATCAATATTATATAAAAACTTCTCAAAACTTAATGAGAAAAATAAACTCATTTGGTTACTAAACAACGAAGACTTCTATGTTCTCAATAAACTAAGCATATTTTTACAAACATGCTTCGAGATTAGAAAGAATCATAATACTAAGGATAAATACTTGCACTTGCTGACCAGCTGGTCATTAATTTTACTTGCCAGCAATGCATAGTCCGGCCGAATCCAGACATCGTTCTAGACTAGAATTCGAGACAACTCGGCCCGGAGACAACTCGGATCGGACTACTCGGACCGGGAAATAAGACAACTCGGACCGGAGCACGAGACAACTCGGACCGTATACTAAATAATGTGTGGGACTGAATAGTAAATACCGGCAAGATGAAAAGTATAAAAGAAATTAAATGAAATTAAATTAATTAAATATTTAATTAAATAAAGTGTGATAGTAATATAATATTTATGAATTTGATTAAAAATTAATTGGCTATGGCAAGCTAATCATCAGTGTTTAATCATCATTAGTAAAATAATAAACATAATAATTAACAAAACTGCCGACAAAGGGATTTACTCGGCTTTTGGTTAGCTTTGAGCAATCTGTCACTTTATGAGTAGCTTTTACAAGCTCTTCGCAGTTGGCATAAATACTCGCCGAACACATTTTTGTTTCACTTATCAAAATGTCAGAATACTGTTTTTGTAACTCCTTTGTAATAACATTATCAAACTATTGTTAATAGTGCTAATTATGACTGGATTAATTGATAAACTGATTTTGTTATTTTTAGTAGACCATTGTTTATATTACCTACCAACATTGTAATAACATCGTAAAAATATGATTGTTGTTATTAGTGCTTGTAATAACTTGTTTTGATTGACTGCTAATAAATTTATTAACTTACTAGGCGTTGATATTTTGACCCCTAATACTTTGTATATTGATAGCGTAATTCTAAAGCAAGAGTGACCAACACAAATAACTATGTAATGATTAACTATTCACAATTACATGCTCAGATACGGTCCGAGTTGTCTCAGAAGTACGGTCCGAGTTGTCTTGTTTACGGTCCGAGTTGTCTGAAATGTGGACGGTCCGAGTTGTCTCCGGGCCGAGTTGTCTTGTACCCCTAGACTACTCCCAGTTTGAATTTCGGGGCAAAACGACTCACTTAAATTTATTATCGGGGCGAAACGATCCGGGGCGACCAGGGACCAGTATTGTAATTGCGCATTTAACAGCAAGAGACATGAAAACGAATTTGAAGAAGAAAAAGAATGTCCATTGTACGACTGTTAGGACTATATATGTAACAGGAGGTTACAGAATAGTTTTTGAGGGAAAATTGTTTGGTCTCATTTTAATTCTTAGTAAGAAAGTCACCTTTGCGATTGAAAAATAGGATTTATAACTGGGAAATGCCACATATAAATTCTCCCAATAATCTGACAAACCCAAAACTAAAATCAGAAAGTCTGAGTATTACGGCAGCAAAATGCGACCCATCCACAAAAGATAAAATTACTAAAATTGACAAACTGAAAACATTAAATTTTCCCTCAGCAGCCTAAAAGGAACAGGGAGACAACTGCATAGACTTGCTCTTCTGTTTTTGATAGAAATTAGGTCGCACCTGCCATTTAAAGTTTAGTAGGTTGACGCAGCACAAATAACAAGTTTGTAAACTTTAATTTGCACAGAGAAAGGTCAGAAAATGTACGTGTTTGCATATTTTTAAATATTAATTTTTCACGCAGTTCACGAATTGGCCACAATACGGTTCGGCCAGGTTTTCCTTTACAGTGAAAGTCAATACATTTTACATGAAACATGTTTGCAAGTTCTCCTACTGTTAATGTTATGTCAACTTTAAACAACTCGGATTTTTGGTCTATTGTCGTGGAGCAAAAAATGTCAACTTCATACTGCTTTTCATCAAACCCGTCGGGCCAGGATTAAAATATTGTTAGTTTGATGTTGCCAACTCAGGGCTGAAATAGGTGGGTAGGTAGGGAGGGAATTTATTTTTTTTTTTTTGAAAAAGAAGATAGTTTTTCTCTAAATGTAATATCATGGACATAGAGTTACATACTTTCTTTTCATTCCCGTTACGATGGACGCCATCCTCCTCGTGGGATTTAAATATTCAATGTCCTTTGTAACATCGTTGTTGAAAAGGTTAATATTCGTTCGTTTCAAACGTTTTGCCTATAATGTAATGATTTGTCAATGTCACTTGAAACATCGAAATGAGAGCAAGCAAAACGGTATGGTTTCAAACGTTTTGCCGATACTGAATCGGGAACGACGAATCACCAAAAAAAAAAAAAAACAAAAAACGAGAAACACCACAACGGCCATGCAAAATGCCGAAAATGACAATAAAAAAAATCTTTTTCCAGCGCATGAAAAAAAATTATTCTAGTCGGATGTAAAAGGGAGAGTCGGCCGGAAACGGCAAACAAATGAAATTTTATTTTTGGCCTCGGCGGAAGAGGTGTCATGATGTTCTTGGCTACATACACCGATCATACACCCACTTGTGAATGTAATAACTTATCATCCTTTGTGTGATCACAACTAACCTTGGTTTTTATGAAAATTTATAGATACTCCTGTGCATATCTAATATTAATTATTAAGAATTTTGTTCTTTCAGATGCCTTTTCGAAAGAAGTCACATCACCTAACACAGACAGACAATTTTTTTTAATTAGTTTATTACTGTTATAACATCCTGTAATTCCTACTGTGTTTACCTGACAGGTTTATAATTATACAGATTGCCTTGGTTGCCCCACATGGTGTGGGGCAGACAGAAAATTTTTTAAAATTAGTTTATTAGTTAATTACTGTTTGCAATATCATTCTGTAATTTCTACTGTGTTTACCTGACAGGTTTATAATTATACAGAGTGGCTTGTGTTTTTGTTTATTTTCTTTTTCCTTATCATTATCAAAGAATTGTATTCTTTTTACCTTACATATAAGTAATTACAGATATATGTATGAAAACATTCAAAGCTGAAGAGAAATTCAATAAAATGTTAATTGGGAAAGTTGTTTTAGTTTAATTACACGATTAAGGTGAATGAAAATTAATAAAATTTATAATTATAATAATCCGATCTGAAATGAAATTTTTTTATTGTATATAAATATAGATAAACGCATGGAAAAGCACTAGAAAATTGTAAATAATGTATTTAAAAAAACAGAAATCATATCATACCGTACCGAACACGATTACATTTTAACAAAGTTCGAAACTAAAGCTAGCTGTATGTGATTCAATTCTAGATACAAAATTTCCGACCGAAGCGATAGCTCTGCGTTCGTGTCCAAGAAATTTTGCCGAAAACGCCAGTGACATGTCCCGTTAGTATAGACTGTCCCTGCATATACACAACAAATAAAGAGATGCATCAGCATGCACATTACATACATGTACATATTAACAGACCACATTATACTATAATAAAACAGCACTACGATATACAGCACATATATAGGAAAAAGTTCAAAGAATAAGCAGGCAGTTATTATATGTATCACAGAAGGGAGCAGTTTAATTCATAGGTTATAAGTTATTTAATATAGTTGTAAAAGTAAAACATTACTTAGATATTATGTGTCTGTAACTAGTTGGTGAACAGGGTTTTGTAACTAGATTTTGTTCATGCAGATTTTAAAAAACTGTTATCCCAATAATGGAGCTTTGATATCTGAGAGAGACTTACAGAGCAATGCAATGGAGTGTGTTGTTACAGTAAAGGAAGAGCTGGAAGATGAAACTTACAAAGGTATATTTGTATGAAAGTATTAAACACATGAAAACTGACAGAACAACATAGGACAACAGGGGTGAATTTAGACTTTTTTTAATGGGTCCCCCACCACACAAATTGGGAAATTTTGTACGTAAAAGCAGTGTATTGGAAAAATATAATTTTGCATTATTAAAAGTTAAAACTTGAGTACAACTATTAAGGTACATTGTAAAGATCGTCATTGATTTATAAGTCTGACAAAAATACAACTCTGCCATTATATTACATAATATAAAATTTACTGAAACAATAAGTGTAAAAGGCATAGAAGGAGTTATCCCATGAAATTTCTAAATTTCCACTTCAACCCACCAACATTAACTTTTATTTCTCTAATTTTGATGTAATATTTCAATGGCCTGACCGTTGTGGAAAATATAGTTCTCGTCACTAGTGAATTTGTTGTTCTCAGCAGTTGATTGGTTAAAAATAATAACGTCATAATAAGAACTCATGACGTCATAAACAAAACACCTTCCATTTACCACGTATTATAAGTCATGAACGTAAAATTGGGGTTGGGAGAATTTGTACTTCGTTTCGCAAATTTACTACTGTTTAAAATTAGAGAAACAGAATCTTACATTAGTACTCGTGGATTATCGGATTTCTCCAATCTCGATAGTTAAATTATGGAATTTTAAGTCCTCGCAAAGGCTCAGACTTAAAATTCCATAATTTAACTATCTCGACTGGAGAAATCCGATAATCCACTCGTACCAATGTAAGATCCTATATTTCTCTAATTTTGATGTAATATTTCAACAGCTTGACCGGTGTGGAAAATAAAGTTCTCGTCACTAGTGAATTTGTTGTTCTCAGCAGTTGATTGGTTAAAAATAATAACGTCACAGTAAGAAATGACGTCATAAACAAAACACCTTCCAATTACCGCGTATTCAAGTCATGAACGTAAAATTGTGGTTGGGAGAATTTGTACTACGTTTCGCAAATTTACTACTTTTTAAAACTAGAGAAACAGAATCTTACATAAGTACTCATTGATTATCGGATTTCTCTAATCTTGATAGTTAAAGACTCGGACTTAAAATTCCATAATTTAACTATGTCAGATGGAGAAATCCAATAATCCAATGGTACCAATGTAAGATCCCATACATTTGTATTTCTAAAAATCCCATACATTTGTATTTCTAAAAATCCCATACATTTGTATTTCTAAAACACTCAATTTTATTTAGAAAACAAACAATATGTAATAGTATTCAAATGACAAAGAATGAAACTTGACAGCATCAGACTTGAAGAACTCAAAGAATCATAGCGTGTGAAACAGAAGCATAACTTTCTTAGAACTCATGGTAAAAAAGTCATAAAAACGTATCCGGAAATAGGCCCGAAAAAATCCTGATTTTAAATTAACGATTTCGCATAAGGATTTTCTGGTGGCCCCAAATACTATAGTAGTGTCATCTCTGGAAATTACAAAGCTAGATATAGACAAACGTGTACAATGTAAAAAAACAAACACAAAAACAGAAAGTTCGTAACCTGAACCCTATAAATACCATGGGTGCAAGTTTTTTTATAGATTCATTTATTGTTGTTTAATGTCCAGCAAGCAATACACATATTTTAGCAGCGGTACACATATTTCTGCAGCAGTATACAGCTTTATTTCTTTAAAAACCTGTAAAATTGATGAAACTGCCCATCTATTAGGCAGAGTTAGTACGGTAGACAAGCTTTAAAGACCATGAAGGCAAATTTATAAATGGCTTGTTGGAAAGCTGAGGTTGCTGGGTGTTCTTGTTATATATCTTCTATTAATCACACAAGGGCTTTGAGTTCAAGCCTTAATATTTGGCATGGCATCTCTGACTTCAGAATTGCTAGTTTTTGGGTAGAAAGTCAAGCTGGTCGTTACATCATCACACAATACCATGAAATTGAACAACATGAGGTCCATGAATGAAATAATTGCAAATGAATCACTAACTTAAAATCATCATAATATTTAAAATGAGTTTCTTGTAATTTTTAGCTGAACATTTAGGAATACAGCTACTAGACCACAATGAAGCATCTCCATTTGCTGATCAGATAACTAATGAACGTAATGAGTTAACTAAATTAACAGAAGGTCAAGAGAATAGCTGTATCCAAAAAATTAAGAAAGAATCACACATAAATGGAAGTGTATATGGGTCAACTACGGAACAGGAATCAGTATGTCAATATGAACATCCAAGACGGAAGAGGAAAATTTCAAGTAGATTGGCCAACATTTTATACCCTAACGACAAAACTTATGATTACAACAACGAGGTTGGTTCCTCTCA
Organism: Limnoperna fortunei; assembly: GCA_944474755.1. Taxonomy (NCBI): domain Eukaryota; kingdom Metazoa; phylum Mollusca; class Bivalvia; order Mytilida; family Modiolidae; genus Limnoperna; species Limnoperna fortunei. The sequence continues at coordinate 64,301,466 of OX104123.1, forward strand.
AGGTCAACATCACCTACCAACAAAAATGACCTATAATGGTTTGTGTAACACTTATAATCAGTCATCGTCGACAAACTCTATAGAGGATGACGATGTAAGTGTAATACATGTTATTGATCAGTCTCCACTACAAAGAGGTAGCAAACCAATGCTGCAAAAAATGCTGACTTCTCCATATAGCGGAAAAAGTCCTCTACTGTCTTCCATGTTAACAACTCCAAAAAACCCCGCAACACCTACAAGGACAGAGTCAACCATTGAAAAAGCCTTGAATGCATTAACTCCTGAAACAAGCAATGGGTTATACCCTAACAGTACATCACCGACCATTTTACATAATCCCACACAAACTCTGAATCCGTGTATTGTAAAGGAAAAACGTCCATTAATTTCTAAAACTCAAAATCAGAGCTGTTCTAGGAATTCGGGAAAAAGACATAGTGATTCAACTATAAGTAAACTTCTAACAAATAATACAGGGATCGCTACAGTATCTGGAAACAACATACATGTACTTTGTTCTACAGAAATGACTTGTAAAAACGGCACTAAACTTGATAACAATACAGATAAAGAAACAAAGATATCAAAAGTTGCTTCAAATGTGTATGATGGGGGACAATTAGACAAGGAGAAACTTTCAAGCAAAATTTTACAAAATGAAGAGGTTATCAATATGTGGTCCAATATGATAACACAAAAAGTCATTTCAGAATTTTCTAAAGATATGAATGCAACACTGAACTCTTTTGTTAAGAAGGCTATTATGGATAGTATGTTGGCTTCTCAACTGGATACAGTAGAAACTGGTTCCCAAAGTGCTAGTAACTTAAAAAATCCAAAAGATGAATTGGAGAAAGTTTCTTCTCTAGCTAGCTCATTATTAAATTCTTTAGCTGAGAAAGTCAGTGGTTGTACAATTCCAAAACTTTCAGATAGTTTGAATGATAAGAGACAAGGAGTTAATATTTATAGCATTTTTTCAGAAAATACAATGGTTAAAAATAGCAACATTAACATGAGTCAAAATGAACAAAAAAATTTGGAGTGTTTTACAAAGCTTCAGACATCACCTGTAATTAAACCATGTACAGTAACTAAAGTAGATGGAGTTGTTAATAGATCATCTGAAAATGTGATAAAGTCATCTGATAACATGATAAAATCATCCAATAACGTGATAAAGTTATATGACAACGAGATAAAGTCATCTGATAACGTGATAAAGTTATATGACAACGAGATAAAGTCATCCGATAACGTGATAAATTTATATGACAACGAGATAAAGTCATCCATTAATCAGGTAAAGTCTCCAGCAGTAAATTTAATTCAGACATCAGCCAATCGGAACGATTTAAATAAAACGTCCACCACACCTATGCAGATTGTGTTAGAACCTGTGAGGGGAAAGGATGGGAAATATTTAGTCTATTCCTGTAATGTTTGTGGGAAGCGATTCCAGCATCACGGTACATTGAGTGTCCATCAAAGGACCCATATATTAGAAAGTGGGAAGAGCGATTTTAAGTGTGATATATGTGGTAAAGTGTGTACGGCTAAACGGTATCTTGATATACACATGAAAACACATCAACGAGGGTTTCCCGGGATGCTTGCGGAAAAAGTCAGATGTTCAATTTGTGCAAAGGAATTTACGAGTGAAGAGAATTTGATAATACACATGCGACTGCACTTAGGTGAGAAACTGTACCAGTGTGACATATGCCATACTGGCTTCACTAGGAATTCACAGTTGTCAATTCACATGAGGATACATTCTGGTGAAAAACCCTATGTGTGCAATATTTGTGGTAAAAGTTTTCGTCAAAGTAATGGACTTAGTCTTCATCTTAATGTACACACCGAGAGCAAACCATATACATGTAAAACCTGTGGCGCAGGATTTACACGGAAGGCTCATTATGAGAAGCACTTGAGGAAGGAGCGGGGCGAGAGACCATTTAAATGTAATGAATGTTGTAAAGATTTTACTGACAAGTACAATCTGACGATGCATCAAAGGATTCACCAGAAAGACAAGCCATATGTCTGTGATGTTTGTGGTAAAGGCTTTGTACAGATCTCTCATTTCAAGGTAAGTGTCTTAACATCTTGACATTTGTTAAAACACTCAAAATTAATGCATCATCATGCTTGGTTTATTCATAATTATACAGTTTTCTTAGTACATGTAGTAAATTGACAATCATGTATAGTATAGACTTAGGCGAGGGCTTTTAATGTTATAATTTTAAAACATTAGTTAGGTGCATAATCCTGTTCAGTTCAATATTATAATTGTAATTTATATCACAAAATTTAACCTGCAATTATTTCACTATGTAAATTAACACAGCTATCTAATAATAATTTGCATGGCCTGTCAGTCAGTTAACATTATACATGTAATTTAGAATGGTTGTTGGGTAATGGTGGGTGTGTTGTGTATCGGAATTACTCCCCATATAATCACCATGATCACTGGGTGCCACAATGTATATCTGAAAATAGCATAAAAGCTTCAAACCAACAGTTGACCAATCAACAATCTCCAGTCATGTGATAAATTAACCAATCAGTCATCAGTTATTTGATCAGTTGACCAATCAGTCATCAGTCATGTGATCAGTTAGCCAGTCATCAGTCATGTGATCAGGTAGCCAGTCATCAGTCATGTGATCAGTTAGCCGGTCATCAGTCATGTGATCAGTTAGCCAGTCATCAGTCATGTGATCAGTTAGCCAGTCATCAGTCATGTGATCAGTTAGCCAGTCATCAGTTATGTGATCAGTTAGCCGGTCATCAGTCATGTGATCAGTTAGCCAGTCATCAGTCATGTGATCAGTTAGCCAGTCATCAGTTATTTGATCAATTAACCAATCAGTCATCAGTCATGTGATCAGGTAGCCAGTCATCAGTCATGTGATCAGTTAGCCAGTCATCAGTTATTTGATCAATTAACCAATCAGTCATCAGTCATGTGATCAGTAAGTCAGTCATCAGTCATGTGATCAGTTAGCCAGTCATCAGTTATTTGATCAATTAACCTATCAGTCATCAGTCATGTGATCAGTTAGCCAGTCATCAGTCATGTGATCAGTTAGTCATCAGTCATGTGATCAGTTAGTCAGTCATCAGTTATGTGATCAGTTAACCGGTCATCAGTCATGTGATCAGTTAGCCAGTCATCAGTCATGTGATCAGGTAGCCGGTCATCAGTTATTTGATCAATTAACCAATCAGTCATCAGTCAGGTGATCAGTTTGTCCGTCATCAGTCATGTGATCAGTTAGCCAGTCATCAGTCATGTGATCAGTTAGCCGGTCATCAGTCATGTGATCAGTTAGCCAGTCATCAGTCATGTGATCAGTTAGCCAGTCATCAGTCATGTGATCAGTTAGCCAGTCATCAGTCATGTGATCAGTTAGCCAGTCATCAGTCATGTGATCAGTTAGCCTTTCATCAGTTATTTGATCAGTTAACCAATCAGTCATCAGTCAGGTGATCAGTTTGTCAGTCATCAGTCATGTGATCAGTTTGTCAGTCATCAGTCATGTGATCAGTTTGTCAGTCATCAGTTATGTGATAAATTAACCTATCAGTCATCAGTCATGTGATCAGTTAGCCAGTCATCAGTCATGTGATCAGTTAGCCAGTCATCAGTCATGTGATCAGTTAGTCAGTCATCAGTCATTTGTTCAATTAACCAATCAGTCATCAGTCATGTGATCAGTTAGTCAGTCATCAGTCATTTGTTCAATTAACCAATCAGTCATCAGTCATGTGATCAGTTAGTCAGTCATCAGTCATTTGTTCAATTAACCTATCAGTCATCAGTCATGTGTAATCCTAAATAATCATTCAACATGGTTAATAATTTCACTTGTCAATCAGCAATGTATATGTGCATATATTTGGGAAGGTAAAAGATATTAAATAAGTCACTAATTTTCTTGGTATTATTAAAACCCTTTCTCCTATTAATTACACTGTAATCCTTTATAGTAAGTGTTGACGTAGGTTGTATAGTGTTTTTTGCGTTACAAATGGAACAATCGATTGTTGTCTACTCGAAATCCTTCGGGTGATGACGTCTGCAGTTTAGGCGGGAAAAGTCTCGCGGTTTGTCCCAATACCATTGAACGTCACGAACGCAGACGAACATTTGTAAACATCGTAAGGTCCCTTAAGAAACAAAAATGGCTGACTTATTATGTGAAATTTCCGTAGCAAAAGTCAAGGACGATTTGTAACAACTTAAATACAGAGGCATACTATAAAACATGGACAGGTTGTTGTATCTACGTTTTTTCTACTGAATTTTCGTAATAACAAGGTAAAATACAAAATAATGAAAAAATGCTAGCAAACAATTTTTTCCAAGGGGGGTTGGCATTTAGTATAGCTGAACTACTTAAAAACATATATTCTTTCAGAAGCACATGAAGTTCCACAGTGGAGAAAAAGGCTTGGATTGCCCTCATTGTCCTGAGAGATTCGAAATGAAGAAGTTTCTTAAAAATCATTTAATTATAGCACATGATGAAACACTTGAAATGAACAGAATAAAGAGAAATAGAAAATATAAGCGGGACAATGGTAAGCTTAAAATATATAGAATGGACACGACAAAAAAATTGATCAGTTAATTTTGTATCAGTTTTAGTTAAAAAATATGACGTCATTCATTAAGGTTTGATTGTTTGTATGATGTTTAATTCCACTTTTGGCAAATTCTCAGCTATATTATGGCATCCAGTTTTTATTGGTAGAGGAAGCCGAAATAGTGGGAGAAAACTCTGGTTCTTTAATAGGAAAACTAGCATTTCCTTTTCGGTTAAGATTAGAGTTGAGAAAGACCTCCAGCCACGGTGTTACAGACCTTGAGATAAATAGTAGATTACTAACTACAATAACCACTCTGCCACCAACGCCACTCGTTCCATTTATAAATTTAGTGATCCCAGGAATCCTCACAATGCGTCTAGATGCAAATTGTACAAGTTTTTTTAGTTCTGGACGCATCTTTTCAGCAGGGACGTGTACAAAATTCTGTCATGTCAATTCCGTCACTGATGCATGATTACATATTCTTACAAATGGCGATTGGCATACTAGTATACCTGTTTCGTCCCATTCTCGTCAGGTAATAATCACTCTAGCAGCAAATATGCTTTAATCAGGATGTTTATTAAACAATAAACATGTCATTTAGTGTTGCTAAGTCACTAGTGGTTTCAAAATTCAATACACAGTCAAAACCTTGCAGTAGCACTCTTAAAAATGTTTCCATTTTGTTTAAAGTAGGAATTCTTTATCGGTACAGTATGAATGTTAGATTAGTTTTCTATATTAAATTTTAATTCACAAACATATCAGTTAGAAAATCTGCTTTACACTAGGATTTGAAAAAGCATCACTGTTATAGTTGCCAGTTTAACATTTCTGTTTAATTTCATAATTGACTGTATACATCATTCTAAATTAGGAATAATTAATTATAATTTATTTGAGATACATATACTTGCTTGGGTATGCAATGACATAAAATTTGATAATTTTCTAAATTTCTAAAGAAAACAACATAATCTGTGGTGGGGGAGGGGGGAGGGATGAGTTGTTTGGAAGTCAATATTATTAATGTCAACACCATCGATCTTGGACATTCAGTTCCAAGATGAGCCAGGCAAGACCAATGTCTCTCTGTAATGGGCAAACATCAGTAAGTAGTGATTATAATTCCAGAAAACTGACTTATTCAACAACTATTGTTATAGTATAGCATGACATAAAACCTACAATAAGACATACATGTATTGTATCTTTTTATCAAATAACATTCAATGGGTCTGTTATAAAAGAAAAAGGTTGTATGCACGCACATAGCTGGACGCATCTGCGATATGTAGGACTCACCATTTTCAAAAGTGAACCACCATAAAAAAATCTACAAGTATCACTTGCACATTTCAATACTCAGTTATATATTCTTTGGGTTTTTAAAGAAGTAATACATTCCTTTAGATCTTAAAAAACAATAAATAAAACAGTATTTAACTAATTAATTTTTCAGATGAACGAAGAATAAAAAACCTGGCTTGGTTGTACAAGTACTGTTAGTAATTTTCTATCATTTTTCAGTCAATGGCTTTACTTTTATAGGTAGACATTTCTATAAATACATTAATATTTGTTAGATTTAGATCAAGACAGTGACACAAATGATGAAGAATCAAGTTGGGAGGATGACAGCAATGACACAGACGGACCAGAAGATTCCACAAGTTACTCGGATATGATCATGCACATTTCCCAAGAATTTGATGATTCAACTAAGGAGGATTTATCCCACACTAGTGATGAGTATTCAGATGGTTGTATTGAAAGTGCTGTGTTAAATCCAGATAAATCGAACGTAAAAATGGAACCCATTGAATTTGAATTACACTCCGAGTCATTACGGTCATCACTGGATAACAACACGTTATTAAATTTTGATCCTTCTATTGTTAAAGATGAACCAGAGGAATGCATGGAGGAAGACTTTATTAGTATGAATCCATCCTCTACATCAAATGTGAATCAATTGTCTGTTGCTGAATCTGATCTTAATTTTTATAGCACTATAATAAAGTCAGAACCTATTGATTGATAAGAATATTATCCCAATGCCAATACAATGCTATTTTTATCTGTTAAATAAGTTTCAAGTGCCTAATGGTATTTTGTTGTAATTTCATTAAACCTTGCAATATTAGAAAATCAGATCTCACTCTAATGGCATGAATTTGATAATTTTGTCAACCTAAACAAAGTGACATCATAATGTTACAAAACATTGTGAGGTATAGATTGTTTGATTTATTTACTTCCTCGATCTCATCATCCATCCTGCCACAAGCGGCTTGATGGATCCTTTAGATCTCGGTAATAAAAGGAACAATAATCTATTATCATTAAAAGTTGCTAATTTTGGAATTAATTTACAAAAAAAAATTTCCAACTATGAATTATTGTTTAAGTCAATCATTTATGACTTTTCTCAAAATATATATGCTGTTTCAAATTATTTAAAATTGGCAAAATTTTACAAGAAATTTAAGGAGAATCAGAAGTAAACGTGCCATGCCTGTTATGGTTTTCATGTATCTGAACCACAATTGACGACATTATCATATTTAGTGTCCTGGATGTCCATTGTTTTTCAATGGAGCAGACCTTGGTAATGTTCAGCAAACATAGGAAATACTATTTGAGTAACTAACTTTTTTAGCTAAAAACTGTTAAAGTTGACTCAAAGTAAACACTATATTCAATTTGTATCATTAACTAGCAATACATTGATTTAATAAAGCTGTATTACCTGGTCAAAAAATAATTAAATGGTGACTTCAGTTATGGTTCTGATACCTTAAGATTTTCTAACTACATTATTCTCACATCTCTATCTTCTGAAGCTGGTTGTTCTGCCTGGTCCCAGACTGATCCAAATTTTTACTAATGTGAGCCTCTGGTTTTCTCAATTATATAATCTTTTATGTTACATTTAATGTCTTGGCATTGTGCAATTTTGTACTTTAGTTATTGTGGAAATTTGTAGATTGGTGTTATATAAAATTTATTAAATATTGATTGTTATTTGATTGGATAAGTTTTTTTTCGATAAAAAAGTTCACATTTGGACCACTTTTACCCGAACTCACAGCTTACTTATAAATACGCCATTCATTAACATAGTATTTGTTTCAAAAAGACAAGTTTTTGTATTGTACTCACTTTAATAAAGCCTGTTTGGTAACTGTACAATTAAGTCTCATTGTTACCTTGTTTCAATTTACCAATAGCTATGCAATGATTTTTGTAGCCTTTTCTTCTACACTCTGATACTCAAAAAGTGCCATTGAAGTACATTGTAATTTCTTTTGAATTCAGTTATAATTAGTAAACTTTGGCTATGCATGCCATTAATAATTACTAGTATTTTTTTTATAAATAATTACTAGTAATTTTTTTTATATTAATAATTACTAGTAATTTTTTATATTAATAATTACTAGTAATTTTTTTATATTAATAATTACTAGTATTTTTTTTATTAATAATTACTAGTAGTATATATATTTTTATTAATAATTACTAGTAATATTTTTATTAATAATTACTAGTAATATTTTTTATTAATAATTACTAGTAATTTTTTTATATTAATAATTACTAATAATAAATAATATTATTAATAATTACTAGTAATTTTTTTCTGGATCACCCTTAAGATGACATTGATTTGTATGTAGAATTTGTTGATATAAATAAAACCTATATATTTTAGTGTTTTAGTTTTGAAGTATTGCATTTCCAGGTCACATGACCATGCATTAACATGGGTTTTTATATCCCATATTTCTTTAGAAAAAAAAGCTATCCTATGGTTTATTTGTGCATGTTTGAGCTTTTCATATGAATTGACAGCAGTGGTTGCGTTAAGCTAGTATTATCCATGTTATTGACCCTAGAAGAAATAAATAAGGGTCATTCTGAGCTATTATGCAATTATAACGTCCGCAACTTTCACTGCTTAAAAAATCTCAGTAAAATCGAGATTTTTAAGTAAAAAATCTTTATCCAATAACAGATGACCACAGGACATAGAAAAGATAACCATATGCCAATCAATCAACAATTTTCTTAGCTATGTTCTGTTATGCATGTTTTGTCAATAAAAAATGGTGTCCAACCCGGGGACAAATTCACCCCTCATCAGATTTGGTCCTTCTTGTGATTGATTTAGAGTGAAGGTAAGTATGATTAATGAGTCAAATAAAAGATGAAGGATAAATAAATGCAGATAAACTACAAGATAATCAAATTTCTTTGTCCGAGTATCTTAATTTATACTTATAAATAGTTGTTTCGGACATCACTCTGGCTGTCAAAATTTCCATAGATTTTAATTTTGTCTATTTCTTCTTATGAGCTGAAAAGGGACAGTTTCTATTGATTTGTCGCTAGTATTGTTATTTTTATATACATGATTGGGGTTTTATTGCTGTAAAATGATATAACAAACTAAATACTTTAAAAATGGTAGAAGACGTGACTTTTCGGTCAAAAAACGACGTCCGCAACTTGTGGATACCAGCGGAAAGCTTTCTGTTCTGATCCGGTTTCATATCCGAAAATATGTGCATTATTGTACACATTTTGTGGTCTACGTCATCGAAAGTTGATTACAATAACAACATGGCCACGATTGTGAATGCAAGTTGGTCGGTCAACAAATCTTAACAGGTAACGTCCAATTTCTTCTATCAAAATTGTCGAAAACATAGGAAATTGACATTGTGAGTAATATTTATTGTAATGTGCAACTTTTCGATCAGTTATCGATAACAATGATAATCTCAGTTGATATTTAATCAACGTTGTGTTCCAGAAAATACGATTCCTTGATAAGTACGTGACACTTTGACCAACATGACCAGTCCTTCGAATCACATTTAGCTATGTCAAACGTGAAATATAACATCCACACCCCGATTCTCAAAGTAAAAAATCAAACCATGTTTCTTGAAGATGTTTTGGTTATATATTATTTTAGAAATAAACAGTAGATTTTCATCAATTTAAATTTAAATTTTTTAAAAAGTGGAAAAATGACTAACATGAAATTTTTGAGAAAGGCAGTTTTACTTTGACTGTTAAAATTTAAAATTTTAAAGTGATTGTTTAATACTTATACTAATTCTAGGTTTCTTATCATTTTCCAGAATTTCCAAAGGGCCCAAAGAAGAGAGTTGGAGAATACAAATAAAAGTTATTTTGAAATTATATATTTGTATATCATTTAGAAATTATTATATTGGTAAAAATGTGTTTAAAAACTGATACTACATGAGCATCAGAGAAAATTTTCAGCTAACATCTGTCTCTCAGATGAGTGCAGATGTTGGATTGTCATAGGGTTTTGTTTTATTTTCCTTTACTGGATTTGACATGCTTAATTGACAACGTGACAGGTGTGTTCCAACAGGCTGGAACTGCTTACTCTTCCGGAGTTCACTCTGGTTACGACTTGAGTTCGCGTTGTCAGTTAATGTTCGACAGTATTTTGTGCTTTGTGTTTGCCGGTTTTGCCTTTGCTCATTGGACTTTTTGCTTTGGAATGCCCCATTGGTACCTTTTAGCTTCTTTCATTTATTGGGATTGGCTTCAAATATGTTATAATTTGATTTCCTTTTGGTCACTTTGGTTTATACAGTTCTACATTGTCTGGTTATTTGTATATTTTGGTCCCTCGTTGTCTTAAGTGAGCATAAGTATATCTGGTGAGACTTGAAATCAAACGTGTCATGCGAGATAAGAAATTTTAAACAGATGACTTGCATAATAAACATGGTCCATGAGGAGTTATTTGATAATTAAAAGGAGGGATATACAATACATGAAAATCAGACACAAAATCACTTAAAATTCGATGTTTCCTATTTCATGTATTTACCAAGCTGAATATTTTGTTGAGTCGAGTATAATATAAAGCTTAACGTAGCAATTTACTGTAGAATGCATTTAAAAAACATGAAACCTTGATCATCTATAGAGAAGAAATACTAGAAAGAGTAAAAGGACTCTTAGACAATAATGTGATGTGGAATAAGTGTACGTGACACAACCTCACTGTAATTAAACAGAAATTTCTCGTTCACAACGAAAAACGCCCAGACAACATACATAACACTCAAAAGCTGAAAAAGACTAAATATTGTAATATTATTTCAACCTGGATTACAAAAAAAAAACTTGTACCAATACATCTGTAAAACTTCGAAATCTAAGACCATTAATTTTGTTTTCAACTGTGCTGAGCAGTTCTTTCTGTACAACAGCATACTACAGAGGATGCAGAAGGTGCTAATCAACATGACTGAGAAAGTCCAATACAAAAAAAAACCATTTATTTCAGAACAGCAGGTGATATGATAAACTTGAAAATTAACTGTCTCATCTGGCATCATTAAAAATTGGACAAAAAATATTTTATCCTTGTTAACTGTGGTAACTGTGTTTGAACACTGTAAGCAATGCAAAGTTGCGGACATTACTTTACATTGTAAATGTCAACATGTCAAAATAATGTACATCACCTGAAATTAACAGAAATGATTAGTAGACAGTATAGTAGATAATTATTTAATTATAAATATTAAATTAAAATCATGAGTTTGCAGAACATGGGTACAATTTTGATCATGGTGTTGACACAAAACGTTCACAGAAAGAATTTACTCTGTTATTTTGGTAACGTCCAACACCATCTTGAAGAGGTTCATAAAATATACAAAAAAGCACAAAAACAATGGACAAAATGCAAAATAATTCAGATTTAATTTTTATATAAAATGTATAGGAGAGCTTAAGATATTATCCATTACATCATAAAAAATATTCAATAAAGTGTTTGACATCGTGATGTCCGCTACTTTGGTAGTACCCCGATATTTCCCCAATTATAACCCCCAAAATAATAGAAAACTATCTTCTCCATGATAAAAAATTGCAGAAGAGATATTTATTTTTGATAATATCCAATCAAAAAGTCATTTTTTATAGATTAAATATTTTTTTCAGTGTCCACAGAAAATTGCATAATAGCTCAGAACAACCCATAAACACAATAATATCTTAGGTCTTCATTTTTGCACAGAAAATAAACACACAATCTTTAAACTTTTATTAGCCTTTTTTTTCTGACAAATCCAGATTCTGGTAATTTCCAGTCTATTCTAACAGCCCAGTCAAAAATTAAAATGAGGCAATACACATTTCTCACATGTACAACGTCCATAGTTGGGTTTTCATATTTAGCATTAAATATGTTGTTTCAGGTTAATTAAGGATATTTGTATTTCTGAACCAATATGATTCGGTTATATAGAACCATTAGCTGCATAAACAATCTAAATTTTGTTACTTTGACCGTTTGGAATCTAACAATCATGTTATAAGATTGTTATGAGAGAATGAATATTTCTGCACGTACATTTAGTATAGAAGAAATGAATGTGTTATGAAATAAATGTGCATCAGATAATTTAATTATACCATTTGTATTATTTTGCATGTAACAATTGTCACCTACTTGTAGATTAATACATTTTCCCCTTTTATTGGTCGATTTGGTTAGGTTATCTGGGTCTAAAGAGGAATTTGATTTACAATTATGTATACATAGGAATGAATATAAGAGGTCTATTCAGCTTATTTGAAAAAAAAAATATTGGATGCCTTTCAAACGGTAACAGTAGTAGCCCGAGTCGTACATTTTAGACGTCCATTATTATACCCCACTCGTAAGAGATGGAGCTATATTGCAATTCCCTTGTCCGCATGTCCGTCCGTTGCAAACTTTTGTAACAGATTTCTCGGCTTATACTGAAGGGATTGATTTCAAATATGGTGCACAGCTTTAGCATGACGAGTTGCAACGTGCCTCCCATTTCCAGGTCAGTCAGTTATCTACTTCCTGTTTTCCGAGCCGACTTAGACTGTTTCAAGGGTCAAAATAGAAAATTTTTCTCGGCTTCTACTAAAAGGATTGATTTCAAATTTGGTGCAAAGCTTTAGTATGATGACTTTTACTGCGGCTCCCATTTCCAGGTCAGTCAGTTATCTACTTCCTGTTTTCCGGGCCAAAAAATGTCGAGTGGGGATATACTTAGCACGACTTAGTGCTGGTCTCGGTTTATTTTATCAATTATAACAATGCATTATGTTAACCTCGTTGATTGTTTGTCTTGTTTAGCGCCACTTTCATAAATTTTTCAGCTATATCATGGCCGCAGTTTTATTGAGATAGGAAGTTGGATTACCAGGAGAAAACCCACGACCTTTGCTAGGAAAACTGACAATCTATGTAAATTAAGATTGGAGTCGAGCGCACTCTGCCCTTTCTATGGTCATATACAGTTGATACCGATCAATTGACGTAAAATTAATAAAATAAATGAATAAACGTTAGTGTGATGATTTTGTTAATTATGTGTAGCTGTATTATGAGTAAAAGGTATATTAGGTAACGGAAGTAAAAGTGACGCAGTTTACCTATTTTCACTAACCCCCGTTGCTAGGATGCGGGCTAGGTTTGAATCGTCCTATGAAAATGGAATAATCCATAAGGGAGTATAAATACCAGGGCAGATTGCTCAATCATTGTCATTCTGAATGCGAAGAATGACCGGTGCAGAACGGTTGTCGAAGTAGGTACATAGAACGAAACCTATAAGTAAAGCTTGGGAGTTTAAAACGATATAGGTAGAGTTCAATTCACGGAGCAGAGCTTACAGCGTCTGATGTTGTAGACTTGTCTCAGCCTCTCAGACCAGTAAGTCTCCAAATAACGTGGTTGAATACAAGCTTGGTTCTGTGTCATAGGGGATGGGGTATGGAAGCATTGCGTTTCCATACCATAGGCGGCATATAAGCATTACGCTTATTTGTCGTAGTCTAGGAGCATCGCGCTACTAGACAAGTATCCTAGTGATATGTTTTAGACAGAGGAAGGTCATACAGGACATAGGTTGTAGGAACCTAGATTATGATGTTATATCTTGTGGATTATTACAGTCATAGAAGATACAGAAAGGTCATATAGGATAGATGTGTGTTATGATGTTTTATCTTGTGAATTATAATGGTTTTTTTAATCTGATATAATGACTATTGATATTGGCGCTGTTGTGTAAATATGTATATAGTATAATGGATCATAAGCAGGTAGCTTATAGAGTAACTCGACGGGTGTCTATATAGAGGCAGGCACAGCTGACTCGTCCGGAGCACCTGAGTGCACCCATGGTTTTTATTGGGTTCGGGTTACTCGCATTTTGGTTTCTTGTTTTGTGTCATGTATATAGTTTGTAGCATAAATTGTTAGTAGAACAGTTGTATTAGCGTTGACCTCGAGACGTTAATACAAACTGATAGACTCTTTGGATCCTGAGTATAATCAGGTAACGAACAGACAACACGCTACAATCGCTCGGTGATATAAAATAAGGCTGGACACGTTACAGAATTAGTGTCAGCTGTGGAATAGGAGAAAACACGTTACAGTTAGGTACAAAAGTTTAACATACAGATGTTATCTCGTACCTACTAGATTACGAGATACGTTAATCCTGCAATTTAATTTACCGTACGATGTTTATTCGCATGATACTAGTATATAACTATAGCTGCATATTTTAAAAAACACAAACGACAACTATACATGAGAAATTCCAACTCATACCGAGCTTCCGGGCATTGTATTTATAATTATAATACCATTGAGAATGTTGAAATCTATTAAAGAAATGAGGAGTGTTTTCTGGGATCGCTGAAATTCTCAAGTCATAAACGTACATTACTTTCGCTGAATCAAAGCTCTATGCTTCATATGCGCTTGAAACATCAGATTTTTTTTTAATTTCAAACGATGAGAATTCTTGTTTTTACTATCCTGATTTTAAGGTTATAGGTGAATTTGTTTAAACAATGACCATCTTGTGCGTTTAGAAATTCGCTTCATTCAAAACACAAATGAAGCATATAGTCGATCGTAAAACAGGAAAATGCATTCTAAAATGAAACGCAAGTGTCACGTGTCATTGAAACTCAATGTCATGACAATATTCCACCTGAACTGCTCTTAAAGATCAATAGCATCCCAGTTTAATAGCTAGCTTTGCAGATATTTTTTAATGAAGTGTCACAAGTGTTAACGGTACAAAATGTGAATGCAGTATTAGGAGAGAAAAAGTTGTATGTTTTGTGCAAGTAAATGAAGACTTACAAAGGTAAACTTTCCATGTTATCAATAAATTTTAACAACTTATACTAATACAAATTTATATATTATTTACAGTGTAAAAACAAAAACTTAAAATGTTATTTCAGAATTAAAATTTTAATTTTTTGAATTCGTCAACACATTGAGATATATTTCGGTTCAATTTAAAACAAAATATTGAAAAAAGGGCGGTGAACATGAGTTTTTATAGACTGCCATACTGTAAACAATTTGTTTAGTCTTTTTTCATTTCTTTAATTAACCCACTGAGGTTTTGTGGTTTAAAATGCTTCTGCTATAAAGCGTTTGTATTTTTTTAATTTGATCAGTGTTTGTATTAAGGGGATTTGAGTCACGTGGTAAATATTGAACAAGAGAATACAAGCAATATAAACTTTTGATATGTAAAACATAATTTTGACCCTGTAATTTCAAAACTGTTTTAACCGTTAAACCGTAAATCAGCGTCTCAAATACGATCTGACATTTTCGCTGAGTCATAGGTAGTGTTTCCTATTCCTGGATTTGACTTTTCCCTAGACAAGACAATGAGTAACTCGACGGGTTTCTAATTAGTTGCAGGCACTGCTTACTCGTCCGGAGCACCTGAGTGCACCCATGGTTTTTATTGGGGTCGGGTTACTCTCTTTCTGTGTTTTATGTTTTTGATTTTTGTGTTGTGTTTGTTTATATCCGGATTTGTAACTGTCCCTTGGTTTTTGGCTCTTGTTGTTCGGTTGGGTTTCTTTGCTACTTTCTTTTAACGATTCCTTTTTTTAGTTGAGAACATCTATTGATTTTAAGTGCTTTACATCTAATGATTTTAAAAATTTTAAGGATTTTCAGATATACACATGGAAAAAAGAAAGCACCCCCGAATATTTTTCTTTTTCGTTTATTGTAAATAAAGCCTAATTTTGATGATTTTGGTAAGTATTAATTCTTTAATGTATAATTAAAAGGACGTGAGCGTTCAGGTGTGAAATTTGAATCAAGCACGGTTTTCTGTCCACGTGAAGCTTGCTCTTTTCGTCACGTCCAAAGTACACTATTTGTTCGTGCAACATATCGGTATTTTAATCTTGAATCCCGATGGCAAATCATGCATATCACTGGTATGTCCAACAAGGCAATAGGACGTCAGTTTTGCTATCAATAAACAGTAATTTGTCGTGTGGTCAGAAAACACGCTAATACGCAAGATGTGAAAGACCGTTCCCGATCTGGTCGACCATATGTGACAACCCAACGTACCTTGGTAGATTGGTTAGGGGAAATTCGTTTCCAGCAAGCACCTGTTTCAAGCAACAATGATAATCTGCCAGTACGAAATCGTCTTAAAGCTGCAGGATTGAGGTCAAGAAGAGTCATTAAACGACCAATGCTTGATGATCACCATTGCTGGGACATGTTAGCCTAATGCAGAGCAAGACAAAATTGGAACGTTAGAACCTGGCGACGAACACTGATCAGAGCTGATTTTTACTCCATGCAATTGATGGGCGAACCCGTGTTTGGAGGCATAAAAACACAACTTACACGCCAAGAAACATTGTTCCAACAGTGCCTTTTTGAGGAGGGGGGCCTCAGTTATGGTGTGGGGCTGTATCTCACATGATTGCAAACTGGATCTGGTAACAATCAATGGCAACCTTAATGGCGAAAAGTACACACGCGACGTGCTTACACCTGTAGTTGTGCCTCATTTTGAAAACCACCCGTTAGAGTCAAGACCTGTCTTCAAGGATGACAACGCTAGATCTCATCGTTCCAGGGTAAGGGCATATCTGGAGAACGAAGCGGTGACCACACTTCCGTGGCCGCCAAGAAGCCAAGATCTCAACCCAATAGAGCATCTATGGTATCAATTGGGTAGGTGATTACAAGCGCTGGAACCTCCTCCACAGAACATACAACATTTAGAAGTTCAATTACACCGTTAATGGCAACAGATGACGCTTCAACAAATTACAAGCCTTACTGGCAGTATGCGACGACGCAGGATTGCAGCAGTCATTCATGCTTATATACGCGATATTGATACTTCGACGGCTGATTATCAATTTGGTGTTTGATTGACCTTTTCAATGTGATTGGACCATTACATTAAAGTTTGGAGCTTTCTGTGACAATTATTTTCAAAAACTACGTGAAAGAGCAAAGACCGTCCATATTTTGATGAAATGAATATGAAATAAATAAATAATGAATTTTGTTGTTGTTAAAATAATGTTTCATTGTGCCTAATGCATATTTGTGTTTGTTATGCAATTAAAAACGAATGGCAGTCCAATAGTTTTAGTCCAAAGGTGTTCGAATATGTATGACTTGAACAAAAGCTAAGGGATGCTTAACTTTTTTCCAGGTGTATAGTATTCTTGTTCTACTCCTGATATGTCCATTAAAGACATCAAAATAATACATAATCTGAGAGTCCGCTACTTTTATGGTATTATAAGCTTCGTTACTCATTTTATTTTTCTGTTCATAATCCTGTATGCTTGACCTGTTTAAATATATAACAAGCATATGAGTTTGTCTTCATTATTTTTGTCGTTTATAGCTTTGTAGCTGACAACACTGTGCTAATTTTAATGCTGCTGTTCTTGATAAGGAATTATTGCAGACTGAAAAATAATAAGGGTTTCTGGCAGAAAAATTCAGGTCGTGTCTAATTAATGTACTAGTCGCCTTTAAGTGAGTGGTCATTATGGGGTTCTCGACCATATGTGGACAGATATTCTTTACGTAACTTACGAATTTCCTTCTCATTTCTGACCTTGTGCACATTTTTACCAAAAGGTAACACCACAGGCGAGTTCTAATGAAGCAGTATATGCTCACCTTACTGGAAAACCTGATATTATTCCATCAT
The DNA here is from genome assembly GCA_944474755.1 of Limnoperna fortunei. Classification (NCBI taxonomy): domain Eukaryota; kingdom Metazoa; phylum Mollusca; class Bivalvia; order Mytilida; family Modiolidae; genus Limnoperna; species Limnoperna fortunei. The sequence goes on from OX104123.1 coordinate 64,319,171, forward strand.
TCCATAACTTTTATTTATGTTTTATTGTTTAGTGTGTTGGTGAGTTTTCTGTTATCCATGGCTTTGTATTTTGCTTTTGATTTGATTAACCCATTCGTATTAAATATATGTCTGTATTTATACTTGGTGTACGATATAACATTCCTGCATTGCTGCTTACATCTTTGAAACATTTAAGCAGAAATTACACTTCTAATGATGCACGTGCTAGCTATCTTAAGGTCAAATTAAAAAAAAGTTTATTGTTGATTATATGTTTGAATTGATACAACCTATTTTATTGCGCATAATGATATACTTATGCAAGATTTACTTTAAAGTAACTTTGCTGTTACAGTCTCTTGATTCGTACCCATAGTGTTGCATAGCGCGTCCCTATGTGCAGGACAGGCTGTCTCTGTCGTTGGAGAGTTCTTATATTATAAAACGGAAAGCCAGGTCGAGGACCATTTAGCGAGTATCGTGTTTGGAGAGTCACGTGGGTCCAGACTTTGTCCAATGGCTTTATTGTTTAACTTGTTCTCGTCCCTAATACAGCTAAAATATTTCACACTGGACGTTCAGCAAACATTAAATCAAACAATCAACCGTTGATCTGAAGTCTAACAAATGATAACTCCTAGACATGTATTTATTGTGGTCTTCACAGTGTTGGCAAAAATTACTCAATCATTTCATTCAAAATGTCAGCCAAAATAACATCTTTTTACGGTATAAATGTCAATTTGTCAACAAAAAGCTTGATGTGCGTGCCGTCATGAAATTAAAAGTCCGTTTGTTATTGCTACGACATTTATTGGTCATTTCTGTGACAATATTCCATTTGTTTTGAATATTAATTACTTTTTCCTTAGTTAAAAATAGAGGAACACAGAAATTATCGATATTATTTCAACATTTAGTCAGACTTGATGAACGTTTCATTATGTGAAATAAATTGTTTCATTTACATAACTTTGAACTTCACAATACACTATTTGTTTGACATTCGTAGACGACGTAATTATTTAAAAAAATGGAGTTTATCACTTTCATCTTCATCGTTCTTCAGGTTTATTACACTTGGTAACTTTTCACACTCTAAACATCCTTATCATTCCTCTTATTAAACATGCAAAGTCTGAACAGAATTTGAGTTTAGTTTTAATCATTACACTTCCCGTGAAAAACCTCTATAAATATTGCAGCTCTAAGTTTATAAGCGAAATTAACTGGATGTTTTAGCCTATTTTGCAAATATGAAACAGTCCTTTCTTGAACACATGTCATTTTATGGACAGTTTGAATTTTAGCAGAATCGATTTTCTATGATACTAAAAGTTTATTTAATAGTCTATATCTACGAAGAGAACACCAAGAATTCATGAAATGTTCTATTAAAAATTTTGTTCTATATGCATTGTTCATTATATCGTTGACACCAATTATATAATTCAAAATTTCATATTTTTTTCTTATATTATAAACTAAATCAAAGATTGTTGGCAGATGCCGATGTTGAAGTCACAATTCTGTTTATATTGTGTTGTAAATGTTTCAATGTATCGTGCACAAAGCTGTAAGATGTATTAAACGTTTGCAACAGATAGTTATACATTATATAATTGTGGCAGCTCAGTGCATGCGATATGATGTTTTATAAAGTATTTAAAGGATGGGTGGGCAAGTGAGACCTACAAAGTACGAAATGTAATTATCTCTTATACAGAATGCAGTAGTTGTCTTATATCTCAAAATCCTGTAATGATAAGGGCATGTTATATAAGTGGCTGATTTATTAAATAATTGCAAAAATCAAAATTTTAATACCCCAAAATAAAACGAAATCATTTGCTTTTTCGTTTAGTAAATAAATACAGACAATTTAAAAAAGCGGAAATAATATTAAGTTAAAACCAGATATTCATATTATTGTTATAGTTTATGTGTGCATATATGCCAGCATTAAAATAAATTTCATTTCAGTCAATCAATTTCTAAGTAAGGTAGCATGCCCATGATTAGTTTATAAAGACTTCATGAAACCTTCCATTGGTTATCATAAAACATAGGAGATTATTGATGCAATGTTTTGTCAGATACTTCTCCTTTACAATTCCAATACAGTTGTCAATATTGCAGAGCTAAGAACACAGTCGTTTACCACTATTCGAACAATTTTAAAACTATTTTGAGTCATCTTGTTTAATATATTACATGGTTTGTCTCTAAATAAAAGAACGTCAAGCATTATCGTATATGCTTGCAACAAATTAATGAATGTAAATAAAAGTAATAATCAATATCAACAATTTGATTAAATTTCATGCTTTAACCGCCATGAAATGAATTTGAATAAAAAAGAAATCAACAGAAAACTATGGGTTATACTAATATCAAATGTTATTAAAATATAATATCAGAATTTGATTGCGGGTTAAATATGCGTAGACATAACTCTTGCTGTATTATGGAAAAGCGAGTACAAATATGCACTTTAACGATGAGTATATCTGAATTGGTCTGTGTCATGTATTTCAATTAAAAAACTATTTTGGATATAACAGTTTATTTTTAGAAATTAATTAAAAACATTCACGGACATGTTTTTAGATTTTAGTTAAGTTTAAAACACAACAGCAACAAAGCAAACACAAATATTTAAAACGTTGTTATACATGAATAATCTGGACAAGGAAACTATAGTTTGTAATACAATAATCTGAAAATTATATATGCATTGAATAGCTGCAATACGACAACTTGTGAACTCTCTGTTGACTCATTTTCCTTTACATTATACAGGAGTCATTATCTTTATTGAAGTTAGTTGTTGTAATATTGTTAAGGCCTATTATTACCGTTTTAATTTTCATTTCTACATTACCCTTTTTGTAATTTTAAAAACTCACAATATGGAAATTATGTTTGTTTATAAAAATGAATTGCAATTAATTTCTTTTGTGAAATGTTAGTGATGTCAACTGCAAACTGTTCCCAAATTAGTGTAAATATTTTAATGATGAACTATATCATATATGCTTTAATTGGGCATGTATAACCATGCACTTTTAAACAAATTATTCGAAAAATGTGTTTCATCTGACTATTGTCACATACATCTATAAATTGTTGCAAGATATATTTTGAACATATTTGAAAAATAACAAAGCGAGGGAAATGAGTCGAAAGTCATGGACGATTGCCAAGATCGGAATTTAAACAAACATAAACAACACGAAACCAATAACAAAAAACTAGAAAGTGAGTAACTTAAACCCAAAATAAAAACAACGAGTGCACTTTGACATTGTCAATTTGAAGGAAAAGAAACAACCATGATGGAAAAGACTATATACTTTTAGTTTGACGTTTTCCCAAGTCTTTTTTCAGAAGGAGGTCTGAGTAAGAGACTGACCTGAGTATTGTTTTTTTAAATTCCAAGTGCGCTAGGTAGAGTAAATGGAAATGGTCTGCGAGATTGATATTGTTCAGGGACAATACAGCCTTTATATATCAGAATGTAAAATTTAAGGCCTTTGCCAGTGTCTTTCTTATTGCATTGTTTTAATTAGTTCAGATATTAAATATGAACCTACTCACTACTTTAACCTTGAAATGAAAGAAATGTTACCTCAATTGCAGCTTGATTGTTTGTTTATTTAGGGTGTAATGCCGCATTCAGCAATTTTTCAGCTATATAGTGGTATTTAATTCAAATATTATGATAAAACTAGCAATCCTTTTTCTTTAAGCTTGTAACAGAGCACACCATGCCCGCAGTGAGATTTAAACCCGCAACTTCAGTGTTTACAGACACGTGACCAATAGTAGATGACCAACTACTTTAACCACTCGGCCACCGATCATCTAACGGTCGCTTGAATAAAAATTATCAAAATATAGTAGAAAAAATAGAAGATACCAAGACGTGATAACAAAATCATAAATCACTATAGAAACACAAAATACAAACAAAAAAATAAAGAGAAGAATCATTAAACATGAAAAGGTGAACAATGATGTTTCCGCATGGTTAAAGTTGTCATTGTGAACTGCTTGGGTGAAGAATGATGTTTCCGCATGGTTAAAGTTGTAATTGTGATCTGCTTGCGTAGTGGATGTTGAGTCCAAAGTAATAATCTTGTTTATTGTGTATTTTTGTCATCTAAAATATAAACATGTCCGTTATAACTGCTCATTCGACTTCACAATTAAGTTCGTTTCATAATCTCGGTTGTAAATGGATTCAACTTCAAACTGGAAGGACATACATGTATTTTATAACCGGATGTTGTTGTTTATTAATTGAAGAACGTTCAATAGAAGACATCAACCTCATAATAATCAGCAAATAAAAAATAAGAAACTGTTCGATGTATATTGTTGCATAAGTAGCTGAGTAACAGTTATGTTATAGCAGCATCATTTGTAAATATTAGATAAAGCGAGAAAACGTTGAAAGTTGGAGTTATATACGTTTAATATTCCCTTCATGGAAAAGGCATTCTATTTCCAGGTTCAAAACACACAGGAAGCTTGTTACAAAGTTAATATCAGAATTTTTAATCGTTTAATTCATGTATATGCATCAATAAGGCATACAACACAGATATACATACAACTCCAATAAATCGTTCAACGAATGGATTTGAGTAATACACAATAACAAAAACATAATTATAATGTGCTTAAAATGTAGAATCCATAATGTCATAGTTACAATAATCAACATAACTTAGGTGAAGAGAATTTGTGTCATGCTAAAATGATGTCAAAGGACTCCATTAATTAATGATTAATGAAAAGAAATACGTTTATTGCGGTATAAATAAAAGGTTTACACGTCGTTTTACAAGCATCACTTGCTTTATTAAATACTATATAAAAAGTAATTAATCTTTTTTTTATAAATAGACCAAACAAGGAAACACCTTTGAATTATATGATTTTTTGTAATTAAGAAGTTGTTTCATAAAATAAGTTATGTACTGCCTTTTTGCAAAGATATTAACAAAGATATAACAGAGGTCATTTGCACTTAATCAGCTATTAATTTCATTAACGATGTTATCTTTTATGATGTTCGACATAACGTGAACATGTTGGAGGCTTTTGTTTAAGGTGCCTATGTCAATTATACGATAATAAACCTGCTGAAACTATGTATTACAGTTTGTACGAATAATAATTTTTTAACGAACAATACATTGATACTGTTGTCAAATCGAACCGATACAGAATCGCTGTTCCTTTACGTAAAATGACGGTTCATAGAGTTTATTAACAAAGCTGGCGAATACGTGTATTCAATACCTAGTTGTTCGTTACTTTTATATATAGTGAACAACCTGAAAAAGTGCCATGTTATACATTTTCTTTACTTTCCGCTGTGGAAATAAATCAATTATTGAACAACAAATCAAATGCGTCTGTATAACACCTGACAAGCAGCGGGTCCTTTAAAATATTTCAAATTTCTTCTTAATTGTTTAAACCATGGTGCCATGACCGATTATGCCGCATATTGGCTGTAAAATTTTAAAAGTTGTCTCCCCTAAAGTTAAATGTGTAAATGTTGTGTAACTCAGTACAAATGGTGTCTTTGTGGTCTTTAACATAAAGTCCTTATTTCATTTTAAAACAATCGCCACCATTAGTAATCCTCTTGTGTGCTTAGCTCCAATCGTATATTATTGTGATTGTGATTGTGTCCTTTTCAAAGATTCCCATTGTTTTGCTAATCGGACTACAGAGCGTCGTTTTCGCTGAAACTATAAACCAAATGGAAAATATTTTTTGCAGTTCTTAAGTCTGCCTGGTCCTTTACAACATGCCCTTCGTTTATGTTGCTTCGCTTTAGATATAGTTACTATGAGGAATTTAGATTTATATTGGAAAATATATATTAAAACACTAGGCCAAATAAAAATATAATTTTGTACAAGTTGTACTTTGAGAGAGCCACATAAACATTTCTTGTAGTATTTGTTGATTCAGCAGTTTCTAGTTTTTAGGAATAGTTCTGCAATTCTTAGTCATTACATTGGTTACTGGGGTTTAACAACAAGTTCAGCTGTTTCATAGCGTCATGGTTTTTTGTGGTAGGAAGCCAGTATACAAGGTAACTACACCTAAGACTCCTTGTCAGTGAAGGTTGCAGTCGAGTGCAACCTGTCCGCAGGAAGACTTGAACCCAAAACCTCATTGCTGACAGGAAAGTACTCAATAATGGGTGATTAGCAACCTTAACAACTTAGCTACTATTTAATTGGTCTAAACATAGACAGCAGTTTATGGTATAAACATAATTTGTATTTGTAGGCGACCTTGAGATTTTCAACTATGTTTTACTGGAATAATACCTAGCCATATATTTTCACAACAAAAAGTCTCTACCACAATCAATCCATCATTTTAAAAACACATTTTAACTGACGCAATTCACGACTCAGTATTATACTGAATTATTTAACAGAAACTGTCAGCAAAATAAAACCCTCATCCATTTTCACAACAAAACAATCTAGATTTTCCGACATAAACGCTATATAAGAATTTATCATGCTCAGGATTATTAAAGTCATTAACGTGCAATAGTGTTGTCGGAACAAAAGATTGCGGTGAGCAAGGACGTTCATTTATTTTGGTTTACCTAAAAGAAAAGTATACTTTTGTAAGAAACCCACAAAGAACTAAACAATAAAAACAGACTGCGCATGCAACACAATTTAGTCGTAGGTACTTCCGTAAATTCGGTATAATTATTTGTATTATTCTGATCAAGAAATCACCTGCAATGGCAGCTAACCCAATATAATCTAAGGGATTTACATATATACAGCGTAATCATTTGCATCATTCTGCTAAGAAACGTACACTGTGGCATGTTTCTGGACTATGCATAGTTACAATTTTTCACAATTTATTTATTTTAATATAGGTGTACCATAGTATGATAATCTAGGAAGTAGACAACAGACATGTGTAACTGTTTAGTCTTTCGTATAGTCATCTGCTTTGCTAGTTTATTGTGTAAGTAAAATTAATTTGGTATGAGAAAATTCCTAAAAATTACACGTAAGACAGATACAAAGGCCAAACTTTGTGTTGTCGTCACATTATATTGTAGCTGTTTGATTGAATGCTTTCTTATACTGCCTAAGAGCAGCAATTAACCGTCAATAGAAAAAGCATAGAGTATTAGGTTCGGAAAGGAAAATTAACCTTTTTGTAGCTGCTAAGTATTAAAGAATATGGAGCGTTTAACTCTCACTTACTCTACCTCTTTTTTAAAACAGCTTTCGAAATTTTGATTAGCGCAATTTATTCTATTATCTGAATTAGTGTTTGTTCACTTGTTCTTGTGCTGAATAGAGGCTATAGTACAGCTTGCTGTATCTATCAATCAATGTATACAAGACTACAATTAATGAATAAAGCATTTTTAGTTGCAGGATCATCATATACTGTCAGCATCACATCTCCAAATATCGTGGTTTATGCATCTGATTTTACAACAATCAGCATGGACATAACACCAACACCTAGCCTTCCGCTGAGTGCGATTTGGGTTAGAAAGTCCATTGATGGAACGGAAACGCCAATAATGATTGACAACACTGACAAATACTTCTCTGAAACCTACGACACCTTGTTAATAATGAATTGTGACAAAAACGACGTTGGATATTACACTCTATATGTGAGTGATGGTATTGAATCAGGTTACAATGAGCAAACTACGCTGTTGCTGATTTCAGGTAAGACTTACATATAATGCATTTTAAAAGAGTGTTGAGTGGTCGACAAACCCATCATCTGGATAATGTACTTTTACCTAAACGTTGTCATCGTTGATCTGTCCAGCTAGTGAGTAAATTAGGTTTGCCTAATATTTTCCTTGTATAAAAGACTTATTCCAAGACATCACCATTAGTAGCCATACAATTTGAAAATATGTCACATGTATGGTTGTTGTAAATATTTTCCCTACCTGTATCTATATACTAAGAGAAAACTGTTATATTGCAGGTATCAATTGTTAATTTATATTGCTGGCAATTATTTAAATACAGTACTCTTCTAATGCTACTGACGAAGATTTTTGAAACATTAGAATGTTTGAATAGACAGTTTGTCCGACACCATCAGTTAAGGATATATTCTGTTATAGTTTTGGCGTAGTTCATAATCTTTTTTTATAAACAATATATATTAAGACGGATATCAGTATAGGTCACAATAGAATATCAATAACTGTAGCAGTAATACTGTGCCTTCTGTCTATATTGATTATTTCAATAGCCTCACATACAGATTGAAACATGGCCTGGTCTGTTCCTGGGTATCATTGCAAGACCTTAGTCGGGATTTGAGGTGGAGCGATTCTACCCAAACCGAATTGGAAAGGCATTGGTGGATGTGTCATTTTCGTTCAAAACATGGATGCTATCACACAAATTAAAAATAAAACGAGCAATGTATAACTTTATATCTGATTAAACTAATAAATAGATTATCCTTGTAGTGCTATGTGTGTTTCCAGAGATATTTTTGCGGTTTTGTCTCTAAACACATGTAAAAAAATAAGATGTTTCTAGACTTACTAAATCAGATATTGGCAACGCTTTGAAACATTACTATTTTTAAACAAAACCAGTTCAGTCTTGTTTCAAAGATAAACTTTATGCAAATGATTGTTTCATTTTTTAAACAAAACAGATTCAGTCTGGTTTCAAAGATAAACTTTATGCAAATGATTGATTCATTTTTTAAACAAAACATATCTAGTCAGGTTTCAATGTAAATAATTCTTTCATTTTTTAAACAAAACTGTTTCAGTCTGGTTTCAAAGATAAACTGTATGCAAATGATTGTTCCATTTTTTAAACAAAACCGGTTCATTGCACATAATTGTTTTATACCTAATTAACAAATATTTATGCAAATATATCTTTGTAGGTCCACCACATGTTGGATCGCCTATTACTCAAATAAATGAAATTCCTGCTGGTCAGACGGTCACTATACCTTGTGTCTATGTAACAGATGTTAATGTTATACTAAATGTCAGATGGTCACACACGAATACGTCCGGCACCAGTTACTATATAGACAAAACAGCTACAAATAAATATTCTGGAAGCAACATTAGCCATCCATCACTGACCATCTTCAATTATGATATCACTGACCTTGGTGAATATTGGTGTGAGGTGCAGAATACACTAGGAACGGGAAGTGGTAACCATGTTAGTGTTGTTACGCCAGGTTTGTAAACAATTATTAAGTCGCCGAAAACGAAGTTTTGGCGACTTATTTTTTTTCTCCGTTTCTTATTATTATTTTTTTTTTCTTCCGCTTTCCGCCAAAATTTTTTCCGACCATTTTCTCTGAGACCGTAAATTGGATCACTATGAAACTTCACCCAAAAATATGTCATGACTTGAAGTGATGCCTTCAAGTTTTAAAATTTTGAAATTGGCGGCCATCTTGAAATGGCGGCCATTTTGAAAATGAAAAAATCCTTAAAAATCCAAAAGTTAACGGATTTTGACGAAAATTGAAATATAAGTAGAGTATGTTATACCGCACCATATGACGCACATATTGACTTTTTATGGTGGCCATTTTGAATCCAAGATGGCCGCCAAAAATTCAAAATGGTCGGAATCGCACGAATCTTGATTTTTAGGTAGATTACCATGTTGCGATCTGATGTTAGTCATCAAAATTTGAATTTGATCATGGCGGCCATCTTGAAATGGCGGCCATTTTGAAAATGATAATAAATCCTTAAAAATCCAAAAGTTAACGGATTTTGATGAAAATTGGAATATAAGTAGGGTATGTTATACCGCACCATATGCCCCACATGTCGACCTTTTTGGTGGCCATTTTGAATCCAAGATGGCCGCCAAAATGCAAAATGCTCGGAATCACACGAAACTTGGTTTTTAGATAGATTACCATGTTGCGATCAGATGTTAGTCCTCAAAATATGAATTTGGTCATGGCGGCCGTTTTGAAAATGAAAATAAATTCTTAAAAGTCCAAAAGTTAACGGATTTCGTTGAAAATTGGAATATAAGTAGAGTATGTTATACCGGACCATATGACGCACATGTTGACCTTTTTGTCGGCCATTTGAAAATGAAAATAAATCCTTAAAAATCCAAAAGTACACGGATTTCGATGACAATTGGAATAAAAGTAGAGTATGTTATACCACACCATATGACTCATATGTTGACTTTTTATGGTGGCCATTTTGAATCCAAGATGGCCGTCAAAAATTCAAAATGCTCGGAATCGCACGAAACTTGGTTTTTTATGTAGATAACTATGTTGCGATCAAATGTTAGTCATCAAAATTTGAATTTGATCATAGAGGCCATCTTGAAATGGCGGCCATATTGAAAATGATAATAAATCCTTAAAAATCCAAAAGTTAACGGATTTCGATGACAATTTTGAATCCAAGATGGCCAACAAAATTGGAAATTGCTACGATTTGCACCAAACTTGGTTTCCTGGTAGATAAAGTTGCTGTGAATGGATGTTTGAACTCGAGTTTCCACGGGGTCGTTTGGGAGCCAGTAATGATCCTTAAGATCATAATCATGTTTAATTAAGTCGCCGACCACGAAGTGTCGGGCGACTTATTGTTTTTACTCCGTTTCTTATTATTAAGTCGCCGACCACGAAGTGTCGGGCGACTTATTGTTTTTACTCCGTTTCTTATTATTATTATTAAGTCGCCGACCACGAAGTGTCGGGCGACTTATTGTTTTTACTCCGTTTCTTATTATTATTATTATTATTTTCATATTTCTTATGTTTTCCCCTCGCAATGTTGTCCGCTCGTTTTCTCGCTCATCTTTTAACCGATCGAAATGAAACTTTGGGAACATGTTAAGGGTGACCTGAAGTTGTGCAATCCACTTTTGAAATTTTCAAAATGGCCGCCATTTTCAAAATGGCCGCCGTTGAAAAAAATGACGGCCGTTGTCAGATCTCAGTAATTGCCAAAGCAATTTCAATGAAAATTGGTATACTGGTACAGCTAACTATCCCGAGCATTTTTGCAAAAAAAAATTTGACGCGGCCGACATTTCAAAATGGCCGCCATCCGAACACCACCCCCCTAAAAATGTAAAAATTTAAACGTCATCCGATTTAGACGAAATTTGGTATACAGGTAGCTTATGATACCCTAAGTGTGCCACTATTTAAAAATGTTTTGTCCGACTTCCGGTTTCAAAATGGCGGCCGTTTTAAAGTTTTACAAAATGGCGGCCGTTGTCAGATCTCAGTTATGGCCAGAGCAATTTCAATGAAAATTGGTATACTGATACAGCTAACTATCCTGAGCATTTTTGCAAAAAAAATTTTTTGTCCGACTTCCGGTTTCAAAATGGCGGCCGTTTTAAAGTTTGCTCGTTTTCTCGCTCATCTTTTAACCGATCGAAATGAAACTTGGCCAACTGAAAGCTCATGTTATGAAGTTGTGCTCTTGACTTTTAGTTCCCTCTACTCGGTCAAAAGTGCGGAACGGGAGGCGACTTCAACGTTTCGGGAAACGTAAATTTTAATTATTATTATTATTTTCATATTTCTTATGTTTTCCCCTCGCAATGTTGTCCGCTCGTTTTCTCGCTCATCTTTTAACCGATCGAAATGAAACTTTGGGAACATGTTAAGGGTGACCAGAAGTTGTGCAATCCACTTTTGAAATTTTCAAAATGGCCGCCATTTTCAAAATGGCCGCCGTTGAAAAAAATGATGGCCGTTGTCAGATCTCAGTAATTGCCAAAGCAATTTCAATGAAAATTGGTATACTGGTACAGCTAACTATCCCGAGCATTTTTGCAAAAAAAATTTGACGCGGCCGACATTTCAAAATGGCCGCCATCCGAACACCACCCCCCTAAAAATGTAAAAATTTAAACGTCATCCGATTTAGACGAAATTTGGTATACAGGTAGCTTATGATACCCTAAGTGTGCCACTATTTAAAAATGTTTTGTCCGACTTCCGGTTTCAAAATGGCGGCCGTTTTAAAGTTTGCTCGTTTTCTCGCTCATCTTTTAACCGATCGAAATGAAACTTGGCCAACTGAAAGCTCATGTTATGAAGTTGTGCTCTTGACCTTTAGTTCCCTCTACTCGGTCAAAAGTGCGGAACGGGAGGCGACTTCAACGTTTCGGGAAACGTAAATTTTAATTAAGTCGCCGACCACGAAGTGTCGGGCGACTTATTGTTTTTACTCCGTTTCTTATTATTATTATTATTATTTTCATATTTCTTATGTTTTCCTTTTTCCCCTCGCAATGTTGTCCGCTCGTTTTCTCGCTCATCTTTTAACCGATCGAAATGAAACTTTGGGAACATGTTAAGGGTGACCTGAAATTGTGCAATCCACTTTTGAAATTTTCAAAATGGCCGCCATTTTCAAAATGGCCGCCGTTGAAAAAAAATGACGGCCGTTGTCAGATCTCAGTAATTGCCAAAGCAATTTCAATGAAAATTGGTATACTGGTACAGCTAACTATCCCGAGCATTTTTGCAAAAAAAATTTGACGCGGCCGACATTTCAAAATGGCCGCCATCCGAACACCACCCCCCTAAAACTGTAAAAATTTAAACGTCATCCGATTTAAACTTTAAACGAAATTTGGTATACAGGTAGCTTATGATACCCTGAGTGTGACACTATTTTCAAAATTTTTGTCCGACTTCCGGTTTCAAAATGGCGGCCGTTTTAAAGTTTTACAAAATGGCGGCCGTTGTCAGATCTCAGTTATGGCCAGAGCAATTTCAATGAAAATTGGTATACTGATACAGCTAACTATCCTGAGCATTTTTGCAAAAAAAATTTTTGTCCGACTTCCGGTTTCAAAATGGCGGCCGTTTTAAAGTTTGCTCGTTTTCTCGCTCATCTTTTAACCGATCGAAATGAAACTTGGCCAACTGAAAGCTCATGTTATGAAGTTGTGCTCTTGACTTTTAGTTCCCTCTACTCGGTCAAAAGTGCGGAACGGGAGGCGACTTTAACGTTTCGGGAAACGTAAATTTTAATTATTATTATTTTCATATTTCTTATGTTTTCCTTTTTCCCCTCGCAATGTTGTCCGCTCGTTTTCTCGCTCATCTTTTAACCGATCGAAATGAAACTTTGGGAACATAATAAGGGTGACCTGAAGTTGTGCAATCCACTTTTGAAATTTTCAAAATGGCCGCCATTTTCAAAATGGCCGCCGTTGAAAAAAAAATGACGGCCGTTGTCAGATCTCAGTAATTGCCAAAGCAATTTCAATGAAAATTGGTATACTGATACAGCTCCCTATCCCGAGCATTTTTGCAAAAAAAAATTTGACGCGGCCGACATTTCAAAATGGCCGCCATCCGAACACCACCCCCCTAAAACTGTAAAAATTTAAACGTCATCCGATTTAAACGAAATTTGGTATACAGGTAGCTTATGATACCCTGAGTGTGCCACTATTTAATTTTTGTCCGACTTCCGGTTTCAAAATGGCGGCCGTTTTAAAGTTTTACAAAATGGCGGCCGTTGTCAGATCTCAGTTATGGCCAGAGCAATTTCAATGAAAATTGGTATACTGATACAGCTAACTATCCTGAGCATTTTTGCAAAAAAATTTTTTGTCCGACTTCCGGTTTCAAAATGGCGGCCGTTTTAAAGTTTGCTCGTTTTCTCGCTCATCTTTTAACCGATCGAAATGAAACTTGGCCAACTGAAAGCTCATGTTATGAAGTTGTGCTCTTGACTTTTAGTTCCCTCTACTCGGTCAAAAGTGCGGAACGGGAGGCGACTTCAACGTTTCGGGAAACGTAAATTTTAATTATTATTATTATTATTTCGGTTTCCACTTTTTCTAGACCATGAACTTGTCCGACACATTTCTCAGAGACGCCATAATAGAATAAAATGAAACTTAGCACAGTTGTAGATCGACATATGGAGGGGTGCAGTCAAATATCAGATTTTTTATAATGGCCGCCAGTTGACAACACCCACCCAAAAATGGCAAAAATTTTCCTCTGGTCCGATTTCAACGAAATTTGGTGTGGAGATGATTTTAATATTTCGAGTGAAACGCTACCTTTGAAATTTTTTTCCGACATCGCGTTTTAAAATGGCCGCAAAAAACGTGTAGAATTTCAACGTTATCCGATCTCGGTGAATTTTAATGTGCTCCGATTGCAACAAAATTTGGTATGGAGGTAGAATTAAGTGTTCCTGGTTGAAATCCACATTCGGATTTTTTTTTCGACAGTGGGTTTAAAAATGGCCGCCAAATACGCGTCAAATTTTCAACCTTGTCCGATTTTAATGCAATTTGATTTGTAGGTACATTTCAATGTCCTGAGTGGAACGCTATACTGTCCATGGGGATATTGGGCGACTTCTGTGTTGGCATCCCAACACATTATTTTTTATTAGTAAATGACTTTGGGTGCCACGCGTGGACCAGCATTAGCTTACCCTTCCGAAGCACATGAAAATCATGTCAGTCTTTTAATGCCAGGTTTGTACACAATTATCAGTAAATGACTGTGGTAACCGCTATGTATTAGGAATAGCTGATGCTTTCGAAGCATATAGACACCCTGGTTTATAGTGGAATTCGTGTAACTTAATTAATGGTCTTTGTGAAACCTGCCTGATTTTGTTATTGTCCCCTTTTTGTTGAAGTACGGTTTTATGTCATTTACTTATCGTTTCCGGGACACTCCTTGTTAACTGCGAATTTTTTCTTACTTGCGTATTGTAAAATATTATTGTTTTTTAACCAATATATTTTGTTTCGATTGGCGGATTTGATGTTTTACGCCTAACTTTGAACTGCCATCATAAAAATATGAAAAAATTAATAGGGACATATAATTTAGTCTGTTGTTGCGGCAACACATCACCTCAGATTTTCTTGATAAATCCTTAAAACTGCCAATATGATAGGAGTAAGCAGAGAGATCTTCATTTTAGAATAGGGACTAGAAAACTGCCCACCTGACAGATTAAAATATCAGGTGTTATTTGCAGATTGTGCTAAACAAATTCATCAGTAAATGATTCTTTATTTGTAACCCTCAAATTCCCAGTCATTTCGAAAACCTAAACGATTAATAGTTCCTTTTGTTATATTTTCGTGGTTGACGCGTGCATTTTAGCCTCGTTTACGATTTAAAATTCTCTGTGACAATAACTATCATCTTGGATAACACAGTGCCAACATAGTAAGCCATCTAATGTTGATCACTGTTGTGTCCGTAATTGATTTATGTGTTCGAGAACTTCCAATCCTAAATCAGTTTTATTTGCGAAGGATTGCCATTTTCCGGTTGAAGGTGAAGTGGTCTCCGGAGTACTCCGACCTTGCAAACCAATTACAACTGTACGATGTGACGTAGCTGAACAGATAATGAAGGGAAGTTATACACTGCAATCAAAAAGTACTACTTCTGATGTATTAGTATGAGTTTGAACACACACACTTTCGACTTCTCTATTTCAGCAACTTCCCCTGGCATATATGTCTCATCAACAAGCAATTCAATGACAGACATCACCTCTCAGTCACAGATGTCAACATTTACAGTTACTACGAACATGGCGTCTACCTCTCCCGTTACAACAAATATTGCGTCTACATCTCCCGGTACAACAAATATGGCGTCTGCTTTTTCTGTTACAACAGATATAGTCTCAACTATCTACATGCCGTTAGATGCTACAAGCTGTGAAATTTACAAAAGAAGTAGGAATTTTGTTTGCATTAATGCAATTTCTATATAAAATATAACTAATAAAATCATAGATTTTGCATTTAGAAAAATGTAAGACAACGATTGCACAACTAGAATTTAATACGACAGTGACAAAATTTAATTTGCTCCAGACGAAAACACATGTCATGTGTTCCAGACATGTAAGCAGTGCCTGCCACTAATGAGATACTGGAGTTATTTGGTAAATTCAGTTCTTTGGTAACAGTTTGCAGTAGCACATATCATGACATATCCCATGGAACCGGACTTTGTGCCATATGTGCTTAAAGTCAATTCTTCTGACATATATGACCACAAAGATAGAATCAAACTTGCTGAAATAATCAAGTAACTGTCTGCATTTACACGTGTCACCTCACGGAGGTACAGCTTTAAATAATGTCTGTTTAAATGCAACCTTTATTACCAAATCATGGACCAAACTGACCCAGTAGCTCTTGGCATCTCTGATGATTATTTCTCCAAACCATACCAGTACTATTTTTAATGTAATAATGTGACTTGATATATTAATATTATTTATATTGTGTTTCATTGTAGAAAACGAAATGATTTATACCAGATATGCAGGACGACATGTTAGTGTAGGACTCCTTGGTATAATGAATGAGCTCAGTAGCGTTAGTTGTGCGATGAAATGTTTACAACATAGCACGTGTACCGGGTTTAATTATCAGAACACTTCCGGTAATTGTCACCTGACTAACGCAACAGTTACAGATCTATTAACCAACAACGACTGGGATCACTATTATCAGTGTTTGTAGGGAGACATCATTTGTTTATAGGGCGACATCATTTCTATAAAAAATAGATGGACTTCTTATAATGACTTTATTAAAAAAATATGTTTGAATATAAACAAATTATAATCTGCCGTTTTTGGTGAATTTTATAGCGACGACCAAGAAATTAAAAATAATACATTTCTATAGGGGTTTTAATAGTCTACTGCACTCCCCAAAATAATGTAAATATGCGTCATTGTAATAAACATTCTAATTATTCACGCATAGTGAATGTTGAGCTGAGCTTCACTCGTGAGATTTAAGGTATTCGACCCATAATTGAAGTTACCGTTAAATTTTATTTTTGACTAAGAAATACAGCTTTATTAAATCAATGTATTGCTAATTAATGATACAAATTAATATATTGTTTTAATTTGAGTCATTGTTTACAGTTTTAAGCAAAAAAAAAGTTAGTTACTCAAATAGTATTTCCGATGTTTGCCGAACATTACCGAGGTCTGCTCTATTGAAAAACAATATACATCCGGGACACCAAACATGATCACGTGGTCAATTATGG
This sequence comes from Limnoperna fortunei, assembly GCA_944474755.1. NCBI lineage: Eukaryota > Metazoa > Mollusca > Bivalvia > Mytilida > Modiolidae > Limnoperna > Limnoperna fortunei. The sequence continues at coordinate 64,336,277 of OX104123.1, forward strand.
TCCGGATACCTTAATTTGTACTATCTTAAGTGTAAAAATTTTGCAATCCACTCGAAACTGAAGAAGAATCTATATTTAAAATGAAAAGGAACTTATATAATGGCTGTTAAACACAAATTCTCCATAAATATGTTGTCTTTCACTTGATTGATTGATTGATAAAAAGATTGATTGATTGCTGATTATCATTTACAAAGAAATATTTTAGTTTGTTCAGGACATCAATTCCCTACTTGCGGTAAACAAGATTTATCTCCCATTTGCAGAGTTATCTGTTTTTAGAGCAGGTACTTTATAATACCTACTGTGGGTAAAAAATTGGTTTTTCTACAATATTTTTTTATTCACATATAGCAAAGCATCCGGTAAAATTTATTATGATATGCAAACTAATTCTGCAGTTTTTTCTAGTTGTACTGGAAGAGTCAGTCCACAGACCTTATTTAAAAAAAATAAAAACGTGATTTTTCCCTATCTGTTCAATACTAGATACCTGCTGTTATGAAAGACAACTCTTGCAAATGGGAAGTAACTCTTGTATTCCGAAAATAGGGAATAGTTATTAAATAATTTGATTTGTTAACGGGAAGTGTAAATATAAGTTCATGATGGTCTGTTGATAACATACCATCATGACGAATGTACATATACAGGATGGGAAGCAAAATTATCTATTTCACAGTTTTATTTTCCCTCTCAATGTCAATGCATTTTACCTTATACCTACATACTACACGTAAACCATTTCATGTCTTTTTTACAGTCAACTTCAACATTGCTGATTAAACGACATAAGTTATCCAATACTGGCTATGTCAAATCGAAGCTGTTTAAAACACGTAATTATTATTATAATAATAATTGATTGGTTGTAAACATGCTTTTAGTAAGAATTGAGTGCATTCTTTTCAAAGGTTCATGATAAAAATGCGCTTCGGTCAACGCCTTCATACGTCAATGAAACTTCACAACATTTTATTTCATTAAAAAATGCTGGAGTCCCGATTTAAATCGTGCACACTGTATTTTGGGGGATTTAAATTACTCTGCGCTGTTCGTTTACTTTTGACGACGTCAAGGAAGAGCGTGCTCTTCGTGACTACCGGTTTCATTGAGAAATGCAAAGAATGATTATACATCTTTCCAAAAGAAATCCAGGCTTGCTTTCCATTATCCGGTACGTACCGTCTGGATCGGTTCGGGATAATAGAACCTCCAAGGGCAGACGGTTTGTTTCAAAATGGCTGCCTTGAAATCGGTATTGCCCATATTATTTGAGAATATTAAAACGTCTTAAAATTTAACTCTTTCACTCTTTTGAAAGATTTTCACAATGCCAAAGGTTGTTCTTCTTTTGATTTTCGTCCAAAGCTTAAAATTCATTTCCACATCACATTTTCCGCGTCTGTGCCCACCATCTTGGAACAAAAAAATTGACGAATCAGATGTTCCGATATAGGTATGACGCGTTCCATTTCAGTTTTTGGGCGGTACAACTGGTACGTTCCGGTTAATGGAAAGCACCCCTGAATATCGATGAAAGATACATGTAATGTAAATATTATATGTTAATGGTATAAAACGTGCTCGTAGAGATTTTGACCGATTTTTTGCGTTTTCAAGTTAAGTGTACTTATACTGTTTGCCAAAGTTGTATTTGTAAAGGTTCCAAAGCTACGACTGTAAACAATTTTGTTCATTTCACTCCCAGAGACATTGTAGATTTTGTAAAATGTTCATTTTCATTGTTAAAATTTTTTCTAATTAAAAGACCTAATAGCTTACAATAAAAATTTATAATCTATTTATTGTTAGTGCCATAGTAAGTAAATAAATAAATAAATAAATAAATAAATAAATAAATAAATAAATAAATAAATAAATAAATAAATAAATAAATAAATAAATAAATTAATTAATTAATAAATAAACAACAATTATTTAATATACACAAAATACTGCATTTTCCGTTACTCACGGTGTTTTGTGTTGTTCGGTTATGGAGGATTTATGCATTTTTCTACACAGAGTAGTTTTACACAGAAGCATTTATTTATAAAATAAGTTTTAATTCGTTAGTGTTTATTATGCCTTGTATAAGATTTACCAATTATAGTCATACTGACCCCAAAAGTCGATATTGTATGCCTCAATCATTCTTTAATACCTCGACACCTAACCTCCGAATACTGTTTTCTGCAGATTTGGAAAATCGTATTGCAATGAAAAATATCAGTTCAAGAATGGAACTTTAAAAAGGCTTAACATACACATCTAGTCTTGCTAGAGCAGCCATATTGACACGTTGATTGGTTGTTTTTCTTTCGTTATTTTGTAATGATTTGCTTTCGTCTTGTAGCATTTTAAATGAATTGCGAGCTGTGTGAAATGGTTTAGCTTTTTATATATGCTACAACGTATAAGGTCAATTTTCCGTGCACCCATAATCTACTATCCCATCCATCTTCATACTCAGCTAGAGTGTTGCTGGGAGTAGCCATAGTGAATGGAATATCATTCACAATGCAGCGACTTCTATTCGTAGTCTTAATCTTATAACTTTTCATGTTCTCTATGTAGCATGTATTTTCATTTGAAATATACTGGTTGCTTTTAGAAATGAAACATAATTTGCATATATTCATTAAATAATAAATTAAAAGATTATATGATTGATCAGTTCCTTAGTTTTACTCACACATTTTTTTTCCAGTGAATTCGATATTTGTAATAGTTTATACTTTTTATAAAATGAAAAATTTTAATGATTTAATGTGTCTGACGTATTGCATGAACTAAAATCTCACAGGTAATTTACCACAACACTTCCGCATGCAGTTCAGCAATTTGTTTAACGGTAATCTGTTTGTTCGGTGTTTAGTTTTTATTTTTGTTTAATAGTAGTTACCTTTGCTGTTAAAAGATAAAAAGAAAATTCCGAGAATAAATAGCCTGATTATTCGACCAACTTTCAATAGTTTGATTTCAAGGGGAGTAACCGCTTTAAACTGTGTAACCTAATTCTACACAGGCATTTAACACCCGTATTCCAATCGGAACATCTCTCGGCCGTTTCCGTCAAGGGTCGGGAAAGTGACCCGGGAGGTAAGTGATCTCCATTTTGAACTATTTTCAGTCATTTCAAAGAATTTGTTACGTCAAAAGTTCGTTTTGTGACTTTCACTTCATTCATTTGATTGACTTGTCATTGACGATTAGTTGATTGTTACTGATGACGTCAGATTGTAAACAAATACTTATACATTTAAACGTTGTTGGAGAAGGAATTTTTTAGCAGTGTGAGCGAATTTAAGTTTTAAAAATACAATCGTCTATCCGACTTTTAGTTCTGCTTCGATAAAGCTCTGTATAGTTGAAAAATTAAAGGATAATCTATTTCGTCGCACTAAAATAATGTTGCTGTGTAAACAGACTAACCGTATCACATTTGGACCGATTTTTGGTCCATATCCATACACTTACCTCCGTGATTACTTTCCGACCATAGGCGGAAATAACCGAGGTGATCCGATTGAACCTTATTCCTCTCTAATCCAACAACTGAACTTGAAATTGTGTTTATTGTATTTAAATGTAAACTACAAACGGTAAGTTCTCCGACATTCAAAAGGAAAACAGGTCATACTTGTCAAAAGAGTCTAAAGAGTCTACCAACTAGTAAGCTTATTAAGTATCGGATCGACAAACATGACGATACAGCATAAACAAAAAATAATATACAAGTCTAGAAGATTATGCAACTATACAAATGACGTTGTTTCTTGTCAAAAATTTAGACAAAGACTGACCAATGTATGGCCTTAGTCATTGAATGTCAATACATGGACAGTCTATACTAACGGGACATGTCACTTGCGTTTTCGGCACTTTGTTAAAATGTAATCGTGTTCGGTACGGTATGATACGATTTCAGTTTTTTTTAAATACATTATTTACGATATAGACTGTCCCTGGTCAATATAAATAAATGACGTAAACAAGTCATAACATATTGATCTTAAACTTTCTCATTTCCAACTTAACCCAAAATAGTTGCTTCCCAAGTCCGCCAGCCGCGGACGTACCGTGCTGTTACTTGGCTTTGCTCAAATATTCCAACAAGATGTAATCCAAACTACCAATGTGACAAATTCATTATATATATTATGGAACTGAAACGTCTATAATTATTTAAGTAAATCATCCTAAGAACAGGGAATCAACGGAGAAATCCGCTACATTATGCATTCTAGATTCACCTGAAGATTGTAATGATACATGAAAGCGCTTGTGAAAATAGAAATGTAAATTCTGGTTACGTTGGACTTTTTATGTTTAATGTATACTTCTGTATACAAGATTACGAACTATATATAAAGTCTTACTAAGTATCGGATCGCCAACATGACGATACAGCATAAACAAAAAAAAATAATATATAAGTCTAGAGAATTATGCAACTATACAAAAATAAAGATGTTTCTACTATAAAATAATTGTATTAATAAATATGACAAAATTTCGACTTCCCAAATATATGATTTACTTAAGCTCAAACGGTAATTACAAAAGAAATGCTAAAAAAAATCGACCGTTCCAGAAAAGCTAAAAGTCAAGGGACGATTACAAATCCGAATTTATACACAGATATAAAAGACGAAACAAAAATAAATATACACCAACAAAAAGAAGGTATCCCGAATCCTATAAACAGCATAGGTGCACTCAGGTGGTCACGTCAATTAATCAGTGGAACCCGTCGATTTACTCATAATCAAATCCAGGCAAAGGAAAGACTACTTACGACTAGGCGAATCAAATTAGAGAGATAGATTACCAGAACCGATCAATAGTCACGGTGCCTGCAATAGAACTTCCGAAAAATAACAACTTATGTACAATGGTCATATGGTTCAGTTATATTTAAATACTTATAAACTGCATATTTGTGTAATTGCAAATTATGCGTTCCATTTGGTATCCTCTATTACCCCGGTCGTCACCTAGGGCAATATTTGATATGTCGGTACAATAAACTGGCCTTTATCCCGATACCCGGTGTTCAATTTTAATGACAATAAGTTACCAACAAGGCTAAAAGTGTTTAAAACAATTTTCCATCACAAATACATTTTACCCGTGCTTAGTAAAATGGAAATTAAAACATTATGGAGTTAAAAGTGTACAGTTATGTTACACATTTCACTACAATTGAAGCAAGACTACAAAACACTCAATTTCTAAACGATCATAAGATAATTTTGTTTTATCCCTTTTTTATAATTTGCTTATGGGACTTAAATGTCGATTATCGGAATTAGTCAAGCAAAAAACCTTTTATTATTTATTAAATTAAACGGGTTAACACTAGTTCAGCGTTAAGAAATTCTATCTTCATGGTTGTTTCTCTACATTTTCAACGTCACCAACATGTATTTAAGGCTATCTCTATCTTCAGTTTGTTCGTAATGCTTTAAACAGAAACGTTCCTGGTGGCCAACAGGAGAACGTGGGAGCGTCAGTTTTTAGTCTTTACAACTTTGTGATTAAGAACGTGTTTTTTAGAATGTTGAGGATTTTTTTATTTAAATTAAAAGTTATGCGGAAAATACGTTGTCTTGTTATTAACAATGAGGGTGAGACTAAGAGGTTATTTCATGCCGATTTTCATATCACACCCCATATCAACCCGAGACCCCCATATCTACCATTTAGGCCCGAGGGTAGATATGGGTCGAGGGTTGATATGGGTGTGATATGAAAATCGCCATATAATAAACCTTTTTATCGTATATTTTAGACATTTTGATGTGAGAATTTTAATGGTATGGAAGTTAATAATAAAATATGAACTTGACATTTTTTAATAAATAAATAACAATAACGTTCAATGATATTTTCTTGATTATAATAAGTGTGCACATGTTCGAATCACGAACACGCGCATCAAAATCACATCATTCTATGAAGTTTCAGAGTTCTGGGTTGAAAACTAAATTTTATTAAATCATTTTCCGCAAATGTTTTAATTAAAAAATAAGTTCCAAGTCTGAAAAATTAGGAAAATAATCCTTGAACAATTCTATAATAGCATATGTACAACTTCGATACATATGTTATCTTTTTGGAGGAGTTGATTATACGAAACACTGTCTTCTGCAATTGGTTGGAAAAAATATGAAATTCCCAATACTTATTCCATAATAGCAGGTGCACAAACATGATGAATCTCTCTGTTAAGTTTCGATGAAAGAAGATGTGTCCTGTCAACTCCAAACATTCAGTTCTGGTTTGATTCAATTTTTTAGCAGACGATACGATGTATATACGTAAAGGGGAAAATCCCCTAATAATATAAGATTACACAAAACAGATCCAGACATGTAAATACTGCACGGAAAAATAATAAATAAAAAAAATTGTCTTTTTCCTGCAGACTAGAAATCCATGTCAGTTCAGCGAGGGGTGACATTAAAGTACTAAAAATGAGGAAGCTCTATACCATTACTTACCTCTACATCAATGAGAGAAATGTGTGATATGGCATCATGCCATATCACAAGGGATGCCATATCACAAGGGTATGATATGGCATCCATATCATACCCCTTTGGTATCATTATCACACTCCTTTGTGATATGAGTTTACTGACATTGTCATTATCACAAAACAACATATATGATATATAATAATAATTTATACGAGTGCAATACAATTATATAAATATTTAATTGAGTTGTCCAAATATTAGTTGTTTATCTCTATGTAGTTTTGTCAACTGATTTTGCAAAAGCACGTGCTAATTATTTCCATTTATATATCATGGAATCAAACTCGTCACATACATAGGACAATTTTGTAACTTTGGAATAAAACAAATAGCAATGAAAACCGACCGAACAAAAAGAGCCGAATGTCAAGGGACAATTGCAAATCCGAAAACATATTTCAAAGTGTTTAGTTCTCTAACTCGGAAGACTTAAATATAGCATAACTGAAGATCATATTTTCCATTTATATGATCATGATATGAAACTGCTTTTTTATGTAGTGTAGAAAGTATTTAAATATATTCCAGAGGTGGCAGTCATCTTGGATTTCCGACCTAATATTAAATTTGTCAACGTGTATTATTTTAATGCTCTATTTTCGTGCCATGCTAAAGTCAGAGAGTGTTCCCAACTCCAACACCGAAGTTGGGGTTTCCTCCAGGAGTAGCAACTGCTCCACCAATAGAAACTTGACGCCATATTGCTCAAACTCCGTGTAAACAAACAATTCTAATATGACGTGCTTTAAAGTCTTTGAGACCACAACAGTGGTAAAAAAATGATTTATCTATGAGCAGCACGCGCTGAAAAGGGCGTGTTTTAAATGGCTGTTCCAATTACAAAACTGTAACTCCCACCGGAAAGCTTTTGCATGTGACTTATAAATCTTATAAATAGTGACACGCGCTATATATTTTATCCGTTGCAATATATTGTGTGTTATATTGACGGAACAGCCAGTTTATGGCGGAAATGATGTTTTCTATAGGTACCAAAATATTATAAATGTACTCAAATTGTCTTATTAGAATAGAAATAATTCACGGCGGCTGTGATTTATCATGGTTTTACCACGGGATGACCATTTATGTCGTTATTTTAGCCCTCGCTGTCGCTCGGGATAAAATAATATGACATAAATGGTCACCCCGTGGTAAAACAATGATAAACCACAGCTTCCGTGAATTATTTCTTAAACAGTCAAATCTGATTAGATTAAACAACTACACATATAAGTAAACGCCTGCGTTGAAGGGTAATAAATGGTGCAATCCTCATTGTCCACATTTAAGATTACAAAATTTTAAAGTATTAGAATCTGCGGGAACGGATATGTGTTGGGTAATTAGTTAACTTCAATGTTAGACTGACAGGAGTTGTTTCTTTTTGGCTTATATGCATACGTGTTTGGTTGATTATTAAGACGCTTCTCCTTTTACCCTCCCCTGTCATGCCTGTTCATAATTTTCCTTATACAGATGTTGCTGTGTATCCAACACATGTTTGTTTGTTTGTTTGATGGTGTTTAACGCCACTTTCAGCAATTTTTCAGCTATATCATGGCGTCCAGTTTTTATTGGGGGAGGAAGCCGGAGTACCCGGAGAAAACCCCCGACCTGCGGTAGGAAAACTGGCAATCCTTGTCAATTAAGATTGGAGTCGAGTACACCCTGCCTGCAGTGAGAATCGAACCCACAATCTCAGTGTTGACAGACCACGTGATCAATAGTAGACGAACTACCTTGACCACTCCGCCACCGAGGCCACCGAGGCCCCCTCCAACACATGTGACAATATGATAATATATGTCGAGTAACAATCCTAATAATTTTAAGATAATGCTTTATTTACTTTGATATTTAGATAAATGATCTGATCTGATTTTGTTTGATTGAATAAAAGGGGGCATCTCAAAGTTTGTTCGTTTATCTCTCAAGTGAATCGGTCGTCTCAAACATTTTGTTTATCAGTTAATCGGGTGGACTTTGGGACGGTGTTGGAGGTGTATTATAAATTCGTTAAAATAAAAACTTTGAACAAAACTAAGGTAAGAAATAAAAATAATAAATCTAAGGATTAGCAGTTAGAATTCTACATTTTAAAATTTTCCACTGTTGTAATGCAACTTGTGTATTTAAACTCTCTCCATTTCGAACTAATTTTTTTTTATTACACTATGAAAAGTGCAACAAACTTTCTCCCACATTTTGTTATATTTATTTCCTATCCTTTGCTAATATGTGTACCAGTTACTTGAATTAACATAATTTGCTAAAGGTATTTATACTTAATAGAAAAAAATTAGGACGCCATGATATCGCTATTCAACCCCACCCCCCCCCCCCCCAAACCGGTTGTACAGTGATGTACAACATAATTCAATTAAAACATATATATTTAAATAAATATACATACATGGCGTGTCAAAACTGAATTTTCACATTCGACCCTGGTAATTGCCAAATATAGAAAGTGTTTCAATCGACGGTCTGGGGTTGTCATCGAGATACCGGCTTCCACTTATAATGAAAAAAAGCTGGCTGAAAGCCATGAAATAGATGAAAAAACCTGAAGCAGGGTAAAATACCTTTTAAAAAGACAAACAAACAGAAGAACCATAGAGAAGATGTTGAAACTGTAGTATATCGTTTTCATGTGAATTACGTAGGTTTATGGAATCATTATATAACGTAATGGACAGGGCTTGTAGAACATAGTGGTCAGGTTGAATCTTTTGGTTTTAGCCAAAAGTCACTGATAAAGATTTAACTATACCTTCTATACATTAAACGGAAGTATAATCGATTTTTTCCGATAAAAAAAACAAAAAAACAATTAATTTAAATGTTTTTCGCAAAACGACCATGACATACACCTTGCTGTAATTCTGTAATGGTCAGATCAAAATGTACACGGTTGGCGTTAAACACTATAATGTACAAGAACGAAATTAAACTTAAAATATACTCAATTTAAAGTAAAAAGTAAATATATTTTAAAATATAAGTCTTTCTTTCAAAACCACTTGTGTATTTTATATTCCCTCCATTTTAAACCAATATTTTTTATTGTACACACAAATTTTAACAAGAAAAAAATAGAATAAAATAAATAAATAAATGCCGTACGATCTATTTCTCCTGTCTCATCTACTAAGCTGTGGACCGGGTACTATTTATATAGTCAACACAATTTGCTGGGGTGGTTTTATTGACTCTATATACAAAGCTATAGAACGCCATGATGTTACTGCTGTAGACATATTTTATATGTGTACTTTATTATTATTTATTAAAACCAGTAACGATACTCTTGTATTTTATATTCAGCCAATGGAGCGGTATGTATTACTGCTGTGTCTTGGAGCTGCGCTCGCCCAGAATAATGTCAGAGACCCTGCCGTTTGTTCTGGGGATCCCATTCCACCACCCGGAGGTATTTAGTAGTTTAGATAATTGCATTTTATTCAATAGAAAATAGCCGAAGTTTATAGAAAACAAAAACTAGCGGGTGATTATGTTATGGTTAATAGTTTAATAGTGTTTTGTGTATTATTTTGGTATGCTATTTATTTTATTTGATGAATGAGTACTATTGCATCATTACATTATTACGACCAACCTCCCCCCTTTACATAGCAAGGCTCTCAAACAAGCAAGTATTTCAACTAAAAATCACATCCTGATTGATTACAGAACTTATTTTAATGTCAAAAACTAGTATGAAATATTTGATGCTTTCTTTCGCGTGTCAGCAGAAATATTGCTTGCTGGATAAAAACCAACAATCAGTTATTTATTCAATCAATCAAAACAAAGTTATGAAATTTATAAACTTTTGTTTTGTGAAACCTGAACTATCGGCAATCAGATCACAATATTTTGGCAGAAATTATGACAAAAGAAATTTTGTGATTTTCGTTTCAGTCTGTAAATGTTTGTTATTGTTTTTTTAGAATGCAAGCGTTGTTGTCCGTTTATTTTATTAATTTTAATCGTAATGTTTGCACTAATTAATTCTTAAATGTTATAAGGCATAAGTTTCGAATAACTTGTATAGAGACAATGTATAACGCATATGTGTTCAAGCGGCATGCCTTTATATATGCAGTGTTTGTTTTCAGTTGGCCAAAAAGCAATGCCAGCAGTCCCGTCAGTGTTCTCAGCTCGTATTGAGTGCGTAATAATGAATAAAAATATGACAACAGATATAAATGAGTACTATGATGAAGTGAATAACAGGGGAGCAGTTCATCAACTGGATCACGGTCAAGAATTAGACGCCTGGTACGACTACAACACCAACGAGTTTATAGCATACTATTTACCAACACGTATGTATCTTCGGAAAACAGTTAATACGTTCACTCATTTTTATCTTTCTACTTTTCTTGGTCCGACGTTCGGTTATACAGCAATTTAAAAATTGATGAATATTTCCCAAATCAATAACATTAGCAAAATCAATGATCACGCAAAGCAAAGAATGGCGTAAAAAATAAATAAATAAATAAGTGCATTTAATTCAAAGATGAATCTTTGTTTTCCAGTATTAAGAAATTGTCGAATCCTAATGAGATTTTTAGTTTTCTTGCTATAGATCAGCAACATACAACCTTTTAAAACTGTTTATGCGCAAGAATAGTCAGTGTCCCTGTTCCTAAGCACTTATGTTTGATTGTTTGATGGTTTATAACGCAACTTTCTGCTATTTAAATCTATTTCGTAGCTTCCAGCACACTTTACGCGCAGTGAGACTCGAACCAGCAATCTCAGTATGTGATAGGCACGTGATTAATACTAGATGATAAGTACCTACCTTAACCACTCAGCCACCGGGGCCCCCTTCCTATTTATTTATAGATTGCTTACCATCAGAATACAATATAGTACCATCTAGCTCAAATAATGATTTTCAAGAATGTAGGGAAGCAGGTAGCGACGAACTTTCGTTACAACGAAAACCCATTTAATGTACTTGTATTACAGAGACCTGCTTTGTTCAGACACTCAGTACCTCTGACCAAAGATTTCTGTTCGGATATACCCCAAACGGTGCAACTGGTAAAATATTTTCTGCGGGAAAGATGTTACATATGATTGAACCAGGAACAAACCAAGTTTACATGGGACTTCAAAGCTACCGTGGCATTGCTGTGGATACGTGGCAATCTTGTCAGTTCTGGGCCGCTTACAATGCAACAATGAACGTCACGTGGTATTTCACCGGTAAGTTTACTGTTTTGTTTAGTAAGGTCCCAGCAAATTTAAATTCAGTGTAAGGGGTTTAGAAGCGGCCGCGTGAGCCTCCAACGCTATAAAACACGCCTGATTATGTGTAACGGAAAAGTTTGAGGATCTCTTCATTTAATGATTACATGTACTTTGTTACTGTGCAGATTGCAGGACCTTGCAAGGAGCTTCGCTCTCTCCTTGCTCAAGACATCTACATCGGCCGCATATACGAGCCATTGATTTCCCTTAATATGCAATCCTAGATCCGCCATTGAAATTGAAATTTGTTCTGAAAATAAAAGATTGTACCACATCTGTGAATAATGCCCACTTCTGAGGTGAAAAAAAATATAATGGTCTGTCGATTTCAGTGTATAGTCTAAGTAGAAATATTTCCGATATATGCAAGTAACTACTTATACGGTAAAGTGCAGCCTGCATAATGATTCTTGTGCCACTTCCAGCAAAACCTCCCAGCATTTCACAAGACGGGGATCCATTGTATATAGCTATACACGTAGACCACTTGGTCACCGAGGACCCTATTCCAGAATGAATACCATATATGCATGTTATCTATATGAATTTGTTTTTAATAGTTGACTATGAGGCTCAAAGAAGCAGCACGTATTTGCTTCATCTCTTTCTATTTTTCTTTAAAAGCTCCAACGGCCTGGGATACAGCGGTGGGCCAAGTAGTTCCTGTAGGTGCTTACGTCGTTGGAAGAGTATATGACACGCCGACGTATTTCCATACAATGGAACATTACTACAACCTCTTCCACTTCCGTTTGTCAGTAGATAATACAGGAGTGTTTGAGGTAAGTACTGTCCGTAAGCTTGAGGTAACATTTGTTCGTTTGCCTGAGGTAAGTATGTTCGTTTGCTTCATGCAAGTAATGCCCGTTCGCTTAGGGTAAGTACTGCCCGTTTGCTTGAGGTAAGTACTGTCCGTTTGATGATGTATGTACTGTCCGTTTTTGAGGTAAGTAATGTCCGTTTGCTTGATGTAAGAACTGTCCATTTGCTTGTGGTAAGTACTGTCTGTTGTTTGAGGTAATTACTGTCCATTTGTTTGATGTAAGTACTGTCCATTTGCTTGAGGTAAGTTCTGTCCATTTGCTTGAGGTAAGTTCTGTCCGTTTGCTTGAGGTAAGTTCTATCCGTTTGCTTGAGGTAAGTACTGTCCATTTGCTGTTGTAAGTACTGTCCATTTGCTTGAGGTAAGTTCTGTCCATTTGATTGAGGTAAGTTCTGTCCATTTGCTTGAGGTAAGTTCTGTCCGTTTGCTTGAGGTAAGTTCTGTCCGTTTGCTTGAGGTAAGTACTGTACGCTCGCTGTTAAAATTCAGTACTGTCCTAGTGTGGAAAACACATGTCTGATAGTAACGCGTCTAGTCAAGCAATTACACAATTCATGCTCAAACCATACAAATTACGAACTAAACATTTAAGATAAGTGTCGAGAATGGACAAAATTTCATATATATGTAGTCTAAACTACATGTGTAAATAATTTACATAACACATCATGTTTAAGTGGAGAAAGAATTCGAAAATTTAAATATCTAGCCAAATAATAATGTAATCTTTTATTAGGAACAACAACTCAAATTTTTTAACAATTCATCAATGTGAACAATTTACGCGATTCGTGTTACATCCCATACATCTGTTCAATCCTAAATTTGTGCACTTAAAGATAAATAAGCCTTCAATGTTTGCATACTAGTGATAATTTGCTTTGCAATTTAAAGTCGAGTTCTGGTATACGGCCTTTTACTGCAGACAATCAGTATTTTGACTTCTATTGATCACGTGGTCTGTCAACACCAAGATTGCGGGTTCGAGTCTCATCGAGGCACGGTGCGCTCGACTCCAATCTTAATTGACAAGGATTGCCAGTTTTCCTACCCATGATCGGTGGTTTTCTTCGGTTACTACGGCGTCCTCCCCATTTAAAAACTGGACGCATTTATACATGTGAAAAATCGCTATATATCGCGTTAAAAATCACTCAAACTAACAAACAAGCATATCTCTAGCTTTTATATGGTGACAGCACCAACTTTAGAGTAACTGTAATTTTCATCGATATTAGTACATAAAAACCTAATATTTTTATGGATAAAGAAGGTATATTCCTTCTTCTTGTAGACACCCTCTGGAGTCCAGTGTCCTGGTAGAAAGAACACCAAACAGTTACCCACAATGCCAGCTGGCTTCAGTTTTACTTCCGAATTTATCGATAAGACTCGTTATACAATTTCATTCATGCAGGTTAGTATATTCCAAATTGAAGAATGGTTATTTGAGTCGCTTGACGCTAGGTGGCGCCTATATACAGAACTGGTTCAATAATCCTCGGTTTCATAGCAGTTAATTATACAACGCAAAAGCTCGGACAACAGAAATCGACTCAATATAATGTGCTGAAAAATGAGGCAGAAACAATTAAAGTATCGCGATAGAGTTTTTTTATCCAATATTTTGCGCCCAAATTTCATGTGTTGTAGACTATGTTTTGAATGACACAAAAATGTATGATATAGTCAATAAATGAAAAAAGATGTTACGAGAAGCTGTCAGATTGTTAGGAACAACAATTTACTGTACTGTCTTCGTAAAACTGTCCAAATCATCTTCAAATACACTAAATGTTTAAAACAGTACTAAAAATATTTCTATGAAAGTGATTGATTTAAAGCTAATGTAGTTTTTGAGTGCATGTTTGTATTTGTAATCCAGGAGTTTTATGATTACACCAGTAAGGCAGTCAAGTACAACTTTAGACCACTCCAAATTGAAAACAATCCATTCGGAACAAACACATTGAGCGAAATTCATGATTTTTCAACAGGTATGGTATGACTATAAACAAAGAATTATTTCTTTTAAAAAACAAAAACAACAGCCCCCCTCTCCCGAAAATTTCAGCTATATCAGTGCGTTAATTTCTGTTCGGGGGGGGGGGGGAAGAAAAAACCGGTGTACTCGGCGAAAACCCTTTATCTTCTGTAGGAGAACTGGCACTCCTTGTCAATTAAGATTTGAGTCCAGCGCACCATACCCTCAGTTAGAATCGAACACAACCTGTGTTGACAGAACATGTGATCAATAGCAGATGAACTACCACAATCTTTCGACCACGAATGATCGAATTACGACTAAAAAAACGACAGGAATTCAATACCACACAAACATAGTAGATATTTTAGTGAGTTATTTCACTCGTGCGTTACAATGATACCTAATAAGGATTAACACGAATAATAATTTATGTTTTTTTTTTTATTTTTATCTTAACACCTTTAATTACAATTTACAGCAAATCTTGTGAGATTCTTATATATTATTACTTAATAATATTTATTTCAACTTTAAGTTGGACTTTGGTTCCTTTTCTTACTTTTGAAGATATAACGGTATATCGCCAAAAATATTACACCTTTCAATGCTCTATATTTTTATTATTCTATGATTTTTAGTTTATTTGATGTTAAAATAACTTTATTGCACATCTCGTCCAAGAACTGTATTTATCTGCACTGGCACAAATCGGTAAATGGCGCCATACGTCATATTCATAAATTTTAATTTGACACTATTTAACTGTGAATGAAGCTGTTAATAACTTTGTTGATGTGAGAAAAAAATCAAACACCATGACGGAAATTCTGAGACAGCAACGATAGGATTTGGCGTCTCTGACTCGGCGAAGTAGATCAGAGCATTATTTAATATTAATCTTGTGAGTATAAGATTTTATTATCTTTTAATGTTGCTGTGTTGAGTTCTATATAACTTCTACTAATTATCACACATACGCGTTAATAAACTACGGTGAATTTATATCGACGACATGGACTTAAGATAATTTTTTTTCAGGAGTTGCTTATATAACAGACACCATGTATGGAAACTGTACAGCCAAGAAAATCGAACTGACCTTTGATGACAGAAATATAGACCGTAATCACGTGTCTATGAGAAACCCCGCCCAATTTTTTTATTTTGATATCATAAACTACACATATGAAGGAGTAGTAAGTATACAATAAATGATTTGAGAAGATACGTCATTTACAAAAAAATAAGTCTTGAACTACATTTAATTATGGCACTTTTATCCAAATCTTTCGTTCATTTTTGACAATCTGGTTTCCGAAAGTGGTTCGGTTAGCATCATTTATCGAAAAACATATTCTTTTCAAAACGTCTGCTGAAAGTAATTTGAACCAATCGTATGAAAGAATTTCGTAATATGGAAATCATATAAGAATTTTATATGCGTAGCTATGGCAAACAATATTTCCAATACACACGGACACTTATGTAATCGATAATTGATTGCCAAGTTATCTTAGGTTCTAGTTTGGACGGTGTGACCTTAATACAATAAAGCGGATTAATTCAAATTAGAACGAAGATCGATCGTTATTATGTGTCCGACATTTGAACAGTCTTGCAGTGTAAATTTACTCTAATGTTATACAGCATACAGATCCTAAACACAATACACGTGTTCTAGTATAAACTTAAGCATCAGTGTTACAGCCTAATACCACACTGAAGGCTTGTCGGCACACACTAACACACCGTTTGTTTGCCTCAGCATGGCATTTGATACACAGTTATAAAATTAGCCCTCTACCTTTATTTCATTGTTTTTCGTTTGTTTCTTAGAGTACGAACCATGTTAAGTTCCCAATTATCTATGTACAAAAACGTCGGAGCCTCAAACAAACTTCTCAAGTCTAACTCGTTATCTACATCGTTTGGACGTTACTAATAAAAAGAAATATTACCCAGAGATCCCTCACAATATCTGAAACATATTGAAACCTAAGGCGTTGTTTTAGAAGCAGAAAGTAGTTTATTCGGATTAAGAGTGAAGAACCTCTCCAAGAAATCGTTCATTGTTTGATTATATTCTGCTCCCGGGGAGTAGCTTGATGGAAGACTAGGTGTTGGTCAAGGGAAAGATAAAGTACATATATTACCAAAAGACGTGTGTAGTTTTGATCGATATTCAATATTCTTAACTACATAAAGACACTGAAAACTCATCAATATTTACTTTCATCAACAACATTTCTTAATACCCTTGACACTTGAAGGCCTTTATAGAGCCTTTCGTTAACGTAAATGCCGATTATCCATACACATTAAAAATAATGTAGTTGCTAAGGTGGGAACAAAATAATGAATTTATTTTACAGAAATCTATACGAAATATAGACTGTGACAGTTGGGTAGGAATACGGGCAAATTGGCCGACTGACGGTGTCAACTCAACATGGATGTGGTACTTCGCAACAGTAAGTATGAGTTGAGTGGTGTCATAACAAAACCACGATGAGCTGATGTAGATCGAATGTTTAGTTAAGAAGTTAAAAACCTAAAATTGCGATATATTTACATTTAATAACCTCCACAAAGCTGACAAAAATTTGATTACATAATTTATTTATTTTCAGAATATAAGTATTAAGTTTTATAACGTTTTTTGTGTGTATAATTTTCAGTCTGACTGGGTTCAAGTGAACACAGGAACGGAGCAGAGCGGAACACCAATAAGGCTTACTATTGATTCTTCAGACGTAAGTCATTTTATTTATGTGATTGATAATTTGTGCGCCAACAAACTATAATACCAAAAGTTGCTCTATCCTGTTTGGGATCATAGATTTCTGTTTTGTTTGATTATTTATTTGAATGTGGTCAGCAATATTTCAGCTATACTGTGGTGTCCAGTTTTTATTTGGTGAGGAAACGAGAAAACCCGAATTTATGTAGCCGACTTCAATTTTTATATAAATTTTGCAATTGGGTGCATTACAACTTGAACCGTGAGTGCATTTGTGTCATGTCTTAATTCGATACTTAACTTGCAATTGCTTGTTTGTTAAATTGGTGTTTGATGGCACTTTCAACAGTTTTCCAGCAATCATTATCAATTGAGATTAGAGTCGAACAAGCCCCGTGCGCAGTGAGACTCTAATACACATCATCAAAGTTGACAGCCACGTGGTCAATAGTACATAACTAAAACTGATACAAAATATCTTATTTATTTTTGTCTTATCCGGCGATTTTCATTTATATTAGTTTCGTGATCAAAATAGGAATCTGGAGAACGAGGTTAGCAACTATGACCTTCTTAAAAAAATTACAATGTCAGCTCGAGTTGAGGTCGTTTTCACATTCTTCGAAGTCGGCCATTTAATAATTTGTTAAATATATTTGTACTTTTTGCTGTTTACCCAGTAGCTGACATGTTCACTAAAGTTCTATTTCTTATTAGACCGACCCTTTGTTATCGTTCATTATGCAGCATATTAGCGTCACAAGAAGATTATGGTAGAATATGGAAAAAACTTAATTTGCAGATAAATGTCCACTGCAACGTAACCATATGACGAGTTAGTTAAAGACTGTGAATTTGCCTTTTGCAGCTACATGGTCTCGGCTCTTTTGAATCTTTAAAAGGTGTTTTTATCGTGCATAGAGAGTATACAAACATGATACCCTTTGCAGTCTTTTACCATATGCAGAAAAAACACCGACAACAGGTTGTCATCCTTATACGTCGACGCGCTGGACTGTCCAATTGGTCGAAAAAAGAATCGTAGAATTTATCTGTACTTTATGTTTGGTTATTTGGGGATTTTTGTCAAAGAGAATTCTACGATTATCGATGATTTTAAAGTGAGAACATTGTCTTCTAGATAAATTGCATTTTATTTTTTTAGGCTGGCCTACACTATGAATATAATATATATAATTTTGTGAAGGATAAACCAGACATACTTGATTTTGACATTAGTGCATGTTACTTAACGAGGAGTCGTAGAAAATTCCAACTTAATTTCCCAGGTAAGGTGATCTATACGATTTTTAGGACTGAATAAATGATCACGTGACTCTCTAGAAAGTTAGTTAGTTCATAATGGTTATATTGATTATTTAACGTCCAGCAAGCAATATTTGAGCCGTATTCAGGACGTGATTATAAAATGTGATACAATGTGATCGTTTAAAATAACGTCAGCAGATATGCAGATAAAATGAAATTAACACAATAAAAATTATGATATAACTTGACAGTATGGTAAATTGTACCTATTTACTAATTGCTTGTAAAATCACTGTATATGCGTGTCACCAGTGATAGTTGCAAATAAATATTATGTTCGAATATTGGTCATGTCAACAAACTTGGGCCTCGGTTGGTTTATTTTTAAACCGTAACTCTATGATCATGGCATGACTAAGGCGAAACCTAGTAAATACCAATTCATCCAATTGGCAATTGGTCTAGCTGAAACTTCGAAAATTATAATTAACTGTATGAGATATAAGCTCTAAGGCACACAACAATTGTATATGTAAAAGCTTAGTTTTATAAAGTTTACTCCTTGTTTAAAAATACTTGTCAGAAGTGCATCATATAATTATACATAGATTGCATTTTTCCTATCCTCAGAAGTACGTCTCGGTATAATATGGGTGTTTTAAGACATGCCGTAAATAAGTATTCCATTAAAAACCTTAATGCGTCTTACTCTTTGAAATTTAAATACAGTATAAATCAATGACAGCATGCGGTTTACGAACAAGCGCCTAATGCATGTATATTACAGTATTTGAAATGACTCTTAATGGTTTCACAAACGCAAGACTGAGGCATAAATATGATAGCCATCATGTACGTTTCGCAAACCCGATTCTTATAACCAAGTAAGATCGAGTTTTTCATCAAGGCTAGACATCTACAAAAGAGGTCTTTATCGCGTTACAAGAATAGCACACAACAAACATTTTACATACTGTTTCATAAGGGTTTGAATATTAACCACTTTGGAATATTCCAGGTGACTATGCAGGAGTAATAAGCAGCAATATGAAAATATTTAAATATTTCATATTAATATCACTCACGAAACAGTTGCAAGTTTCCGCTCTAAGAGTTTCAAATATTCAGGTAAATAAATCTTGATTTCTGCTTCTTAAGGTTCTGCTAGTTTACCACATTCTTGCGCGAGCATCTATAAATGCACTTTTGTGTTTTTACTGTTAAAGTTAAACATGGCAAGGTTAAAGACAATATAGTATCGAGTTGAGATATTTCAAGATGGATTTTGTTATGTTTTATTCATGTGATATTGGTTCCGTGCAAAATAGAACATATGTTCCGAATATTGAAAAAACGTAATCCGAATAGGGTCCGAGACGTGGTAGAGGTTTGATACATGGTATGTGATGCAGGTGTACAACCCACATAAATAATTATAGAATATTTACGTTTTTTAAAACACATATTTACGTCTCTGTTTTATCGAATTACGACATCATCGAGTCTCAAAAACCGTAAACGATCTGTTTATCGCTGTTTAGTAAAATTGTATTCTCTTTATTTACTCAACGACGTTTTGACAGTAAGTTAATTTTAACGTATAAAATTTAGACTATGCAATTTAATATTTTTTATCTATGCGATGAATCATCAAAACCATTGATAGTCTGATCTACACATCAACGGGAATGTTACTCTGGCTGCTTAAAACGGAATCCTGCAATAATAATCTCAAAATCTACTCGAACCACCTGGAATATTGATAATCTAATAGAAAATTCCGGAAATGCTGCATACCAAATTACTGATTTATTTCAATATAATCATGAACAATCATACATATGCCACATTTTGTATTTTAGGTCTTTATAGATCAAGATGTCATTGTGACTTTTCAACTTTTGGATGTGGCACCAATAGTTGGCGATGTGCAAAATGCTGTGCAAGAGACACCATTGGCTACTGCAGCTAACACTCTAATAAGTCTCATTCAACAGAACAGGTTCTTTGTGTCATTAAACGATCCTGCCTTTAAAAATGTAAATATCCTTTTCGCTTAATCGCTCAAACCTCGGCCACGCACTCTCATTATGACACATTAATATGATTTCCGTAAAAGACGATTCCTGATTTTTTATTGCTCCATATTTTATTTTGTGTTTGGATGAACAATAAATAAACCATGAACACAACAAAAATAAGATATCTGTTGAACAGATAATCATTTATTCCCGCCTTAGACACAAGCATTCTTTAATATTTTTTCAAATGTGAGGATCCAATCAACTTAATTGGACGGACTTCGTCTTACTCCACTTCATGAGCTTATTTGTAGATAACAGGTTTGTAGTTAGTTGATATTTACTGTAAAAAATCTGCAAAACTGAGTCTGTCAATGACACGAATGCGACTTGCGTTTAAAAAACAGCTCATTGGATGTCAGGATACAGTGCATATAGAAAACGCTAACTTTCGTTAACATGTGTTTAATATTATGTTTGCATGTTTCATTGTTTCTGTCTGTATTTCACTTAGTTAGGTCTACCTTTTTAATGCTTTTATAAAATTAATTGCAGCTGGTTGGTATAACCCCAAAACAGACAGGGTTTGTAGAAACAACTTACCTCGTACAAAATACAACTATGTCAACTGACACCGGAAACGGACCAGGTAAACACACTTTCTTACAAAACCATATTAAGAAAAAATGTTTAAACTGGAAACAGATAATAGCTTGCCCAGTACCTTATTAGCATTTTGATAAACTGACGTCTGCTAACTGGATCGTTATAAAAAAATATCAGTCAATCAATTAGTTTACGTTAGTACATTTTGTTCTCGTAAATTGCATTGTACAAATATCAATATTAGCACGACACACATATAACGTATTAATAAATATCGAATTTAGACAGTAAATGCAAAAGCGACACATAGAATAATAATAACAAAATATTTGTCAACTTTCAAAATACATAGACGATAACATAAAAAACTAAATTAAAGAAAAATTGTTTGGGATGAAATAGATATGACGTACAATTGTGTTACTTATACATACCTAAAAAACTAAATCAAAGAAAAAATGTTTGGGATGAAATAGATATGACGTACAATTGTGTTACTTATATATACCTTAAAAAAACTAAATTAAAGAAAAATTGTTTGGGATGAAATAGATATGACGTACAATTGTCTTACTTATACATACCTATGTGTGAGCATTTTATGTCTAGATTCATGAATCACCGGTTAGGCATACTATTGGGCAACATGTGCTCAACTCAAACCTTAACTACCTGGCCTTTCAGGTTTTCTTTCCGCAGGCCTAAGACTCTCGTTGGTGTTTAGAACATCGGGCATATAATATTCGATTCCATTCTTAATAGACAAAATGAGGGTGGGGATATCATCGGGCATTGCAGACCAACATCCGAATAAAATGTAAACACAATGATTTTGAGATAAATTTCTGAAAGCGACGTACAACTTTAAAACAAAGTACTGTGCTACAAATTTTCAAGAAACGTACTGAAATTATAATTATTCTTTTTACAGGTACCATGGCAGCAGTGGGCGTGGTCATGCCAATTGTAGGTGGAGCCTTGGGAGGATTATTTTCCTATTTCTTTTTTAAATGAACAAAATCTCATTTACATTATAACAATATAGTATTTCGTATTAGTATTATTCACGTATTTAAATATTAACTCTGTCTCGATACTTACTGTGGCGTCATTGTAATATCTGGCAGTGATTATTAATGTGAACTAACCATTAAAACCACGTAGGACAAACAAATTTAATATTTGCGATGTTTAAACGAAGGATGTCACAATCAACAATAAAAACTAATGACATCAAAATTGCAGTTACATTACGAAAGGTGCCATAAACTTTAAAAAGAAATATTTAGACTGATATAAATTTCCAAAACGGCTACAGCAATTTCAAGCCTGTTCAAATAAAATACTATTATAAAAAAGACTCAGTGTTAAGTTCGTTGACACACCTTTCTAAGGTACATACGATAAAGGTGATACTAATATCTATATGTTAGATCGTTTATTATGTGACAACATTGTTTTCCGAACGATAGTTAAATTTTATATTTCAACATAAATTAATACACCTATTTTTATGTTATTGTTTGCCTTTATAGCTCGTCTGACTAAAGGTGATATATTACAATCAGTTGTCGTCGTTTCGTCGTTAAGGCTTTATTTCACACTTGTCTGGTGAAACATGGTTGGCCGAGAAAGCTCGTTTTGAAAGAATTATCTTATCCTGGGATGTCTTCTACTTATTTCTGAGGTACACATACATGACCGCTGAACAATCCTTGTTTTCGCCTTGAAAACTACGAATTTAAACAATTTTACTTCGGAATCCATTAGAGCTGTGACTGGATACAATACAATTCTGCCGTGACAAATCCTTGTGTCCGGGTTTCTGAAGTTAAAAAATATATAAGTATGAAAACACAAGACCAAAGGTGTATGTACTGCAACATTGCATGATGAATTATAGATGATCATTTATAAATGTTGACATTTATTTTATTTAAACATTGACTAATAAGAGGGCAAGATTTCTTAGTTGATGGACAATACACAAAAAGTCTCTAAACATTTAAGGCCCAATTAAGCGACATTTCTGAAGTAATAATGCATTTGATTTCATTCTACGAATTGCAGCCAATAAACAATTCATTCTTTACAAAATTTTGACGTATTTTAGTAAGGATTTATTTCGTGACAAGTGAAAACTGCTTACGCGTATGGTCCAGATTACGCTCCTTTTGTAGATCAAGAAATGCATAAATTGCATTAAACACAAATATTTTTCAATGTTTATTTAGCTTTTTGTAATACGGCGAATTTTTCATTTTGATAGAGCAATTTTCTATAGTAAACTTTTACCTAAATTTCAACGGAAGTGTATGTTTGGAAGAGTAGATTGTTGTCTATTCGAAATCCTTCGGGTAATGTTGTTTGAGGTTGGGGCGAGAAAAGTTTAGGAAACAACGCTAGGTCCCTTAAGAAACTCAAATGGTTGACTTTCTATTTGATATTCCCATAGCAAATGTCAAGGACAAAACCTATGTTCAGAACATATATCCCTCTCGAGTTACGGTTTGTGTTTTGAACAGTCGTCAAATTTCCAAGCACCATAACTCCTATTAGAACTCGTCAAATATTTTGCTAATATATGCTTACTTTGTCTTTTACTATTCCGTAACAATTCCACTCTTCAGTGGAAAAAAAGCAATGTCTCCACATTAAAAACGAACACAAATATGTATGTGCTAATAACGGGAATGAGTTTTTACACGGTTCATTATGTACTGATCCAAAAATATATCGTTGCTATGGACTTCTTAAAAGCGCAAGTGACCTCTCGGTAATGATATAAAAACATGTTTCAAGCAATGTTTTCCTAAATTCAAAAATATATGGTTGCTTGGCACTTTTGTAAAATAATTGAATCTGACCTTTATATTATTTACAAGTCTTTATTACTAATGCATTTATAATTAAGCGTATTTAGTTGTACCTCAATAGCTATGGTAGTTCTGCACTTGACAAAACAAAAGAAAGAACACGACCAAATTGCGACATGATAATTTTGTTTTATTATTACACTTTTTATCTATCTATCTTTTCCTTCTTAAAATTGTTTCACTAAAACGTTGCACAATTGTCTCATCAAGCGCATCAGAGCTAGTGCTAGAGATTACTCCGTAATTAAAAATGTTGTGATGTTAAAGAACGAACGTTTAATAGTCTATGTCTGTCTGATACTTATAATGAAAGCTCTATTGGATATGTCACCTACCTTTTTACATTATTTTGAAAAAGTGAAGAAAAGAAAAAGAATAAAAAAGAACAGCCAATTATTCAATGAACAATAACAACGTATTGTCGGGGTCTAATCGTTCAATCTTTTGGGTATTTGCGTCAAGGGCCGGAAAGTGACCTCGGATTTAAAGATTCGCCATTCGTAATATTTGCAGTCAGGATCAACGAATTTATTAAGTCTTAGTGTCGATTGAGACATTTTGGCTTATTAGTTTGACTGGTTTTTTCAGGGGAGGTTTTGCTCTCTGTTAGTTTAGATTAAGCAAATTTTTGTTTTAAATGAATGATTTTTAGTTGTGTTAAAACATTATCTGTATAGGTTTAATAATTAAAAGTCATTTGCACAGTAAAACTATGTTGCTATGTAAACAAGAATTACCCTATCACACTCAGACTTATTTTTAGCCCATATTAATACATTTACCTTTAATGTAACGTTACAAAACGTAGGTGGAAATATCCGAGGTGATCCGGTCGCCATGTGTAAAGCCTAAGTTGAACCATTTTACAACTATTTATATTAGCTAAAGTGACTCAAACACAGACATATTACAATTTTAAAACTCCTGATCTTACATCGATTCGGCTAATGAAAATAATTGGAAAATTGGCTGTAAAACTAGAGCTAATTCTGCAAAATTTAATGCAGATGATAGCTTTTATTTCAAATAAATGCCAATCAAACAAACTATTTGACAACTAACTCATCTACAATGTTTATTACTATCTTTAATTTAAAACGACATGAACAGATTACTTATTCCCCAGTGAATTATAAACAAGTATTTTTCTGTTACTGACAATGTTACGCATCGACGAGTATTTCTTATGGTCTATTATATTATATTTAAAGTTATGTATAAATAGCATTACTTCCTTGTTATGGATAATAAATAAGGTGTATTTTGCGTCATAGATTTAACTCAATATAAAAATGCGGTTATTAACTTTGTATGTAGATGTGCATAATTGATAGAGTATTTCACAAGAGAAAAAAATAACACAGGATAAACAGTAATCTGGGAGGTAAGTAAATATATTGTATCTTAGCCTGAACCATCCATTCTATTCAAATTGTTATTTTGTTGATGAGCCATTATTCCACATTGCATTATCAGAAAGGTAGCAATTGAGAAGTATTTAAAAATACGTTTCTTGTATTGTCAATATTTTATCGTCAGTACTTTGATTGATTGATTAATGGTGTTTAACGCCCGAGCAGCTCAGTACTTTGTATACAGTATGTAGAGTGTAATGTATTGACATTTTTTCTGTTACATCGTTTCGCTCTAATTTTATACGAAATAGGACAAATTTCAAGGTCCAAGATTAAGGTACTATTTTATTTTTTAGGGACATTTATGGTTCTTAAGGTGGACCCTACATATAGTATCTAATGTGAAAGATTTGAAATATGTTTGCAGACAGTTTTGCCATTTTTTTTATTCATTACACAGGGAATATGCTACAATGCTTATTGGATTCACCTATAACTTACTAGTGGTATATGATACTCATCCATATTAATCAACTTAACAACTGACATGCGTGTATCCAGCCATGATCATTGCTGTAGTTACTATATTTCTGATGTTTGTTCTGGAGTTTTCCGGATTCGCGACTTTGATTTGTGGATCGTCTTTTTGACAGTTTCCTCTGTGTTCTGTATTTTGTTATTACCTGAATTTAGTGCTATGCGACTATTAGACGAGTATAACTTTCAAACTTATCTCCCAAATTGGCTACAATATTGTTATTCGAACATCTGAGTGTAAATAAGTGTAAATAAAACGCTTACTGTTAACACATTTGAATCTAAAAAATGTTGTTCAGAATACAGTATAAAACAAAGAAAACAATAAAGAATCAGTTCTTCTACTTAAATACATAATCAATACAAATAATACTCTATCATGCTGATTAGCAACACATTTGATAGCTTTGTTAATATTTATAAAAAGGCACGAACACATTCATTAAATCATACTATTATTTTCCAATTTAATGATTTCTTCATACAAAACTTCTTAAAAGTAACTACCATTTTTTATGCTGGAGCGATGAGATGAAATCGTACGTATTCCATTATCTGTTATTATATCGGCAAAAAGCTATTATTATTTTACCATACAATAACTAAACTTAGAAATGCACTAAAATTATTTAAGCGACGTAATGTGATACTTCCTTGTTATGGACAAATGCACACTATAGCACCAATTTTTCTCCAACGAATAATGACCTATATGTTCTTGTTTAAAAATCTAGTTTAATATTTATTATATGCAAACACTGTACATGGTCATTAATCAATTTTGCAGTAAAAACGTGAAATCCAGAGTATTGACCCCAGTGGTCAGTACATAGAACACAATTTCCACTTTTACTATCTTGAGATATAAAATAAATATGTCAACGATTGTTATATTGTTGTAAAACATTATGATAAACAAGGATATAACTTTCAACTGCAAAATATTTTTAACGTTTCAAATTATGACACCAATAAAGCCATTGCGCTGTGATAAACACGTGCACGTACATAAACAGAAAACAATAAAACATAAGTGTATGATTATAATAATTCAGCAACAGAAACCTAAGTATTTTATTTCCATCATTTGGAAAATCACTAAACATCACTTACATTGCTTACTTGTCAAATGCATGGGACTTCGTATTGTAATTTACTTTCTAATGTGGATTACTTCAATTTTCTTCTTTTGAATAATCGCCGCAATGTTCAGATCTACCTACTACATACTAGTACCCTTGAGAATATCATTTGTTTAAATTAAACATGAAATGTAAACAAATATGGGTGTTTAAATTTTACCCATAATTTTATTACACTGAATAAGATCGTTGATGTGACGACAATAAATAATCAAAGGCGCTCTACCCAAAAAAACTGAAAATGCCAAACAATATATGAATATAAAAAGCATAGAACAATACAACCAAAATATGCTGAACTGGAAACCAAATTATGAATAAGATCAACCTATACCTTGGGTATGAAGAACCTGAGGGTGTTGACAATTTTGAAATTTTAACGGACAATGACGTCGTGACGACAATAAGGTCAATAAAAAAAATTATTAAAGGTCAAATAAAATGAAAATAGTTTTTAAAAAAATAACTTATTAATTTATGTGACATTTTCATTCTAGATTAAAAAAAAATCTTGGATATTGTGCCTCCGCATAGCCATTTGTTTAAAAGTCTATTATTGTCACAATAACTAAATTTATAAACACAAGTAATCTCCGTCATCAAAAACCACTACAAGCACTCACAACCAGAACAAGGCAAGTTTTTCTGATAACAGTGACTATTTTGGTTGAATTCCGAAATTTGACTTATCAATCAGTATTTGGTTATATAAGTTTGTGCCACTGAAGGTCGAGACACCACCAAACAGTGATAATTGATTGAAATTAAACAACAGCAGTGACTAATACAACGGCATAGACGATGCCACTGAACAAAGAGGCGTGGGAATTCGGTGAGATTGTTTCATAGAACTCAAAAGGAGAATTATGAAACATTTTTTTCTTTCAATTTTAATTAAATTTCAATTTATTTGAAATTGTTAATAGCATATAATTATAGTGTTGTAACGTGTCTGAGACAGTCATGTATTTGCCCAACTATACCTTGTAGTATTTTGTATTTTTGATGAGCAGTCAAAGTAAATATATTCATGTTAATCAAATATCTGAATTTTGTTAGCTCATAGTTATAAATACTCTTATTTATTTATAATAAAACAAAACCGTTCTTCCTCCTTACTCTTTTCTGAGAGACAAATTTCAATAAGTTATTAACTCGTTGCCTATTACATTAGACGAATCTGTTACACATAAATTTATTCAAATGTTAATGCCTTTGTGATAATTGCACAACAATGCTTACACACAAGGAAAACAAGTGATGCCAAATTATAAATGTTATAGATCATAACATAGACGAAATATGAATGTTATATGTTTAGATATGGTTTTGCTTATCAATTAATTTTAGCTTCTAGCTGAACTCCATGTCTGCTTAGATAACTAAGATAAAGCCGTATTGTACATAGATGTAGTTTAATTTACTTGCAGATCATATTATTGCTCTGTCTATTGACGACTATTAGATAAATTTATCGAAGACTAAGAAAGGATGATAAGGATTCTTTGATGCGTAGTGATAAAGCATTTCCGTCGGGAAAATATCACGATCGACGCCATTAAATACATAATTTTTTGTTATAAGCGGTATTGCGTTTGTTATTGGTCTCTCCATCTCATTTTATCACCAATATGATCAATGGAAATTGTGTTATCTGGACAAATATTGTTTGCAGATAATACCTAATTAACTTAATAATGATTGTAATTTACACAGGAATATTAAACCTGCAGTTTTACAAAATAGACGTGTTTAAACATATACATAGTCCTACTACTATACACAATCTAGAGGATATAATTTACTCATTAGCAATATTCAATCCACTTTTAATTTCATTTCA
Organism: Limnoperna fortunei; assembly: GCA_944474755.1. Lineage (NCBI taxonomy): Eukaryota > Metazoa > Mollusca > Bivalvia > Mytilida > Modiolidae > Limnoperna > Limnoperna fortunei. The sequence goes on from OX104123.1 coordinate 64,365,301, forward strand.
AGCTTATATTGTAATGTTCAACAACTTGACTTTTCGTTCATTTAATTGAAATAATGTTCCAGTTCTGCTGCAAAATGCCCCCGCCTCATGTCGATGTGTCAATTATTTTTTTTCTAATGTCAACAAAAGTCTCCTGTATTCTCCAGTTTGTTATAGGCAAATCCTCGTGTACAAGAGTAACATAAAAGGGTGTTTATCTTAGTTACCTTTTATGTGATGATTATAATTAAGTGAGCAAGAAAAGCTGTAGCATTTATTTTGAAATTATTAACAAAATGCTCCAGCATTTAATGTATGTCTTCAATCGTATCTGTTCAGTAGGCGCCAAATACGAAGATCTTAGCTGGGTAGTAGGTTAAATACAAATGTTATTGGAGATGGAGTTTTAAGCGTGTTACTCAACAGCCGACCTAGGCGAAGCCTTTAGCTTACCTTACTGAGGACCGAGTTAGTTACATATAATATATGTAATAACCTGGAACATATGTAATCAATAGTAAATATTGAAGACTGCATCATATATGATTTTATAAATATGAGGAATATGTTACAAAAATCTAATACTTATAAACAATTAAAAGTTCAATTTAATTTCTCAATGCGTAAAAGGCGTTTTTGAATATAAATCAATATTTTAGTTAAAACAATAGACAGCAGCTTTTGTTAAAATCGAAATGTTCCAGGTACGTAAATTAGACACACTTTACAAAAAACTAAAAATACCAAATATATGTGTTTGTATTTCTGAATATGTAGTGTTAAGACGCAAAAAGAAACAGAAACAAATAATTTTATTGGAGAAATATATCCTCTATGGTCCATTGTGCAATACGTAATATTTACGTAATATTATCTGCACGGATTATGACGTTCTCCTGAGATTTGTAACTCTAATATTACCTTCAGACTAGTTTGTTTACTCCGTTGATTTTAAAATTAAGTACTCGAAACAACGGAAATATCTCCTGCGTGGAATAAATCTGCTTGTGGTTTTAAAGTTCACTCCCGTGAAATGTCTTTCCGGACATTAAAACTTTATTGAAATAAGCGCCCTAAATACCAACTCCGAAATTATTTTGTTAGCCGACGATAATTACAAATATATAGTGCTTGTTATAATGAATTCTTCGACAAATGTTCATATTGAAAATTACTGGTTATAGTACATCGTGTATATTTTTTGCCAAACAAATGTGATTTACAACCAATCGAGTGTTTGCGGTAAGAAATATGGTACATTGTTTTCCCACTACTAGCATTAGTTTTGAAACATAAAAAATATTAATAATGGTGTAAACCGTAATGAAAACTATCAAAGTTCACTTGAATACTTTGATTTCAAATTAATCATGTTGCATACGAATAATGCAAACTAAGTTATGTCTTGAATGTCATGACGAAATAGTGTCATACGCGGTTCTCTTACTTCATTTTTCCTTTGCATTGAGTAGCTGTAAAGGAATTGTTGTTATATTTTATTATTACAATTCGGCAGCATAATGACCGTTAATTTACTAAACTAAGTAAATAAGCAGATAAAATTGGGTGTTTTGCGTTTTTCATCAGATAATTATTGCTTGATCTAGCTACTATTTAGACATTGTGTTGATGATGACTTCATCAATGTTATTGTGCTTTGTTGGTTCTTTTTGTTTTATACAGAACTTGATCGGACGACACACGAGTCTGACGCAGTAAATTTTTATTTAAGAAATAATTCATGGCTGCCCCAATTTTATGGATTATTTAAATATGGGTAGGCATTATATTCATGAATATTTTGCCATGAGCGTTAGCGAATGGTAAAATATCATGAATATAATGCTTACCCATATTTAAATAATCCATAAAATTGGGGCAGCCATGAATTATTTCGATTCTGATATGAAAATACAGAAATTTTACATTTCGCGACTACCTAGGTAAAGGTTTCTTTTGGCTATTCCAATTTCCGAGAACCTCCCTTGTTTCGAAATTATTATATTTCTCGTGTAAAACTTAGTAGAAAAAAACGAAGAAATATAAATTAAAAACAAACAAACATATTTATTAACATTTACAATAAAATTTAACAATCAAAACAAAGAACGACAAAATTAAATGCTTCATTACAATACATCAGTCGCCGTGTGGCGTGTCTGGGACTGTTCATGTGTTGCTGTGTTTGCGTGAGAAATGAAAACCGCTTACCGCATTTGGTCGATCTTATGCTCCTGTTTTAGATCCACAATGGTGCAAATTTAAATCGACAGTTATTTTCCACAATTAATCAACATTTTGAAATTCGGTTGCGTTTTCATTTTGATACGTAACGGTAAATTCGTTTTTGGTGGGGGCGGGAAAAGTCTCGCGGTTTGCATTGAACGTCATTGTAAACAACGCAACGTCCCTTGAATACACAACGTAGCTAAAGTCAAGGAAGACTTGTGACATGTAAACAATAAAGGAATAGAATAGAAAATGGACTTGTTATCGTGAAAACATGTTATTTATTGGATTTTCTTACAAAGGTACAAAATAAAATAAATTTTACAGCAAAAACATCAACACACGGGGGTTTTTGAAGTGGCTGGAACAGCCGTATTTTGTTGAATATTTAAATAGAGGTGTGTTTCCAAAGCGTTTGAAGGACGTCATATTAGAATAAATCGTTTAAGAGAAAAATGTAGTTTTTTTGATAGATTTTTATTGCAGATGTCTGTAACCAGTGAAATGAGGTGTGTAATTACTGTATTTATTGCTTTGCTACTTTTCGACATCATATCGACATGTCCACAAATCTGTACCTGTTCAAGTTCAACCAATGGAGTTTACGTTCACTGTGGCGGAAAAGGACTGGATAATATTCCAACAAACTTACCAGTGAATTCTTATCACTTGTAAGTATGTTCAACGTATATCAGAAAAATTGTATAGTTTAAAGTGATTGATTTAATTGTTGCTTAATGAAAAAAAACCACCAGTATTTCAGCTATAGTAAGAACAAAGATAAATTAAAAACAATTAATCAGTAATTCAGTCAAAGTAATTGACCAATTGTAATTGCCACTGTATAAGTATGGAGTACTAGATAGGGCATAATATTTGGCTAAAATCTAAAGCTACAAATGAAACTTTATCATGTAAGAGTGTGGCAGTCTCTAAATAAGTTATCTATTATCGATCGCGGTCAGGCCTTCTGTATTCAGCTTTGTGTTTAGAGAAATGAAACGCTTTCCCAGTATTCAGTTAATTTTTATCTACTGTCTTATTATGTGTAATTAATTCTTTAATATTAATACTTTTATGTAGTTAAACATAGATATTTGTAAAAATTAATATTATGTCAGATAGTAGCTTCGACATCATAATCAGGAAAATTTTTCAATAACTTTAAAAAAAGTCTTGATGGCCGACTTATTAAACTAGTGAGTCATTTATCTACCAAAACACATGTGCCCTCCAAACGTGGTTTCAGGTTTAAGTTCAGTGAGGGCAGAATGTCACAAGGATTATCTATTGTCTTATCACAGATTGGATACTTCCAATCGGTATTCCGGAGAGCTCTACCAATAGAGAATCCCGAGCGCTTCGATATAGCTAAACAATTGCTGAGACGGTATTAAACCCTATTCAAACCACACAACAAAATGACTTGAAAGTTGGTTTTTGTATACTTGTATATACTTTATTATGTCGGAAATGATGAATAAACATATGCACCCATATTAAATTTCATCCCGTGTTACACAGATTTTTGCTTGCAGTTTTTATTATTTTATATTCTACAATTTTGCTACGACAATCCAGTATAATACAATTTGTCCACGATAATACGTCCATTTTTCATGCACATTATCCTTGACTTTTAATATGGGAAGTTTCCCTTATGAGTCAACCATTTGTTCTCTAAATGGTTCTTATCGTGTTTGTTTTTGCAACGTTCTAATCGTGGTATTGTTTGTCCAAATACATTAAAACATTTCGGCGAAAATCGCAATCGACTGTTTCGTTGTTACACTTGCGATCAAAACAAGGTCAAAATTTGTTTTATGGAGAAAGACGGTGATTAACTGTGAAAAATAATTGTGGATTCTAATGTGCACACTTGACCAATTTAGCGGTAAGCAGTTTTAATTTTAAACTCAAAAAAACCTCAAACAAAACGTATTGACATGTAATATACGCAATATTGTGACATTGTGAGTTTTTAACAGATATTTGCATAACAACTTCATCACAGTGATAGAGCCAACAAGTGTTGACAATATGGCTACCTTATATGCAGTGTAAGTAGTTCTATGTAACTTCATGGTTCTTTAATCAGGGCAGAATTATAGCAAGTAGAATACAAGCATGCAAATGAGTAGTAACTGCAATATATTTATAAGTGACACGGTGAAAAACATTATTTCGTTTCGTCGCAAGTGATATCAATTCAACAAGTCAGTTAATACGTCTATAGTGAGTTTTGAATAATTATGAACAAAACTGGATGGAACACAAGTTTAACATACTTATGAAGTCCTCTTTGACAGTTCGGTACTATGAGATTTAGTCAAGTATATTAAATTAACAAACATTATATATACATAGAAAAATAATTAAAACTAATGATTTGCTAAGCAATATATAAGCATCATCCAGTTAACATTGTATCAATTTTTGATATATTTATATTTTGATATACCAAAAACGGTGGTAAAGCATTGGATATACACAGTGTATTTGAAAATAGAAGCATGTATGGGATTTGCATACATCCTCACATTTACCTAAGCTAGGAAATTTAAACACATTTATTCAGCATTAAAATTATTTACCATTTAAAAAAACCGAAACTAAAATATGTACTTGTTATCACAATTGGCCTTATTAGAACACAACATATGTATTTACTGTTATACTAGAGAACGAAGGGTTGTAAATGTTTTGGCTATAGTCCAAAATACTAGAATTTCTCGGATTTTAGTATCTTTCTAATGTTGATCAGCATTTGCCAGAGATAGGATATTTATAAACCTTCATTCAGCATTACACATATATATGCCGCATAATTTGTGACCAATTACAAAATTACCTAATAAACACATTTTTAGACGCTCCAACTTTTTCGTGCAATTTTTAATGCAGTGAAAGTAAAAATAAGTAAATGTTAAAAAAATTACAAAAGTGTATCTATTTAAGAAATGTCCTGAATATAGCTGAAATATTGCTTGCTGGACGTAAAACAAGAATCATAAATCAATCAATCAATCATTTTAAGATCTGAGAAAAGTTTTACAACTTTCTAAAGCGTAATTGATGCAGACGCTTACCAACAAAAATTTGTACACATGTCACATGTATTGATACCTGGATTGTTACCTGTTTCTCGTTCTCATTTACTACTGTTATACCCTAATGTTGAATGATCACTCTGGGATCCTGTTATTGGTACACATTTACTACCGTTTTTCCTTATCTGAAATTGTTACAACCATTTATCCACATAGTTATTCGTGACGTTTAAATACATATCGCACTAATGTTGTACTTAGAAAAACTAAAAACATTGCGCACAAATATAATACAACAATTTCTTTAGATATTAGGTTTTACATTCATTTGTCCTTAACTGAGTATATGCATGAGTTTATAAATTAGCAGTGTGATATTCTAACTATATTTTATGTTCGATTACAATAAATGTAAAACAATAAAAGGTACAAAATCTAACTACATTATTACGTTATTACAAAATCGTAGCTAATGAAAAGCGCTAGACGAACAAGAAATACTAATTTCTTCGAAAAAGTTTGGTAAAATAAGGCGCTTGTAAGGGCATATTTATGTTGTAGATATCAGGATTAATTTTCTAAGCATGTCCAAGTGTTAAAAATACATATTTATTAAATATTGGCAACATATACGTTGTATTCTTAAGAATGTACGCACCTACCTGAAAATGTCATTCGCAGAGTGGTTTATTATTAATATATAATGTTTATGGCTCTGCAGAAAAAAACTGTTTAAATGTTATTACTTAAATTTAAAATGTCAAAAAATATACCAATTTATTATTTAAGGATTCAATTGCTGGTTAGAATATTGGAAGAGAAGCGGTTTATGAACAGCGTAAATCCATCCAAAGTCGTCTATATCCAATAATCTAACCAACAATTGAAAACAATTCTTACATTTTAAATTCAATATTATGAAAAAAGACACAATAAAACATTATTTAACCAGTAGTCAAATATTATTTGCAATTCACAATTATTAGTGTCGTCACTTGTTGAATGCATCATCAATACATATAATTATGACGTCAATAATCAGTCACCTGCTGAAATTCCAAGTAAGGATATACGAAATGGACAATGTTGCTCCGCTTTTGAGTATTTAAAGGAATAATATATATATAAATAATTTTCCCCCATTTGATTTCATATAGGAATAGAGTGCAATATATTTTCATATTTTACACTGCATCTCGGTCTGTTATGTTAATTCCGGAAAAGGTACAAATGTGTTCCGAACATCGGATTTTATGTTTTTCTGTCGTTTGGTAAACAAACATGACCAAAATGACCTACATTATTAATTTCAGATTTCTACATTTCAATCAGATATCAGAGATTAAAGAAAATACGTTTAGAAATCTGCCAAGCCTAGAGGATTTGTAAGTAGTTGTAATATATGTTTCATAATGTTTGTATTATATTAAGTAACATTATGGTTTTTGTAGTAATAACATTTGATAATTATATATTATTTACGTTTTCTGAAACGAGATGCATTTTCTCGTCCGTATATCATCGAAGGGCGACAGCCCTGAGATGAGATGACGAGAACATGCATCGAGTTCAAAAAACGTAAGTAATCTGTTTATCGCTGTTTTGTAAGGAACATGTTATTCGTTCTTAATATAATTTTTTCGTTGCTATTTTTCAATTTAGTAGTATAAGTAGCATTTTCCATATGAGATGCTTTATTCTATTTTGTTTTGGCCGCGGTGGACAAGTGGTGAAGGTATTTAGTAATGTACTATTGATCGCGTGCCTGTAAACACTAAAGCTGACTGTTTGAGCCTTACTATCAGCAGTATCTGCTTGACCTTAATTAACCAGTATTGTCAGTTTCTCAACATATATCATGGATTTCACTGGGTACTCTGGTTTCCTCTCCCAAAAAACTAGGCTTGATGAAAAATTGCTAAAAGTGACTTCAAGCTCCATATACAAAAACCCCCCAAACATCTATTTCATTATGTTTTTATACATGCATTTGGATTGTCTTAATTCTATTCATTATCTTCTTATTAAATTATTTTCTTACTAAATTAACTAAATTATGTTTTTTGTTTATTCATATAATGTTGATCTAGATTCATTTTGTTTCTCATATTTTGAATATGAATTAAAATTAAATCAATGACACGTTATTAAGCAATACATTTTTGATTTTGATTTTTATTTTGATAAAAACTAAAGAAAGTGGGACTATATTCGAAAAGCAAATTATCGTTTGCTGATAATTACCTTAACACTGAACACATGAAATATAGTTATCTTGCGATATGAAAACAACATCAGTCCATTTTACTGCAATAAGATAAGAACGTTTGTTACGCACAAATGATAGTTTGGTGTGATGATCTTCTGATTTAAAACATTCGTGTCAAATTAACATTCTTCAATATCAGAGGCTGTTTGTTTCTTTATCAAACGTTTTATTAAAGTATACTTTACAGTCTAAAGTTTAAATATTACCAAACCTTCTAATGACAGTATAACATTTGTGTTATTGCATACAGATAAGGAAAAAGTATGCCATTAAGTTAATTATGTAATGACTTTTTCAGAAATATGGACAATAACATTATATCTGTCATCAAAGAAGGTGCTTTCATAAATGTAGCTAGCTTAAGATATGTGTAAGTACTCTATTATATGCATGAAACGGTTGATGTTTCCATCGATTCTACTACCGTATGTTTTTTTGTGTTGATTTAATGTTTGCTATATAAGGGGTAAAAATTGGAACGCGAAAATAAAAACACCCAAAATATGAGTAAAAACGATAGAGTTATTTATCTTTTTTTATTTCAAACATTCTTGTAGGGGAACTTTTAAAAAGTACTAACGGACAAACATGTCGATGTTTAAATATTTAACAAAAAGAACGAGAGAGATATCCATCTAGCGAGGAGAATAAGAAAGCGAAAGAACTTGTAGAGATATTGTTTTGGCAGATCAATCTCCAACACCTTACAGGAAAATTACAATAATTATTCGCCGAAACAGCGCCTTAACATCGGGAAATATGCTACAGAGCATGGGAATGCATAAATAGTTGAAAAATGCAGTGCTATGTTCGAACGAAAGTTAAATGAAATCACGGTTCGTGGTTTTAAAACCCATTACGAAAAGGAGCTGAAAACTAAAACGTTAATTGCTTGAGGATAATTCTGGGGATGTTGAAAAAACAGAACTGGATCCAAAAAGCGGACTTTACACTAAATTCCAGCTTTTAATTAGTATTGGTCGAGATTCTGTTGTTGTAAGCAACACATCGATCGTCATTGCAGCAGTTAAAGGCATTGTTATTTCACATGGTCGATCGGTCCCCCTCGGAAATGGTGGTCACATTGATTGGAGACGAGCGCACCGTGCACTCAGTGCGACTCGAACTCGCAAACCTCACTGTTGACAGACCATGAGATCGATAGCAGACAGAGAATTACGTTAACCAGTATGCCAGCGAGACCGATGCAATTTGTATCTGGGATAAAAGGGGTTATATAATCATAGAACATATCATTTTCTTTTGTTTTAAAACTTTGTAACCTTTACATTAGCCAACAAAAGGCAAATATAAATGACAATTTAATTATTTATCAATTACAGTTAAATAAACTAAATTAATTACCACCTTAAAATAATAAAGACAAATGTTAACTGTCATTCAAAATTCCAACATGTGTCCAAATTGAAATGTTTAATGTAAAAAAAGGAAATTCCAAACGTTATATCCTTAATAAGTTGAATGCGATAATGTGGAATTAATAAGTCTAATGTTAAATCCAATGTTCCGCACTAATGAAATATCAACACACTTATTATCTATTATATCCAAACACATGTTATGTACTATTAAAATACTCCAACCAATGCACACTGAAAATCCAGTCAAAATCTATATATGCCGACATGTCCATTATATACACTTGGCCAAAAGTTAGGAACCACCAGGTTTTGCTTCAAATAAATAAAAAAAAATAATTGTTTCTCGTTCTTTGTTCATATGTTATCAACAAAAGCTAGTTTCGTAGTATCTATTTTTTTAATTTTTAAATCGCTCGATTCACGATACAATAACTACCCTCAGCTTTTGAAAACCCAAGTTTGGTGCCTTTTTTCATTTCATCATGTGCATGTGCGTAACAGGTAAAATTTATCCCGTTTTGAAATCATTTCAACATGGTACGTCGAAAACTAGCAGATGCAAAGAGAAGACACCGGCAAGATTCAGATAGGTTCAATGTTAGCCATTCTGTCATGAGTAGACTAATGAGACGATATAATGAAACTGCTATTGTTGGAGAAAGACCAAGATCAGGGCGACCGAAGAAGACAACAGAGATGGAATGTCCATGTTATAATCAGTAGATGGACAGTAAACAGAAGGCTAAACTGCGGAAGAATTCGAACACGGAGACCAATAAAGCGACCAGCACTTACACAAAGACATAAGGAAGCTCGGCTGCAGCGGGCGCGTGACCATATCGGGTGGAATTTTCGCTCTTGGAAAAGAATTCAATGGTCCGACGAAAGTCGTTTTCTTCTGAAACCAGTTAATGGTAGGATGCGGGTATGGCGTCAACGCAACACAGCTTTTGATCCTGCACATATTCTGGGAACTACAGCTTTTGGTGGTGGAGTAGTGACAGTTTGGGGATGCTTCTCATATGACTGTAAGTTAGACTTGTATCCATTAGATGGCACACTAACTGCTTTTAAATACAGAGATCAGACTCTAGGTCCACCATATTGTGCCCCATTTTGATGCGCATCCACTTGGAAGTAGACCCGTGTTCATGGACGAAAACGCAAGACCTCATACAGCACGCATCGTCTATGATTATTTTGCATATTTTGCAAAGGAGCCAATAGAGACATTACCATGGCCTGCTATGTCTCCGGATATGAATCCAGAAGAGATTGTTTGGGCCTATCTCGGCCGGAAAGTGAATTAACGTGACCCTCCATGTCAGAACATTCAAGAATTGCGTGATACTTTAATTCTGGAGTGGCGGCAATTCTCTCAACGTAGACTTCAGAGACTTGTTCAGAGCATGAGGAGTCGAGTTCAAGAATTGCACCGGAAGCGTGGTGGATACACAAGATACTGACTCTTTTCTTGTGAATAAATGTTTTAAAATGATTTATTCTTACATCTTATTAAACCTAAACCTGCCAACTCATTGTATGTAACATTACCAGCGTTTCAAACTGAAACTTTTTTTGAGTTATGATTTTGCAGTTTTATGGCATATTTTTACGACCGACATCTTGTTGGTATTTTCTATACATTTTGAATAGTAAAATCATATACGTCTTTGAACAATGAATGGTTATATATTGATAAAAATATTAGTTTTAAAAAATCGTCCCCAGCTAAAATCCTAGTGGTCCCTAACTTATGTATATATTTATATTAATGGAAGAGTGTTCTAGAATTCAGTAAGTTATGTAGCTGACTTGTTTATAAGTACATATTCACATTGAACATTTTGTGCGTGACATTGCTGTTTTTCTGATAATTATACTACTATGTTCACTTGGCACGTTTCATAATTTAATGTTATATGTTTAATGTAATAGTAATGACATTTATAAACACCCTCAGATAGTCCGCCAGGTCTTAATTCGATAATCGAAGTCGTGTCGGCTTTATACGTAGGGTCATTCAAATTGTAATGATAATATTTTGCAATGATGTCTGCAGAAAGATGCTTTACGATCAATGTCTTATCTATAGGCCAATGGGAAGGTCATGTATATAAGTTTAATTTAGATACCATCTTCTAATTGACGATTGAAGCTGCTTAACTCAGAGGTCAATATTTCGCTGAAATGCTTACTGCAAATAAAAGTTGTGTCTCGATCAATGTCAAAATCAATAATTCAAAGGTTAAGTTTGGAAATAAGACCTAATATGACAGACTTAGTTGAACATAGTAATGATACCTTTCTTCATTGTATTTAGTTATTGTGTTTTTATCTACTGTTCACCTTATATAATGTTTTATAGTGCTGCGCGTAACAAGTGGTAGATAAGGGAATGCCTCTCGTTGAAAATTCTCATGTTATAAGACGGAGGCATAACCACAGACCGTTCCGGTTAACTTGTAGGGTGAGTTCCACGCTCCTGACGCATTTGTAAATTTTACAAAAGAGAAAGCTTATTTGACCAGAACAAATTGTCGAACTGTTCGCTCCCCATACGTTTCCATCCCTTTTTACGTTGATTTATCTTTTATGTAAAACGACGGAAATCATTTTGCTTCATGACGGATATTTTTGGGGATTTGGATTCTGCAATGAATCTGCCAATTTATAGTCGAATGGCTACTTTATTGCAAACTAGCAAAATTAACTTTAAGAAGTGACATTTACTGCGAAATAAACATTTTTATTTTAGTTTTATTTATCACATTTAAACTTTATTCCTTCAAATTACGGACAGAGCGTCAAGTAATCTATCTACCTGCATACAACACTCGCAATTCAAATATATTCGTCAAATAGCAATCATAATTATACATTAATTACATTGTCCTTATATCGTTATAGATCCCTACAAAACAACAATATTACCGTTTTACCAAAACAAGTCTTTATAAGCTTACCGGCTCTGACACATTTGTAAGTAACATGATAAAGGTAAATCAACATTAATTTTAGCTTTGTACAAGTACCTGACTAACAAATCGTTGATTTGTTAGATAGCCCGCGCAATTTCAATTGCATAGCTTTGGTAGCATTGATGACATTAATTCACTAAAAAATACAATATTTGAAAAATTACTTTATGGATGCGATGACTTAATTAATGTGTAAGATATTGCATCAAATGATATGTTTATTATAATTAACTTATAGTATAAGTGATTAAACAGTGTCGGATGAAATCGTCTATTTATTTGTTTGCAAAAAAATCATAACTGTACAATGTTAAATCTATTCACAAATATGTTGATAACTTTGTTACTTAGTTTACAAGAGAAATAAGTATAATAGGAACCAGCACCTCAGATATATATCATAGATAATTGCAGAAAACAACAATAATTAACATACAAAAACAAACATTGTCATTGTTCAACAAATGTACCTGTGAATATCGAAGGAGCAGTTCTGACTTATGGAGTTTATGTCAATGCTGTGAATCATGATCATATCGTTGATTAGTTGTAACGGATAAAATAGTTTTCCATGAATTGTGCGTTTCTGAAATGATTTATTTATATAATGAAAGTTAGTAGAAACGCATATTTACAAGTTTCGTGAATATATGCCTTTACAAATTCATTTCGTTAACACTCGGATTCGAAATCGAATTATTGCCCTACATTCAGCAAAATGAACAAACAATCAAAAGCAAAGTGTACTGTTAAAATGTTTTCTTGTATACGTTTCTTTAAAAAACGATTCCATAATAATAATATACAGCTGTTTCAACCAAATAACTTTCCTTTTAGGCGATATATCTCTCAAGATATTTTTATTGCTACAATTCGAGAGTACTGGCTAAAGTTATATTCTGACAAGACATATGGCCGCCATATTTGTTTACATGATGCAACAAAAGTTGTTCATGAAAGGATAAATGGATCTGGGAATTACTGGTTTAAGACATCTTGACCAATATAAAATGACCATAAACGTAAACAAGTTTAAGATAAAAATTATATTACTAATGAAGTATCAAGTAAACAAAAATTATTTTGTAATCATTGGCACTTTATACGGCATAGAAATGTATCTCCTTTAACCGTCAAATTTTTCAAAGAAATGCACATTCATTTAAGCATACTTTAGCCTGTGGGAAATGCTGTCTAGTTTTCTTACATGTGGAAACTATTTTTCAGATATCTTAGTGGAAATAAGATAGCTGTCGTCTCAAACGGAATTTTTCAGAATCTACCTAAACTGTATAATTTGTAAGTACCAACTGGGCAAGTCAAACATATTCACTGAACTAATATTAAAAATACTATGATAGTCCATTAACTTTGTTGCGCGGTTTTATTTTTAAGGTTATCCTTATAATTTTATCAAATGCAGTCTGTTAGATGATTTATACAGCAATAACCATCTACACTTATATAGCATGACCAATGTAACTGCTTCAAATTATGTCACAATAATGCCAAGACATTAAATGGTTACAAGTCTAATCTGGTGAATAAAATACAACAATTTTTCATGTCGGATTGACATGCTCCCATAAGAGAAAAAAACCTATTCGCTAGATACACCAGTATTAGACAACAGGAACGCGGCGTATTATTGATTGCTGTTGAGATAAAACTCAAACCATACAATAAAGACACTGCTTACTGTTAATTTCCCAGACAACATCACTTATGTCATTCAAATGTTCATTTGAAAGGAAACATTAGAATTGAATAAATAACCAGAGAATGCCTATCTTTCATCCGAGATTGAAACTGTTCAGAACCTATCGCTCTTATCTATGCATTTAAGCGGGGGGACAAGATACATTATTTGACATGTTTTAAAGGATGGTTGCATTTTATTGATGTATTGGTTACGGCTTGTTCAAATCCAAATTTCAATACGTCATGTTGCAATAACAGATAACACACCTTATTAAACACAGTTGGTGTAGTTATGATTGTTGACGTCGGGTACTGGAATGATAACTCTTGCTATTTATGAAAAAATCTAAAAATAAGTAGGTTATAAGTAAGATCCTCCTCAAGTGTACAATGTTATGTTATTGACCCGTTCAGGTTTGATTCGCAAGGTTGATTAAGTAACAAAATGTAAGTTAGGTGATCTCATATGCTTGAAAAAGGAATACAGAAGTTACAGCTTGGCTTTCATTTTTTTGTAGAGACTTACAAAACAACAAAATTTCGCTGCTAGAGGAAAATGCTTTTAGCAGCCTATCAGCCCTTCAATATTTGTAAGTAATATATTGTAATAAATGGCTTTGGCACAAGTTTACTTCAAGGAAAAATTTATTTCCAGGATTTTACTTCAATAGCCGTGTCAATACATGCTGATTTATTATTATTCTGCCGCACAGCTGCAATCACATCTTTTTTTTATGAGCCATCTCATGATCAATGATACGAAGGTCATTTTTTACGGACATTGAAATTTTATCATTTTATTATAGCTACAGTCCAGTTGGTTCATATTCTTTTCTAATGAGGAAAAAACACGGAAAAATTACAATAAACACGAACCAATTAACGTTTGACGGCAGAAAGTTTTGTGTAATGGCATATTGTATATTGGTTAGATCATTCCTCGTCGTCAACTTGTAATACTGGCGAACGGCTATTACAAAAGGTATTTAGTCCTTTCAGCTGAAATGCAGCTTCTAGAACGATTGAAAGGCGGTGCATGTCAGATTTTTTTCTTTGTTACTGTATCGTTTTTCCATTTTTTTACATCAAACACTTCTAGGATGATCTTCTGAAAATAGAAATTGTTGGTGCTGCGGAATTTCTATTTAAAGCAAAAAGAAATTGTGATTGAAATGAATTAAGTCTTTTCAATGCCATGTGATATGTGTACATTTACCTAACACTTCGACACCGCTGATTAATTAACAACGTCTGCTACACGGTCTACGACTTGAGCGTCAGTTTATATCAATTTACAGTTTTTTAATTAGGCACCTGTATCGAAAAGCAAAACATATACAAGATTCACGTGGTCTCAACAAATATTTAGTTTTGCTAAGGGACCAGGGAAATGCGAGGATGCGCCGAGCAATTTAAATGTCCCTTGCCGAATACAAAATACAAGCTATATTCGTTAATGACACACCCATGTTGTTATTATCAAGCAAAATAACCCATGCTCCAAAACGTTTGTCTTACTAAATTGGGGTTTTACTCAAAAGTGGAAACCAAAAGGTTTCCAGGTTTAAAACCACGGGTTATTTAGGACAATTTTTAGATGACGTCATATTGTATCCAATGTTGACAAATCAGAATTCATATTGTGGGATGTGGCTAACCAAGACAGCAAAGCTGTACATGTACACCAAATATAGGTCGGATGTATTCGACGCCTTGTATTTTTCTTATAAAGCGATGATTACAGGATACAGTTTTGTATTTAAACATATATATATGTATATATATAATATAAACCCAAAAGCAGTTGACTTTAAAAGTGTGCTGAGTAATAATTCCAGAATAGGAAAACTCATGAATTATTAGCTCACAATTAGTAAGTGTCAATTGTTGGACCCATAATTTATAATGCATTATTTAAACGTTTGGGCAAATCGAATTTTAAAATAGAGATCACAACTACAAGTATCATCTTTATTCACATATATTAAGAAATACAAAATTTCCCGATTATTTTGTTGGTATTTATATATATATCAGCCAGTTAATTATATGAAGATTGTCTCTTTATTTATACCTTGTAAAACATTACAAGGTTTGCATACGAATAAGAAATACATGCATGTAAATGTAATATTATAATAGAAGTCTTAAAGGTATAATGATATCATCCATACAAACGCTTTTTCTTATCTTAACAAAATATATCGATAATTAAAAAAACATCGAACAGACTCTTTTAATGAACTGAGATTAGAAGCGTTGATATGGTAATCATTTTTTGTTTTATTTAATGTTAACTCGGAATTTTTGTGTTTTGTGGAGGTTCAACAGGTGAGACAGAAATGAACGTTATTATTGTATAGGAATTAAATAAAGTTCACGTCAGGGACAGTCTATACTAGCGGGACATGTCACTGGCGTTTTCGGCAAAATTTCTAGGACACGAACGCAGAGCTAGCACGTCGGTCGGAAATGTTCGTATCTAGAATTGAGTCACATACGGCTATCTTTAGTTTCGAACTTTGTTACAATGTAATCGTGTTCGGTACGGTATGATATGATCTCCGTTTTTAAATACACTATTTACGAATTTCTAGTGTTTTTCCGTGTGTTATTTTCTATATTTATATACAATTAAAAAATTCATGTCAGATCCGATTAGTATAATTATAAATTTTATAAATTTTTATTCGCATTAATCGTGTAATTAAACTAAAACAACTTTCCCAATAAACATTTTATTGAATTTCTTTTCAGCTTTGAATGTTTTCATACATATATCTTTAATTACTTTATTTGTAAGGTAAAAAGAAAACAATTCTTTGATAATGATAAGGAAAAAGAATATAAACAAAAACACAAGCCCCTCTGTATAATTATTAACCTGTCAGGTAAACACACAAGAAATTACAGGATGATATTGCAAACAGTAATTAACTAATCAACTAATTAATAAAATTTTCTGTCTGCCTCACACCATGTGGTGCAACCAAGGCAATCTGTATAATTATAAACCTGTCAGTTAAACACAGTAATAATTACAGGATGTTATAACAGTAATAAACTAATTAAAAAAATTGTCTGTCTGTGTTAGGTGACGTGACTTCTTTCGAGAAGGCATCTGAAACAACAAAATTATTAATAATTAATATTAAATATGCACAGGAGTATCTATAAATTCATAACAATCAAGGTAAGTTGTGATCACACAAAGGGTGATAAGTTATTACATGTACAAGTGGGTGTATGTAGCCAAGATGGTGACCGGTGTTCCAAAATATTAACAAATTTCCAGTCATCCAATTTCATGCAAAAAAACACATAAAACCTACATTTAAGCAGTCTAATACACCGGAGTATTTATAAATGTTCATAAAAATCAAGGTTTGTTGTGATTACACAAGGGGTGATGAAGCTATTACATTCTAAAGTGGATGTATGGTCGGTGTATGTAGCCAAGATGGGGACCGGTGTTCCAAAATATAAACAAATTTCCAATCATCCAAATTCATGCAAAAAACACAAAAACCTACTTTAAGCAGTGTAAAACACAGGTGTATCTATAAATTTTCACACAAACCAAGGTTTGTTGTGATCACACAAAGGGTGATGAAGTTATTACATTCTAAAATAGGTGTCTGGTCGGTGTATGTAGCAAAGATGGGGACCGGTGTTCCAAAATATAAACAAATTTCCAATCATCCAAATTCATGCGAAAAAACACACAGAACCTACATTAAGCAGTCTAATACACAGGAGTATCTAAACATTTTCATAAAAACAAAGGTTTGTTGTGATCACACAAAGGGCGATGAAGTTATTACCTGCACAGTTGGGGTTGACTGAAGGAAAAGACCGCTACGATATTACGCACATGTTGGACAACAACATTTTCGTATTGTTTTCTGGCTAAATGTGGAATGACATGTAATTTGACGAAATCATAATTCATAGGTGAATAATAAACTATAAAAAATAAATACTTACTATTATTTTACTATATGTTCGTGAAATAACCAATTTCGAGAGAGGAAAAATTCCAAGCACACTATCAATAAATTGGCGGAATGTTATTTCCGGAAACAGAATGGAAGGGACACGTCAAATTTCAGCCGTGGTACAGAAATATTGAACTGTAATATACGTTTAATTAGGAGTGACATGTCCCGTTAGTATAGACTGTCCCTGTTCACGTGTACTAAGAAAAATGTGAAGTTTAATCTACACATTAAATATAGTACAGATTTAGCTATTAATTATAAAGTATGCTTATCTAAACGATATAAATATGTTTTACACACTGAGAAAAAAATTTAGTTGCTCAAATAGTAGTTCCGATGTTTGCCGAACATTACTGAGGTCTGCTCCATTGACAAACAATGGACATCCGGGACCGGGACACCAAACATGATCACGTGGTCAATTATGGGTCGGATACCTTAAATAACTTTAAGGTACATTAAAATAATTAAATATTGCCACATTGCTGAGTATTTAATAAGTCGAGTGTGTTAGATTTAGTTAAGCGGATCATACATCGATGTGACTAAGACTTTTAAAAGGGAATACAAATTACCTTAGCAAATATTATATATTTTCTTACATATATTAATTATGTTTTCAGATATCTACGCAGGTAGGTTAAGGCAATTTAAGGTATATTTTCAAAGAAAATCGTGCATAAGGTACATGTCATAATAAATTGAAGCTGTTTTTATAACACGATCATTTTTAGGAGTTTTTTTATACTGAATGGACAGTTTTTTTATTATTTTCAAGAAAAATATATCTGTTTCAAGCGTCTCATGTGTTGCCAAGTGACTTGAAATAGCTAAAAATACATGCCATTTTTATCGTCAAAAGACAAATGATTTTGCAGTATATTTAAACCAAAAGTTATTAAATCAAAAAATATTTCTTAAATATTACGAAAAACAGCACGCTCGGAAGATGTAATAAATATTGCTGTTTATTATATTGTTTTTCCGTTATAATAGCTGTATATAACTGGATTTTGTTATAATTATCGGGCTATTTTTACATATAACTTTACTTTTTAATAAATGGCGTGGCAGTTTTCTAAATAGTTTGACAATTAATAACATATAAACTAGTATAAAAAGAAATATTTGGAAATACGCGACGAAGCCGTAAACACGCAATATTTCAACATTTTCAATACAATTTAAAAGGAAAACATGACCAGTAAGCACACACACACATAATATATACATTATATACATACGTAAACGCACCGCTTTAGGTTATGGTCATATCATTCTTTGATTAAGAGGGGGCGGCTGGATTCGAAAATAAATAATATGTAAATAGGTGTGACCTATCAGGCGAGCGATATCCCTTCAATATTCAATATTATATTGATCCAAGGCAGTAATAGTTTATACTTACTTAGTCTTAGTATATAGACTGTGCCTGTTTTTAAGTATTCTATATAACACATGTTTACCTTATTTTGATGAGCGATTGTTTAAAAAGTCATCTACAAGTTTTATGTTATGTCAGAAAATATAATTACATGTAATAATATGTCTCTGATTATGTGCAACCCCCTTTTGTGAGGCCACGAGATATAATAATATTAAATTATTAACATGATGTATATGACTTGATGCTCTGGACGTATTGTAGCAGGGGCATAAAAATCCATAATTTCCTCCAAAACATTCTTTGCATTTATATACAAAACAACTACAACCATCCCTGAGGGCCTCAATTGCCAGGTGGTTAAGAAAGTCTACTAATGATCTCATGGTATGTCAACCATGATGTTGTGGGTTCAAGTTTCACTGCTGGCAGGGTGCACATGACCACAATTATTATCTTATATGACATTGATTGCTCGGTTTCCTACCGAATGTCTGGTTTTTCTCCAGGTACTACAGCTTCCTATCCAAAATTGATGCCATGACATAGCTAAAAAATTCCTGAATAGCGATTAACATTCAAGCCAACAAACTAACCATCCTTGTAATTGTATACAATTATACTTTCATTTTTGGGGCCTCGGTGGCCGAGTGGTTAAGGTAGTTCGTTTTCTATTGATCACGTGGTCAGTCAACACTGATATTGCGGTTCGATTATCACTTTTGGCAGGGTGTACTCGACTCCAATCTTAATTTACAAGGATTGCCAGTGTTCCTACCGCAGGTCGGGGGTTCTCTCCTGGTACTCCGGCTTCCTCCCCCAATAAAAACTAGACGCTAGTGTTAAAAAAATTTCAACAAACAAACAGATAATTTTATTTCATTAATGCCATAAAGGGAGAAGCAAGCAAGAGACTCCTGTCACTATTGGGGATGGTACTAATGTCACACATGTTAATTTTCTGGAACACCGAGTTTGGAGAGGAGAGTAGGCAGTGCTCAACTGCTATTTTATTTGACAAGGACTGAAAGTTTTCCTACTAAAGGTCAGGTACTCCAGCATCCTCTTCCAATAAAAACTGTACATCACGATGTAGTTGAAAAATTACTGAAAGCGACCCGACATTCAAACAAACGAACATAAATTTTTTGGTCAAAAGATAAGTCAGAGACAGTGATTTCATGCCGTGTCAATACAAGGGTGATATTGTTGTTCAGATATATATAATTGTTTTAAGATATGATTTTATTAAGTTAACCATAACCAGATGTCATGTAAAGATATGTGCATACTAAATAAATCATTAATTTGCTTTCCATATTTCCAAATTTACAGTGTCATTTCAATGACAACATCTGCAGAGTAGACCCGTGTGTGTAGATCATGAATTACAAAAATCAAAGCTTTAAAAAATAATCCTCACTTAAAAAACAGCAGGAACTAAATTTTTTTTTTGAAAAACTTATTTTTCACCCATGGACATACAATCCAAAGAAAGACAAAACTGCACTTTGCATTTGTGAGGCATTTTGAACAGCAAAATTAAAACAATTTAAATTTAAATTCAGTGGTTAAAAGTAGCACTGTACTGATGGACTACAATTGACATATCCCAGTGATCTGGTAAATTTCTGAAAGTTTTACGAAAAATTGTCTTGTAAATTAATGTTTTTAAGCATAACATAGCAACAACAGCTGATTAATGATCAGTTATAAACCGTGGGCCTGGTTAAACTATCTCTGTACATTGCACTTGGTATAGAACAGTAAAAACTAGATATTAGTGTTAGAGATGGAATCCATCTCTGTGGATCCAGCTGACCTCAAGGTCATCAGCAATGAAAGGTCATCAGCAATGGTATGCGACACATTTCATTGATATTATCTACCCACAAAGCAAATATAAAAAGCCTACCTCAAAAGATAAAAAAGTAACAGCCCGGACGCGATTAGTTTCGGAGAGACTGATGACTAAAGGGCATTGGCCCTTACAAATAGGAACCTCAATATAAAGCTTTCTCACTGGTTACTAATTCTTTTTATGGATTTTTGTCTTTCAGTGCTCACTTATTTAGTTGCCTTGATTATAGTAGTGTTATGTATTTTTTGAAACATTTTTGGCAAAATTTTAGAATAGTAATGTTTAATTTGATAGCAATTTTATGAAGTTGTTAATAAATAAAATACTACTTTTTAATAATTTTGTTTCAAAAATGTGCATCACACAAATTAGATTCTTTTTAAATAACTGTTTTGGCTCTTAAAAGGGTCAATTTGACACATTGTTCATTTGTCTCATCTATGCTGCTGCCATCAAACTGTGGCCAATTGTCTAGTCCAACAATCAGTTTCATTATTTGTATTCCCACTTTATATGTGTAGGTTCTGCAAGCAAGTGACTTTAATTCCAGGAATGATATTTCTGTGTCTTGCTTTTGAAAAATATACAGTTAAGATTAAACAATAAAATCATAACATTATTATTAAAATGTACAAGCTGAACAAGAGCTATTTCTTAAAAGAACAAAATTTTTCATTTCAATTATCAATCAATCAGATTATTGGATAAAAGCACATGAATCAACAATGCAATGTAATCCATAAGACATAAGTAGAGTTATATTAAATACATTTAGAACATAATAATGAGTGAAAATTATCAAGGTACCAGCCTCTTTACTTGTGTAAACAGGGACAGAGGTACTTACTTAAAGTAAAAATATTGGTTGTCTGCACGATATAAGCTAAATGGCAGGAACTACTTGCTACCTTTAGTAGACTGGTTAGACTTTTAATTTAATTTTTCAATCTATAACTTAAATTAAATCTTATACTTGCTACTAACTTTTGTTATTTACCAATAAATGAAAGGGGGAGCAGGTGAAAGATTAAATTTTAAGTAGATTGTCACTTTTTTATTGTGGCTGTTTAAATTCGGTTAAAGGCTAAGATCGGGATAGACACGCGCACCGCGTTATTTTCACATTATAGTTTACCCAGATACATTATAGGAGCAACAAGAGCGACTGCAACGTCACATGTCCGTTTAAATTCAGTTGGAAACACATTGTGCAATCATGAAGTAAGAAACTAACACTTACTAAGTAACAAGATTAGGTTTGTTTTAATGTTTGTTTGTTTGATGGTGTTTAACGCCACTTTCAGCAATTTTTCAGCTATATCATGGAAGCCGGAGTTTTTCTGAACTAGGATCAGCAGACGATCACATGTCATGGCAGCAAATATCAGTTCACGTCAAGTTTCGCCAGTCAGAAGCAGACGAAAAATAGTTCACGTGGACTATCGTTGCACGCTTTTTTTGTATAACATCAAAACTTATAATACTTTGGTTAAAAAAATGTTTTATAAATATAGCATGTAAAATAACCTATTTAGTCTGTATTTTCTTCTCGTGTCGAGTTTTGCATTTATTTTACGTAGCTGCGATAACTTACGCGACGTAGAGTAAAAATGGCGGGAAAAAAAGTATCCTCCAAACAGATAAATACTATTATTAAAGGAAAAACATTTGAAGTTGTCTTCAGTTATTTTTGTTAACGAAATTTAAATTCTTGATACCTAGAAGCAGTTTTGTTGCACACGTTTCTCCTACAACGGAGATTTTTGCGATGTTTCGTAGAAATTGCAGATTAACTTGAAAACTTCCGGTTGCAAGAATTTTTTACAACTCTATAGTCTCATAGTCATAGGATACTTCTACCATTAAGAGAGCTATCGCTCGCTATTAAGTAAATATTCCGACCCCTATCAGGTTTGAAGTAATCTTGCTTTATACAAGACAATAATTATGCTGGCCTTGTATGATAAATGGACATAGATAGTCTGACTTCAATGATTACAGTTGGAAATGTTAATATTCTGACTCTGAAATATTCAAATGAACTCGCCATGAACTGTTTTTTATATTGTCTTGTATGGGCATCTTCAACATTTTTCATAATTTTAAAAATTAATTTGACAAATAAGGTTTAAATTTGGTGTTGTTCATTTTGCTTTATATGATACTATAAAACACAGCAACAAAAGTAAAAAAA
Source organism: Limnoperna fortunei (assembly GCA_944474755.1). NCBI lineage: Eukaryota > Metazoa > Mollusca > Bivalvia > Mytilida > Modiolidae > Limnoperna > Limnoperna fortunei. The sequence continues at coordinate 64,388,332 of OX104123.1, forward strand.
TATTAACAAGTTAACTACATCAGGGACAGTCTATACTAGTACTTAGTATAGACTGTCCCAGACTACATGTAATGATTGCATAAGATAATAGTATTAAAGATGATTTTTATAACAAAAAATATTAAACCGAACATTAAAAAAAAGCAAAGGTAACAAATCTTTATTAAAACATACTTGGCTTATACATAAACCTATCATGGTTTAAAATTTTAAAAAGAAATTAACAGAGTATAGAAATAAAAATTCTGACCCTCATCTGAGTAAAAGCTATAAAAGGTTAATATTCTGAATAGTGTCTAACTGAAAAGAAAATCTGACCAACCTTAGATGAAAATAAATATTGTGAATGCACTAAATTTGACAAGCTCCACTCAAATGTTAGTCCCCTTAATAAATAAATGCAAACCTTACTAGGCAGAAAATAAGCCATTTATGAAAGTGTAAATCGATAGTCATACCTATATAGTATCGCCATATTATATATATGCAACTGCAATGTTTTCCAGTAAATAAAGTTGAGATTTTTATAAACAATTATTAACCAACTAATTAAATTATCAGTATTTCTGCCCACATTTAATGAAATGTCAAACATGGCCATTATGAGATAACAGGGCATTATGAAATTTTGTTTGCATGTATGTCCATTTGTCTGCCTAGAATAATCTGTAATTACTTATATACATTACAAATCTGCAATGAAATTTTATATACTACTTAATTAAGTACAATGGACATGTAGCATTAAAAAGTTGCTTATCCAAAATACATGTATGTGCAGATTTGTGAAATATAATGAACAAAATACAAAAACAGCAGATGTGAAATTTTGTGAAAATCGATCAGACTTTTAAAATACACACTGGTTCTGACTTGTTATGGGCCATTCTTGGTCTGAAAATATGGTTTTTGGTGGGTGTACCTGGCTTATTTCAATCAATGGTGAGTTGGTAAATAAAAGTATTAAGAAATGGGTGTTTTCATATGGCCCTGCAATTATGGCCCTCGGCGTTACCTTTGACCATTACAAACACATCAGGGCCATTATTGCAGACCTTGAACATTTAACAAGCCCATTATGAAAACACCCATTTGTAACAACTTTAATAAAACATGAGTTGCTTATTGTATCCTCAACTTTTGTAGATATAAATGATAAAGATACCAGTTCACTATGAAATAAATAAATTTGAATTAGCAATTACATAATTGTAAATTTAACATGTTCTATGAAATATTGTCTCTTGGCAGTGGTGTCAGAAGAAGAATAATGTTTGAAGCAGCAATTTGAAACACAATATTCTGATTTTTTATTATTAAAAAAAACATGCATGCACTATATTTGTTGCAAATTATTTACAATTTTTGTCAGTTAGTTCTAAATACTTATATATTGCATATATCTTTTTTCCATCAAATTTTAAATACATCATGGAATCTCAGATGTATAATCTTTTGTGGCACTAAGAAATAGGTCACATGACTTCTAATTATCCATATTATTTGTTAAGCAACATATAAGCTCACTTTAAAATAAACTTTGTGTATCATTGTCAGCATAAAATTAAATCTATGACTGGCAGAAATTCCTGTTCTAAATTTTTTTAAATTTTGTCAATTTAGTTCCAAATGCTGATGTTGTACATGGATGTATCTCTTGTTTCATCATGGAATATCTTTTGTGGCTATGAAATAGGCCACACGACTTTTAATTATCCATATTAATTGTCAAGCAACATATATACTCAGATTTTCTGTACAACTGTATGACTGTATCAATATCAGCACTGTTCTAGAATTTCTATACTGGAATTTGTTTCATTTCTATACTGGAATGCATTTCCTTACTTATAAGTGCTTAACCTTAAGATAACAACAAACTTTATTAAAACTAATTCATCTTACATGTCTAATATTATAAATACATGCAATAAAGATGTATTTATGATGTCAAGATACCCAATTTATTTTTTAAAGTCTTATTTTGGAGATCTGGATAATAAAATTGATAAATAGTTTATCAGAAACATATAAATCTAGTTATACCAGTCCCAGAGTTAATGAAGGGGAATTTAGTTTTATGGTATTCTGGATCCATCTGCCCATTTATGAATATTAAAAGTATTTAAATATTGTTAAATACAGACAATTATGTAATGATTAAAAAAAATTATACAATGGATCAAATTTTGACCTATTTTAAATTATGATGCTGTGAATGAGTTATATAAACCTCAGACGTTAAACCATTAAAAAACAAAATTAATTCATACTGTCAATCAGTGAAATCTTTCACTCCTTATTTCTACACCAGAATTGGCCAGTAAATGATGAATTGATAATGTTTATATTCAATAAACCAATTTATGGCTTATTTCTTGTAATCGATCCATTATAAACTAAGTCCAAATGTTTTTTTTAACTTAAACAAGGTATATAACTCTTTGGACAACAACATACATTCTATAGTAGTAATGTGTTTTCTGCTTTATGTTTTTGCTGAGTTTTGCAATATATATATATATATATATATATATATATATATATATATATATATATATATATATATATATATATATATATATATATACAAACGTCTAAGTATTGTGACAACCATATAATATATCTATCCAGCGGATTTCTGAAACATCAGAAATACAGGGTTAATATCAAATATTTATATATACGTCTACAAATTAAGCCCAACACTGTTTGAATTAGACAATTTTATTGGTTACGAAAAAATTCCATCGTCACACGCTAGTACACATGTACTATGTCTTTGTCTAAGATTCACCCCGGTTAATGAAGCTATATTTTAATATAGCGGATTTGGCCGAGGGGTCTAGACCGCTGGACATAGTGCAGGCGAATTGGTGCCACAGTGTCACAACGGTGTGAGTTCGAATCCCGCTGAGGGAAAGCCAAAATTTGACAGTTTTAAAAATCTAATTCAAACAGTGTTGGGCTTAATTTGTAGACGTATATATATATATATATATATATTATATATATATATATATATATTTGGTCGAAATGGACAGTAAAGACAGGTATATTGTCATTCCTGAGCAAGTTGTTGGCAACAACTCTTAAAGACATTTGCACAATTATTTTTATGATAGTAAGACAGCATATTTTCATACCTTAGTATTAATCTCTTTGGTTTAACTTCGCTTGGTTCAAGGTAGTTTAACAAGTTACTAGCTCATTTTAACAAGCACGTTAAATTCATGGCGATAAAGAATATTTTCTACCTTGAACGTTACCGAAGCCTCGGTAGTTTACGTAATTTTATCATAAATAAATGTCAACAAGTTGGCGAAATCCGAATAAATGAAAATCTTTCAAGTTGTTTTATGTAATCAGAATCATAAGAATACAAAACAAAGTATAATTTTAATATAAAAACATTTTTGTCATGAAAGTTATCATTTTCTCCCAACCAAAAACAATTGACCAATCAAAACACTGTAACCATAGGAATGAGTGTTGTTAGTAGATTGCAATGCGATCATCAAAATACACAAAAATGTTGCCTTAACCTACCTGCGTAAGTGGAAATAGGATATATGTCATTCCATATGAATCATTTCAGAATCTATTATATCTTAAAGCAGAAATTTGATAATTGTAACTAAAGTATATTTCAACTAAGTAACTTATCAATAACATACCACATTCTTTTGTTTGGTTTGGCGATTTTATTTTAAATGTAAATATAATTGTCTATAGGATCATTTATTCTCACAAAACCTACACATATTGTATCTCCAATGTAATTTCGGAAATGGTGGACTGTGCTGTAGAGCTCAGATTAGAAAGAAACGAAAGTAAATTTAATCATATTGCAATTAAAGAAAAATCATTTTAAATAAAGATGGTGAATTGAGATCTACATATAAAAAATATTGTAAAGGTTTCTATTGGTTTGTCAAAAACGTAGTCAGAATGACAACGAAAACAAGGTTATTATTCAAACTATTTCATATATAACTGATGAATTATTAAGTAAACGAAATATATTACTTTATTCATATTCATTGGAAGTAAATATAGCTTAAAACGTAATATATTAACTCAAACTGTCAAATTTTGAAAGGCATACACATTAATTTAGGCATATCTAGTGGAAATCTTATCTCGTTTTCTTACATGTAGTAACTATGTTTTCAGATACCTTAGTGGGAATAGGATATCTGTGGTCTCAAACGGAATTTTTCAGAATGTACCTATCCTGGTTTATTTGTAAGTATGAACTTGTAGGGTCCAACATGTTAAATGAACTGCACTTTAAATGCAGTAACGAATAATAAAGTAACACAGACCGTTTATGTAGTGGAAATATGATATCTTTGGTTCAAAGTGGAATTATTCAGAAGCTACATTAAGGATAATAATTGTTAGTACCAACTGGCAGGCCAAACATGTTAACTGAACTACACTTTGAATGAAGTAACTAATATTTTAAGTGCCACTTAAAATGATTTATATATTGGTAACGCTTTGTTAAATATCCTACTGCAATCCGTCATTTCGTTGCAAGTGCAGAGTATACACCAGCTTCAATGCAATTTGTGTAATTATTTAGTTCCAAATACGCTTTTTGAAGGTACATCATAACTCTAGATATTAATGAAAAATCTGAGCTAATAACGTTTAAGTGAAGGCCTCTTCAAGTTGAAATGTTATTTTATTAACCGTTCAAATGTAGTCGGTTAAGTAATTAAATGTAAGTTAAGTAATCTCAAATGGTTTGAACAAGACATACACAAGTTACAAGTTGACTTGTATTTTTGTAGAAACTTACAAAACAACAACATTTCGCTGCTAGAGGAGCATGCTTTCAGCAACCTACCAGCCCTTCAATTTTTGTAAGTAATGTATGGTAAATAAATGTCAACGTTACCTTAAATAAACTTATTTCTACTCGTCTACTTCAAAAGCCATGTCAACTCATCTTGAGTAATTTGTTACTGAAAGGAGTCCCTCAGCTGTGAAAAAAGACCATGATTTGATATCATTCGTGTCATGAAAAAGGTAACTAAAGCTCATTTGTTACCTAAATAAGGGTTTAAAAATTCTACTATGACTTAAAACATGTCGATTCATATATTTTCTCTATGTTAGGTGGTATCTTTAATAAGAATAAATTACATTTGAAACAGAACGAACAATACAGAAAAACCCTCAACAAATAACGTTTGACGTAAGAAAGCTTTGTTGAATGTCATATTGTAGATTGGTTAGTTCAGTTCTCGTAGGCAAATTCTGCTTGCCAAAACTGACCCTTGTTCTGACAAACTGTTGTAAAAGGTATTTTGTTCTTTTAACTGATTAAAAGGCGGTTAAATAATGTGAAAAAAATATTTCCCAATTTAAAAGTCTTGTTTTGTTTCTGCATCGTCTTCCGATTTTTTACAGAAACAAATCATGGATGATTCTTTGAAACTCGAAAGTGGAATGTAAAAAAATAAATAACGTTTAACAGTTATGAAATAAGATGCTTAATGCATCCTTCTATTAATTAGCTGACATATGCTTAGTGTATAGATTTCTAGACCACTTGGAGTCGCTGAATTAATAAATCTTTAGTGTAGATCGTGTTTTTAAAATATGATCACAACTATACGTATCGTCAGCAAAGACGCGAACTCAATTACATTTAAATTTACCTAATTATCTAACTTTTATTAAAATATATCAAAATCGTTTATGATTATTCTTTTTTAGCTACAGAAAAGTGCCTAATACAATCTCATACGGACAAATAACAGACGCGCAAAACAACCAAACCTTTGGGATAATACCGGCGTCCATTAGAACTCTATTAAGCTCTATCTTACCAATTATTTAGTTACCATTTGAAGACTATTCACTCTGTTGTACGCGTAAAAAGCAGACACAAGCAAGATATTTCAAAGTCATGCGTTTGATACAAAATTAAAACATTCTTGAAACCGAAAACAATATTGAGTCTATGAAAAGTTTGAGATCACCTGTCCATTTTGCTAGAAACTTTCAAGGACATTTGGTCAAGATATTTCCGGAAATGGTAGAATGTGTTGTGTAGCTAAGATTCGAAAGAAAATAAATAAAATATAACCATATTGCAATTAAACGAAATCTTTTAAAGCAAATTTAGTAGATTATTTAGGTCTACATACAAAATACAGTACAGCTTTCTACTGTTTCTGAAATAACAATGGGACAATGAAGAAGAACGGTTATGATTAAAACTATTACATATATAACAATTGAAGTACTGAGTAAACACAATATAATTTTTATAGCTTAAAACGTAATGCATTAATTTTAACTGTCAGATTTTTAGAGATACACATTAATTTAATTATGCCTTATCAAAGTGAAATCTGATCTCGTTTTCTTACATGTAGTAACTTTGTTTTCAGATTTCTTAGTGGAAATAGGATATCTGTGGTTTCAAACGGAATTTTTCAGAATCTACCTAAACTTGTTGTTTTGTAAGTACCAACTGGCTGGTCAAACATGTTAACTGAACTACATTTTGAATTAAGTAACTAATATAAAAGGGTCAATTTCATTAACTTAGGTGCGCGATTTATTTTTAAGGTCGTCTTTATATTTTAATCTAATAATGCATTTTGCATCTATCATAATCTTCCACAATTATATAGCATGACCAATTTTCATGCTTAACAATAAGTCGATGATGCCTAAACATGAGGTGGTTATGAGTAAAATCTGGTGAATGCAACGAAATGATTGTTGGTTATCGCGTTGCTTTGCTTTCATAAGATACTATTCGATAGACACATACGTTTTAGGCAACAGATACAGGAACCTACGGTGCATATAATAGATTTTTGTTGACATAAAATTTCAACATTTCAAGAAACAAAACTGACTTGTTATTTCAACGACAACATGACTTATGAAGCCTCTCAGATATGTGTATGTAAGCGGAGAAAGGATTTACATATTGGTAACAGTTTGTTAAATATCCTGCTGCAATTCGCCCTTTCATTCATATTGCAGATTATACACCTGCTTCAATGCAAAATGTGTGTTCTTAATTATCTGCGCATATCGGAAACTATTACAATGTTTTGCTCTCACTTAGACACCAAGTTTTTAAGTTGAGGTAATGAGAGACACCTCAAAACGAGCGAAATAATTTCAGCTATATCACATTAAATTTTCGGGGTGTCATGTCAGCTACAATTTTTGCACATTTAGAAACCCCAACGGGTACTCAAGGAAACTCACAAACACCCATAAAATAGTCAAGAAATGAGCTTTGTACAATCAGCTAAAATATAGACAATACATGTAACAAATTATATCAATTCATTATAAATTCGATATAAAACTGCTTTTTAATTAGAGCTCAAATATCAAAATTCCAATTAATAATAAATCCACTGTCCATGCTACAGTTCGACGCAGCAAAACATCAAAATAAGAAATAATTTCCTCTCCATCAGTCAAGTTCATTTACAGAACCGTTGTTAGTTATTTAGTCCGAAATATGTTTGTTGAAGGTGAATCATAACTCAAAATATTATTGAAAAATCTAAGAAATATTTAGGTTTAATGTGAAATGCCTCTTCAAGTTTACATGTTATTTTATTGAACGTTTAAATGCAGTCACAAGTTTGGTTAAGTAACTAAATGTAAATATAGTGATCTCGAATGGTTGAAAAGACATGCATAAGTTACAAGTTGACTTTTTTCTAGAGCCTTACAAAACAACAACATTTCGCTGCTAGAGGAAAGTGCTTTTAGCAACCTACCAGCACTTCAATCTTTGTAAGTAACATATTGTAAAAATGACACGGTTACATTAAAATGAACTCATTTCTAGTCGACAATAATAGCCGTTTTAAATCATGTCAATTAATTTGTAACTAAAAGGGAGGTGTGCGACTCCAATAACATCTTATATATAATCCGTATCATGATAAAAGGTACAGCTAAAACTCATTTTTTATCTATTAGAGATTTGAAAATTCTATTGTAGCTAAAGTCCTGTTGATTCAGATATTTGTTTTCCCTATTCGTTAGTATCTTTACTAATAAGTAAAAAAATAACAATTGAAAAAAAGGATAAGAAATAACAATTGAAGCCAAAACGTCTTGTGGAATGTCATATTGTTTACTGGTTAGTTCATTCCTCGTCAGCAAACTCTGCTACATAAATCTGGTCTTTGAAGACTGGCATTTATAATGACAAAATCTTGTGAAAAGTATTTCGTTCTTTTAGCTGAAAACCCAGCCTCTGGAATGATTAATAGGCTGTTTCATGTTTACTTACTCAATTTAAGAACCTTTTTTTGCTTTTTTGATCCCTTGAAACTGAAAAGTGTAGGTACTGCCGCTTTCTAGTTAGAGGCTTAAAATTATTATATCTAGTCCTTCCAATGCCATGTATAAATCATGCACCTGTATGATAACGCATGTAAATATACAATGTTGAGTTGTCTGAAAAATATGTGTTTTTATGTTACTTGAGGACCCGGAAAATCGAGGCTGCGCCGAGGAATTCCTATGTTCCTTGCCGAATAAAAATGCAAGCTACATTAATTACCAGTTTAATTAAAAATATGTGAAACTGTCCATATAATACGGACTACTGAACAAGCCCAATAAAAAAGAACCAAATACAAAAAAACAGGCTCATTGCAGAAAAAACATGCTGTAATTCATATATAAAAATAATTGAAAACATACACGTTTGCATTATGTAAATTTATGTTATGACACTTCACCAGTCGCATTTAAGATGCACAAGTTAAAATTTCCTGATAACATTGCGATAAAAGTGTATATACTATGCAATTCGTGAAAGGATAAATAGGAATTTTAAGGACAGCATATAGAATGTTGCCAAGTCATTTTCAAGGAAAAAAATTACATTTTCATGGCGAGGGTTCTTCATATTTAACTTTTGTGACCAGAGAAGCCGCATTGGAACGAGCATAGCTATATTGCTATATTGATCAAAGACAAAATGGTTCTAAAATTAACAAAAGTTTTACGAAAAGTTTATTTTGGAATTAACTTTGTCCCCTGCCCTCTAACATATTATGGAATTAGCATCATTTAAATAATGTTGACTTGTAATCCAGTCAAGACGCTCAATAAAAGTAAGCAAGAACATAATTATGTTTACATTTATTACAGGGCAAATGCAGTTTTAATTATTTGCCGAAATTTGTTATCGTTTAAGACTTTAAGTATAAAATATGTGCTGAAAACACACTTATCCAAATTCAAGGCATACAGTATTTAATCAAATCATAATTAAGTCAAATGAATATGCATGCAATTGTTTACAATCATCACCAGCATCTTCCTTCATGATGCCAACATGCTAGCTCTCAAAGTAGTCTTGACAGAATACGAAGAGCCTTGAATATGGGTATTTAATATTAATACATAACGCGAATGAATGTATTAACATATTTAATTATTATATGAAAATTGAGATGAAAGTTTCCCAGACGATAGCTTTTTTATACAACTTAATTGATGCTTTTTATACTAGTTCTGGTCAATCATTTTTGTTCAACAAGAAAATGATCATCTCAATTTTCATAACTGTTATATTGAACAAGCATTTTTTCCAGGTGTTCGGTCGTCAATTTTCTGTAATATTATTTAGATACTCGAGAAACGCATAAAGACCATTAAAAGTATACAAAGTGTTAAATAATTTTTATAAAATAAAAGCGTAACTACTTATTATAGATCTCAAAAATATATTTCAACATCTGAAGAATGTTTTTGTTTTGGTGTATTTATTCACTTATCTGAAAAAGCGGGTCGTGTTTTAACTCAACATCTAGACTGACATTACAAAAACGAAAATAAGAGAATCAGATTGTTTATTTAATGTATATGAATGATCAAGTCAATTTATATAATTCAAAAATCCACTTATTCTTATGTGTGTATTTTAAAGACAGTTTTCACAAGATTTTTCAAGACATGATTGTTTTATTATTTTTAAATGGTTTTGTATATATTAAACTCATAAAGTGCAACTTACAATATCAGAGTTTAAAAGAAATTATCTACACACTTAATTAAATATTTTTCGATATTGTACTGATTTACATATGACATTGGCGTACGACCTTGTAACAATGGCGATGAAAAATAACCTTTATTAGAAGCCTCAAGATACTGGTATTTCTGGTCCAGTAATAATCAATGTAAGTAATAAGGAGGCAAATAACCTTCTTGCGACATGTGACAAACTGTCGCAATCAATGCCTGACAATATTGGAATAACTTTCTACGTTAAGCTTTCAACGTACGTTAATCTGCAAACAAGCTTAATGGGAAACTCGAAACGCCTTAATAAGACATAGACTAATAATAGAAATGCAAATTATTCTAGGCATACCTTTGCAAGTGGGAACTCTAGTTTATTAACATGTAGTAATTACGTTTTCAGATCTCTAAATAGTAATAGAATATCTGTCATCCTAAGTGGATTATTTCGGAATCTACCAAAACTGTATGTTCTGTAAGTACCAATTTGGCAGGTAAAACTCACAAACACCTATAAAATAGTCAAGAAATGAGCTTTGTACAATCAGCTAAAACATAGACAATACATGTAACAAATTATATCAATTAATTCATTATAAATTCTATATAAAATTGCTTTTTAATTAGAGCTCAAATATCAAAATTCCAATTAATATTAAATCCACTGTCCATGCTACAGTTCGACGCAGCAAAAAATCAAAATAAGAAATAATTTCCCCTCTATCAGTCAAGTTCATTTACAGAGCCGTTGTTAGTTATTTAGTCCGAAATATGTTTGTTGAAGGTGAATCATAACTCAAAATATTATTGAAAATCTAAAAAATATTTAGGTTTAAAGTGAAATGCCTCTTCAAGTTTATATGATATTTTATTGAACGTTTAAATGCAGTCACAAGTTTGGTAAGTAACTAAATGTAAATATATTGATCTCGAATGGTTAAAAAGACATGCATAAGTTACAAGTTGACTTTTTTCTAGATCCTTACAAAACAACAACATTTCGCTGCTAGAGAAAAGTGCTTTCAGCAACCTACCAGCACTTCAATCTTTGTAAGTAATATATTGTAAAAATGACACGGTTACGCTAAAATGAACTCATTTCTAGTCGACTACAATAGCCGTTTTAAATTATGTTAATTAATTTGTAACTAAAAGGAGTCCCTCAGGTGTGCGACTACAATAACATCTGATATATAATCCTTATCATGATAAAAGGTGCAACTCAAACTCATTTTTTATCTATTAGAGATTTGAAAATTCTATTGTAGCTAAAGTCCTGTTGATTCAGATATTTGTTTTCTCTATTCGTTAGTATCTATACTAATAAGTAAAATAAATAACATTTGAAAACATGACTTATGAAACCTCGCAGAACCTCTCAGATATGTGTATGTAAGCGGAGAAAGGATTTACATATTGGTAACGGTTTGTTAAATATCCCGCTGCAATTCGCCCCTTCATTCATATTGCAGATCATACACCTGCTTCAATGCAAAATGTGTGTAGTTGACAACGGCTCTTAATTATCTGCGCATATCGGAAACTGTAAAAATTTTTTGCTCTCACTTAGACACCAAGTTTTTAAGTTTAAGTAATGAGAAACACCTCAAAACGAGCGAAATAATTTCAGCTACAGTTGGGTGCAGTCCTAACATAACATGCTAGTTAACTTGTAAAGCAGAGATTCTGACTGCTTTAAGTTAACTTCGAGCAGAGAATTTGACTGGTTTGAGCAGAGATTTTGACAACCCAAGTTAACTTGGGCTGTTCTTTTGACAATTTTTTTATACAATATATTTCTGTCCATTTGACAATTTGTTGACGATTTCTGTCCACTGGACATTTTTGTTCTTTTGACAATTTTTGTCCACTGGACTTTTTTTTCTTTTGACAATTTCTGTCCTCTGGACAATTTTTTTTTCTCTTGACAATTTTGTCACGTGACAAGTTTGTCAACAGGACATTTTTTGTTCTGACAATTTTATCACGTGACAATTTTGTCCACTGGACATTTTTTTATTTTCTTGGAAATTTATGTCCACTATGTCAACTTGCTAACCTTTCGACTGCACTTTAAAACACTTTTAACTTTTACCTTTTTAATGTTTTTTTGACAATTTTTTTTACGAAAGACCGACTGGTTGTACCGTACGTCCATTTATTTTATCTGCGCGTTGTCGGAATGAAAAGTATACGAAAGATGAATCAAATCCTTTGTCGTTTATTAAAATCCTACTACAAAAAAAACAATCGATAAAATACAAAATTAGTTAATGAAAGAATTGCAGATTTGTTTGCTATTTACGTGTTTCTGGAGGATATCAAATGTTTTAAATCTTACGGCACGGAAACATATTACTTATTGCGCCGTTGTTTCCTTTAATTAAATATTAATGTATAGTCTAATAAAGTGAGACATATCTTTGTTATATAAAAATCTATAATTCAAGCAATTCTTCGATATCATAATATAAATTACAACTCTTGAACTTAGCAATCATTCAAAATATAAATTAAGTCTACATGTATCCAATTGAAAGTACAATGCATATCCAAAATGTGTGATAATAATAAAAAAGGTTAAAAATCTATGAGAGTTCTGTATTTTAACAACTAAATCTTATTAAAGTACACAACAATTAAACAATAATGTAAAATATCATATATTTACAATGGTTAAACCCACATTCATGACATTTTGGTTGCATCTTTTGGGTATCAGGAATAATTTTATATGTAGTGTAAAATATGGTTTTAATTCCATCACTAATATCCCCAGAGTGATTTTATAAATAAAAGTATGGTTTTTACTTTTATAGCTCAGGTCTCAGGATTGATATTATTTGTAAAATAGTTTTTTTTCCCATCACTATGGTCGCAGGAATGATTTTATATGTGAAATATGGTTTTTAATTGCATCGCTTAGGTCTCCGGAGTGATTTTATATGTGAGATATTGTTTTTATGGCATTACCAAGGCTTCAGGAATGATTTTATATATGAAATATGGTTTCTAGTTGCATTGGTAAAGTGTCGAGATTGATTTTATATGTTAAATATGGATTTTAATTGCATCTCTTAGGTCTCCAGAGTGATTCTATATGTGAGATATTGTTTTTTATGGCATAACCAAGGCTACAGGAATGATTTTATATGTGAAATATGGTTTCTAGTTGCACTGCTAAAGTCTCGAGATTGGTTTTTTATGTAAAATATGGATTTTTATTGCATCTCTTATGTCTCCAGAGTGATTTTATATGTGACATATTGTTTTTATGGCATTACCAAGGCTTCAGGAATGATTTTATATGTGAAATATGGTTTCTAGTTGAATTGGTAAAGTGTCGAGATTGATTTTATATGTTAAATATGGATTTTAATTGCATCTCTTAGGTCTCCAGAGTGATTCTATATGTGAGATATTGTTTTTTATGGCATAACCAAGGCTACAGGAATGATTTTATATGTGAAATATGGTTTCTAGTTGCACTGCTAAAGTCTCGAGATTGGTTTTTTATGTAAAATATGGATTTTTATTGCATCTCTTATGTCTCCAGAGTGATTTTATATGTGACATATTGTTTTTATGGCATTACCAAGGCTTCAGGAATGATTTTATATGTGAAATATGGTTTCTAGTTGAATTGGTAAAGTGTCGAGATTGATTTTATATGTTAAATATGGATTTTAATTGCATCTCTTAGGTCTCCAGAGTGATTCTATTTGTGAGATATTGTTTTTTATGGCATAACCAAGGCCACAGGAATGATTTTATATGTGAAATATGGTTTCTAGTTGCACTGCTAAAGTCTCGAGATTGGTTTTATATGTTAAATATGGATTTTAATTGCATCTCTTATGTCTCCAGAGTGATTTTATATGTGACATATTGTTTTTATGGAATTACCAAGGCTTCAGGAATGATTTTATATGTGAAATATGGTTTCTAGTTGCATTGGTAAAGTGTCAAGATTGATTTTATATGTTAAATATGGATTTTAATTGCATCTCTTAGGTCTCCAGAGTGATTTTATATGTGAAATATGGTTTCTAGTTGCATTGGTAAAGTGTCGAGATTGGTTTTATATGTTAAATATGGATTTTAATTGCATATCTTATGTCTCCAGAGTGACTTTATATGTGACATATTGTTTTTTATGGCATTGTCAAGGCTTCAGGAATGATTTTATATATGAACTATGGTTTCTAGTTGCACTGCTAAAGTCTCGAGATTGGTTTTATATGTTAAATATGGATTTTAATTGCATCTCTTAAGTCTCCAGAGTGATTTTATATGTGACATATTGTTTTTTATGGCATTACCAAGGCTTCAGGAATGATTTTATATGTGAAATATGGTTTCTAGTTGCATTGCTAAAGTCTCGAGATTGATTTTATATGTTAAATATGGATTTTAATTGCATCTCTTAGGTCTCCAGAGTGATTCTATATGTGAGATATTGTTTTTTATGGCATAACCAAGGCTTCAGGATTGATTTTATATGTGAAATATGGTTTCTAGTTGCATTGGTAAAGTGTCGAGATTGATTTTATATGTTAAATATGGATTTTAATTGCATCACTTAGGTCTCCAGAGTGATTTTATTTGTGACATATGATTTTTGATTAGATTGCTAAAGTCTTTCTAGTGATTTTATTTGTTAAATATATTGTTTAATTGTATTGCCAAGGTTTCACGATTGATTTATATGCAGAATATGGTTTTAATTCCATCTATATGGTCTCAGGATTGATTTTATATGTAAAATATGGTTTGGAATTGCATGGCTATTAAGGTCTCCAGAGTGACTTTATATATGTGAAATAGAGTTTTTAATTTCATTGCTTCAGTGTCATTATTGATTTTGTATGTTAATTATGGTTTTTAATTGCATCACTTAGGTCTCCAGGGTGATTTTATATGTGAAATATGGTTTTTGATTACATTGCTTCAGTATCATTAGAGATTTTATATGTTAAATATAGATATTAATTGTATTTTAAAAGTTTCAGGATGTGATTTTATATGTGAAATATGGTTTTTTAATTCCATCACCATGATCACTATGGTGTCAGGATTGATTTTATATGTTGAATATTTTGTTTTAATGGTATTGCCAAGGTTTCAGGATTGAATTTATATGCAAAATATGGTTTTTAATTGCACGGCTAAGGTAACCACAACGGCTTGCTATACATTTACCGAAACGCGGACGGGAAAGAAATCGGCCGCGTTCTTAAAAATAGACTGCCGTAGATTTCGTTAACTAATTTTTTATGATTGTCTAATTGACAATTTGTAACGAAATGATTAAAAAAAGCATATATTTTGACTTTTTGTACAAAGGGACATTTTGTGACTTGAAAATTGAAAAGCAGAGATTTTGTCCACTGGACATTTTTGTCACGTGACTATTGAAAAGCAGAGATTTTGACAATTTTTGTCCACTGGACATTTTGGTCACGTGACAATTGGAAAGCAGAGAGTTAGACAATTTTTGTCCTCTGGACATTTTTGTCACGTGACATTTGAAAGCAGAGATTTTGACCGTTTTTGTCAATTTGACAAAAGCAGAGATTTGGACCGTTTTTGTCCACTTGACAAAAGCAGAGATTTGGACCGTTTTTGTCCACTTGACAAAAGCAGAGAATTTGACAATATTTAAAGCAGAGATTTGGACAAAATTTTGTCCTGTCAAAGCGGTCAAATTGACTGGTTTTTGGTCAAAAAGCAGAGATTTTTTTTCTCAAAAGCAGAGATTTTGACCAGAGATTTGGACTGGTTTAAGTTAACTTTATGTTATGTTAGGACTGCACCTAACTGTATATCACATTAAATTTTCGGGGTGTCATGTCAGCTACAATTTTTGCACATTTAGAAACCCCAACGGGTACTCAAGGAAACTCACAAACACCCATAAAATAGTCAAGAAATGAGCTTTGTACAATCAGCTAAAATATAGACAATACATGTAACAAATTATATCAATTCATTATAAATTCGATATAAAACTGCTTTTTAATTAGAGCTCAAATATCAAAATTCCAATTAATAATAAATCCACTGTCCATGCTACAGTTCGACGCAGCAAAACATCAAAATAAGAAATAATTTCCTCTCCATCAGTCAATGGGTACATCGAAAGTGTAAAAACCCCCTGAAAAGTGTAAAAACCCCGTGGAATAGTGTAAAAACCCCCATATCTGTGGTGAAAACCCCTCAGAAATGATAGATATTACCATATATTATGATAATAATCCAATATTTGTGAAACAATAATTACATTTTATCCCACAGAATCGATTTTTGTAACCGCTCCGTACATCCTATATTAGGTCTTATAGCTAGGGGAGAGCACTCTAATTCATTGCAATAAAAGTACTAAAAGTACGGTAAGCTGGAATTATATTGACAATTGTAATAAGGACAATGATTTAATGTGTGAACTAAACATATTATCTATAATTGTATTAGGAAATTTTTTTAAATAGATATATTTCATTAAAAGCTCTTTTTTCTTGGTATTAAATGTAATTATATGTCTCTGTTGTAATTTAAAGATTTTATGTCATGTTAGAAGCTCATATTAGACAAAATTAGTTACAATTACAATGAATTGATTATAATTGTAAATAATTAAGAGCCCCCACTCCACGTCAAGGCTAAGAGCATGTGTGGGGGAGGGTCAGGGGGTTTTATATATTTATTCATTCAAGTCTTTTTGTTTTATAACTATATATATAGGAGTTATAATTTTTTTCTGGAAAAGTACCAATCATTATTATAATTGTTATTATTATTATTATTTTTATTATTATTATCGTTATTATTATTATTATTATTATTATTATTATTATTATTATTATTATTATTATTATTATTATTATTATTATTATTATAAGCCTGGTATTGCCTGTAATATTGCTAAATTGTTCTAACTAGACCAAGGGATAGTTAAATTTTATCTTTCAAGTTTAAAACTACTAAGACATCCTGCACAAGGCTCGGGACATCTGTCGTAGTCCGCGCAACATTTAGTTAAAGTTATGTTTTCAAATTTAAAACTACTAAGACATCCTGCACAAGGCTCGGGACATCTGTCGTAGTCCGCGCAACATTTAGTTAAATTTATGTTTTCAAATTTAAAACTACTAAGACATCCTGCACAAGGCTCGGGACATCTGTCGTAGTCCGCGCAACATTTAGTAAAATTTATGTTTTCAAATTTAAAACTACTAAGACATCCTACACAAGGCTCGGGACATCTGTCGTAGTCCGCGTAACATTTAGTTAAATTTAATTTTTTCAAATTTTAAACTACTAAGGTACCTGTACACGTCTCGGGTCAAATTATGCTGTTCGCTAACGTACTGAGTGTCTCGCCCTTGAAAAAAAGACAAAAAATACATTAAACAAAACATAGAAAACATAGAAATGTCACTCGGAATCTACATCGCAATTCTTTGTCTTCTTAATAGTCGTCGTCCGTTCGTTGATTTTCCTTTTTAGCTGACCTTTCTTCCTTCCTCGGGTTCTCGGTTTAATGACAGTCATTTGTCCGTCTGTCGAAGTAACGGTCTTTTGGTCCGGTGGCAAGTGGTTGCGGAATCTTCTAAAAAAACGTTCTCTTTCGTCGACGGTCTTTGTCATCCATAGCGATTTCGACACCTGAAACTGTTTATGGCTGTCCGCTAGTCGGTATTGTCCAATTGAAATCAATGATCGTAGCAAATCTTTATATTGGGTGTCCACAATATCTCTTAAAACCTCTACTAAATCCAATAACGGTTGTGATTTCCAGTCGATAGCTCGCTTCAAAACATGATTGAGGGATTCACTATTATTATTTGTCCAACTATTGTCAAAGTAACCAATGTGATTAACTGTTTTCCGATGTTCAATCAAAGTGTAACCATTAGCTGCTTTCTGTTTTCTTAAAATTGACATTGTTGTTAACTGTTATAATGATAATAAAACACTTAGCCGTTAATAGTATTGCTCTTCGATTACTTTCTGCTGTTATCTGTTTTGGGAAAAATAACATATTGTTAACCTGTCATTTTTTATGAACCCCTTCAATACCCCCCTCAAAAATTATTTCAGTAGTAAAGTTATTTCATGTCATATTTGGTAATAAATATGTAATTTTGAAATCAAGGCATAATCTACAAAATAGCCTTTAAAAAGGAAATTTTACTGGACATATTGATAAATTCTAATGTTCCTGCTTGTTGTCTTTATAATTCATTAAACATAGAATAAAGTAATACCTTTATTTTACAGCCATGATCATATATGTAAAAGGAGCATGTGATGTCATGTCAAACTTTTTCCCGTGCACATTACATTTTAATGGTGAGATCTACCTCAGCGCAGAACACCTGTATCAAAATATCAAAGTACTCTACCACAAGCAAACAGTCCTTGCAGCTGAAATAATACAGGCAAAGGATGCCAAGACGGCGAAAGCATTAGGCAAGATGATTCGGCCAAGTCAGTCTTGGGAAGACGTAAAGCCAACAATTATGGCAGAAATCTTAAAGATAAAATATGCCCAGTGCCAACAGTTTAGAGACACACTCTACAACAGCTCGGGCTACATATGCCACAACGTAACCGACGAGTTCTGGGGCACTGGACAGAGCGGTAATGGACAGAATGTGTTTGGACTTTTATTAACAGCACTGCGTGCAGGCTTAAAATTGTAACTATTTGTTATGACAACTGAAACTTTAATGTTATTTTGTCATGTTTTGTTATGTTTGTTACGTTTTTTCAAGATGAATATATTGATAAAGTGTGTCTAGTGTTGTTGAATTATCTCCAGAATTTTCAATTGTTACTTATTTAGATGTAACATCCAAGAACACACTATACATAAAGATCCCAACAAAGACAACGGGTCATTAAGTTTTATTGCTCTCTGTTTGCATATATTCGTAAACAAAAAATCACACACTTTATTGAAACTTTATTGTATTGTCTATCCTGAAAAGAATTTAATAAAAACAAAAATAAATAAACAAACTAACTATTAATCATTCTTTTCAGTATTATAGCATCCATTTATTTTATTTCTACTAATAGTACTTTTAGTACTTTTATTGCAATGAATTAGAGTGCTCTCCCCTAGCTATATGGCCTAATATAGGATGTACGGAGTGGTTACAAAAATCGAATCTGTGGGATAAAATGTAATTATTTTTTCACAAATATTGGATTATTATCATAATATATGGTAATATCTATCATTTCTGAGGGGTTTTCACCACAGATATGGGGGTTTTTACACTATTCCACGGGGTTTTTACACTTTTCAGGGGGTTTTTACACTTTCGATGTACCGGTCAAGTTCATTTACAGAACCGTTGTTAGTTATTTAGTCCGAAATATGTTTGTTGAAGGTGAATCATAACTCAAAATATTATTGAAAAATCTAAGAAATATTTAGGTTTAATGTGAAATGCCTCTTCAAGTTTACATGTTATTTTATTGAACGTTTAAATGCAGTCACAAGTTTGGTTAAGTAACTAAATGTAAATATAGTGATCTCGAATGGTTTAAAAGACATGCATAAGTTACAAGTTGACTTTTTTCTAGAGCCTTACAAAACAACAACATTTCGCTGCTAGAGGAAACGCCTAAAGACCATTAAAAGTATACAAAGTAAAACATACTAACCGAACTTCATTTGTAACATAATACCTAGTGTTAAGAGTACCGTAGGTTTTTAACTTAACAATTCATCATTTGATTTTAAATAATTTTTGTAATGCTGCAAATCCTGTTAGACGATGTTAATTCCTAATAACTTTCTACACATATATAACATGTAAAAATCCCTAGCTTCATAATTAGACATTGTAGTCCACAAATTACATGGTCATAAGTATAATCAGAGCAATAAATACAAGTTGTCACTGTTGTCATTGCTTTCCAAGTCTCCATAAATATGTCACGATAAATGCATAATCGCGCATTATAAGGAAATAAAATCTGATAAGGTAATGTTTATCGCACATTAACCCTAGATCATTTTTGAATCTCATACAGAATTTTGAGAATGGCAAAATATACATACATGTAATGAATCAAATGCCGTTATACTGTTTATTTTTATTTTGTCTTGTTATTTGTTTTATCTGTATTGATCTGAAGACCCGGTGTGTGTGTTGAAAGTTCGTTATTTTGACTCATCTAGAAAAGTATAAATCATGTTTATTGAATACTGCCCTCTCAATTATTACTGGTTATATATTGTACGCACACTTACTTGTTCAAAAATATATAATATGTCATTTAAAAAAAATAGCAAAGAAAACTGACCGAACAACAAGAGCCTAAGGTCAAGGGACAGTTACAAATCCGGATAAAGACAAAACGCAACACAAAAACCAAAAACAAAAAAAAGCAGAAAAGAGAGTAACCCGAACCCAATAAAAACTCAGGTGCTTCGGACGAGTAAGCAGTGCTTGCCTCTAATTAGACACCCGTAGAGTTACTCATTTGCATTTCTAGGGAAAAGTAAAATACAGGAATAGGAATCACTACCTATAACTCAGCAAAAATGTCAGTTCGTATTTGAGACACTGGTTTCCTATCACGATCAATTAAATCATAGATCTTCTAGAGAGATAACATTAACCTAGGTGCTACAAACCCTTGTTTGAGTAGTTTAGCAGTCAACAGCAGGAATCGGTCTAGAAAATCGGAACACCGATCGCAGGATCTAGAATAACGTATAAGTTGTGAAATGTACACACCATACGCTGGAGCTGCTGGAATGTTGCTGTCGATGAACGATATTTTACAAAGTATTGTATTTTTCAGATGAAACGTTTTTTATTAACCATCTAATTATGTTTCGTTTTTCATTAATTGGCGTAAATAAGTTCACACTTTACATGTATTGTTACAGAAACCTACAAGACAACAATATAACTTTTCTAGAGAAAGATACCTTTATCAACTTACCAGCTCTGCAAACTTTGTAAGTAACATGATAAAGTTATAAAAGCATAAGGCTATGATTTCCACATTAAATTCATAACGGATTGATTGGTCTTCATTAGTCGAGTGGTGGATCTGACATTGTGAATGGCGTAACCTTAGTGAGTAGTTTATTTAGTATGTTTACTAATGCATTTATGTACTTCGATGCAACATTTATGTTATTTTTTACTGCTGTGCTTAATTATAAATCGCTATATACGTAAATTGAAGCTTAATAGTGTATTTTAATGACTTAAATTCACTCAGAGTAAGCTATCGTAATTTTTTTATGTGCATCTGACTGAAAGAGCCCTCCTTCTCTTCAAGCTTCATATTTTGTGATAGTTATTATACGTAGTAAATAAGCAAAATAATGCCGGTCATTATAAATATTCATTTTGGCCTAAAAACACTCTGGTAAAATATGGGTAGGTAGGAAAGTTTTTTAAACGATTTTTAGCTCACCTGGACCGAAGGTCCATGTGAGCTTTTGTCATCATTTGGCGTTCGTCGTCCGTCGTCCGCCGTCTGTCGTTCGTCGTCTGTAGTCCGTCGTAAACTTTTTCAAAAAACTGCTTCTCTGCAACCGCTGGGCCAATTTTTTTCTTAACTTGGCCACAATCATCCTTAGGGTTCCGAGTTTAAAATGTATACCCAGGGTGCAGACAAAGATAGAACATGGTTGTCAACACACGTTTTGGATCATTATCTCAAAAATTATAATAGCTATATAGAAAACCGTTACTGCAAATTGATCAGCACATTAAGCTCTTCAATAGCTGTTATTAGTGTGAAGTTGTTTACAATAAAACTTGAAAACTGAAAGAGGTAGAGTAAAACTGTAAATAACAGAAATTATCAGAATTAAAGCCCTAAAATTCATTTAATTTGTCTGAAATTGTCAGATGACTCCTTATATGAGTTACTGCCCGGAACTGACAATTTTTTAATGAAATTGTCCGTATTTTTCCCGTAACTAAAAAACTCTAACAGCTACAGTAAAACTGTAAATTGCAAAAATGATCAGCAATACAACCCATAAAATTCACTGTTGGTCTGAAATTGCCAGATGACTCCTTATAAGAGTTATTGCCCTTAAATTTCAATTTTTTAATGAAATTTGCCATTTTTGTCCTGTAAAATAAAAACTGTAACAGCTAGAGTGAAACTGTAAATTGCAAACATGATCAACAATACAAGCCCTACAATTCACCGTATAACTGAAATTGTCAGATGACTCATAGGAATTATTGCCCGTAATGGCAATTTTTTATGAAACTTTTGGTTTTTGTCATGTAACTTAAAAACCACACAGTTAGAGTGAAATTATGAATAGCAAAAATGATTAGCAATACAAGCCCTACGCTTTACTTTCTTGGTCTGAAATTGTCAGATGACTTCTTATAGGAGTTATTGCCCTTAAATGACAGTTTTTTATGAACTTTTCTATTTTTGTCCTGTAACTTGAAAACTATAGAGACTAGATTGAAACTGTTAATTGCACAAATGATCAGCAAAGCAAGGCCTATATACGATCGCTTAGCCCAAAATTGCAAATTGCAAGATGTTAGGAGTTATTGCCGTTTAATTATGAATTTGGACAAATGATCAGTTTTTGTATTATAAATTAGTCTATAACACACCTAGAGTAAGACTGTAAATTTCTAAATTACCCTAAAGGACAAGGCCTACAAACCATTTACTTCTCACAAATTATATGATGGCACCTTATAGGAGTTATTGTACTTAACCTAAAGTTTAGAAGAAATGTTTACTTGTTGCACAGTAACTCAAAAGCTATAAGAACTAGACTGAAACTGTAAATTTCAAAAATTTTAATAAGTCATTTGTGTTCCAGGTGAGCGATTACAGGCTCCTGAGAGACTCTAGTTTTTGTTATATTCATTTTGTTTAAAAAAGATATACAGTAATCATATGTGTTGATTTTCTAGTAACGTTACATTCAAGATTTTTTAAATAAAATCGTACATATTGAGAATGCATCACACTACTTTTCCTTGAAATGTAGACAGTCGACAGATTTAAGTGACGAAACTGCAGACTGCGTGGTCAGCGACAGATTAAAGATCGCCATGTTTATTTTTATTTGCATAGGTAGAGTAGGATTTTCTGAACAAAAACTCTAAATTCGGCTGCTTCAAAATTGGGTAGCTCGGTTTACCGTAAAAACAGATATTGGTAAAGCCATATGTTTATCTGTTCAAATTATTGAAATCTTAAAAGATTTTATATTGAAAACCTTCCCTAGTCTGTATATGTGCATGCCTGCTGAAGAAGAAAGAAGAAGATGATGCTGTGTTCAGCAACAATGCTAAACTAATTGTATTTGATTTACCCTAGCGAGTTTCAAATAAAAGACAACACAAATACACTTAGGCCGGCCTCTTACTTAGACCTACTTCTAGAAATAGACTCGGGAAAACTACAATCTGCGACAAACGTGATGACTCCAGCTTTACAATTGTCAACGTTTATCATTTTATGAATTTTTTTTTTTTTGGGGGGGGGGGGTTGTTTTCAATTGTATGTTTCTCCATATAAGATATTTGTAAATGTCTGTTGACTTTCCACCCTTGTTGTTCGGTCAGTTTCCTTGATATTTGTATTATATTTAATTTTAGTTGACTAGACAGAAGTATAAAGTAAT
Organism: Limnoperna fortunei; assembly: GCA_944474755.1. Taxonomy (NCBI): domain Eukaryota; kingdom Metazoa; phylum Mollusca; class Bivalvia; order Mytilida; family Modiolidae; genus Limnoperna; species Limnoperna fortunei. The sequence goes on from OX104123.1 coordinate 64,412,036, forward strand.
AATAAAAAAACACCTCTGATACATATCATAGATGCATGATTAGCAAAGACCACAACCGGAAGGACATTGGAATAAATTATCGCGTAATTCCAAAGGTTTTATGTAAATCAAAACATATTTGTGTGATTTCAACATTTTTTGAAGTCACAACAATGAAACTGTTCATAACCTCACATTCGGATCAATGTATTTACGCATAAAAATGAACTGAGTTTTCAAGCATAAATGATGACAATGAAAACAATTCATGAATAATATTGTTACTTAAGTTTTAGTTAACCGTACTTTTTTAAATGAGTACGATTTGTTCAAAATTATAATTTGTCATGCTCGCATACTTGCAAATTATGTACCTATCTAAATAGTCGGAAGGAACAACAATTTATACACTTTTATGTAATCTTAAAAAAGTATTAGTAAACCAACGTAAATCCAAAATTAATACTTTGTATTACAATAAATACTATTAAATAAAATTGTATTTATAAAACTAAAATGTTATAAAAGAAAACAATAATAAAAACAAGTTTATATACATATTGCCATCATATCCTTTATAATAATTTGTTATTTTTAAATATAAACACATTATCCTAGTGTTATGTAAAATACAAAAAACTTCTTTCCAGCTTACTAAGGTTTTACTTACCTTTACGTTAAACTCAATGAACGTTAAATATTGCCAGATAATTTGAAGAAGAGTAAATTTAATTTATCAGATATGTATATGACAAATTCAATATGCATTGTAGATTACAAAAGAAAGCAAAATATGCTAACTTTAACCTTAAGACATTTAAAATAAATGCACATTCATTGAAGCTTATCTTTGCAAGTGGGAACTATTTTCTGACATATATTAATATTGTTTTCAGATCTCTCAGTGGAAACAGAATATCAGTTGTCCCAAAAGGAACATTTCAGAACCTATTAAACCTTAATAATCTGTAAGTACTTACCTGGCAGGTCGAACATGTTAACCGATCAGCTTATGGTTCTTGTTAACTGTTCATTTCTATAATAGTTTACATCTAGCACTGAATCCTTAAATTTTTATAAAGTAATCAAAGGGCAGACAAAACATGCATAAGAGAACGAGCACTTTAAGAGTACATTAACTCTTTGTTATTGCCTAAAGGATCCTTTATTTATTGACTAAACAAAAATTCATCACAACCTTCGCTTGTTTGTATGAAAACTCCTCTATATTGTGTAACAAGACGAAATAAGCAATAAACTACTAATATTTAGTTTTCAATAGTAAAAGGCATGACCGACAATTACCAAAAACGTGACACAAACTTGATAGGAGATCTCATCCAAAGACAGGGTTATCATCTTCTGTTTTTGTGAATTTAGTAACTGGGTCATAGCGAGCTCTCTAAATCTCTAGGTATTCGTACAATAAGACATTGGATTATTTCTATACAAAAACTTGTAATAATGGGATATGTCCACTGCACATTTTATAGTTTCCAAAGCAATCAAGGAGGTTTCATTACTTTTGGCAACCATTACATAGTCAAATAAAAAAGTGATTATAACTACGCAAAAGATATGTTTGTTATTCATGCATAAGTATGTTTACTGCAGAGGAGGGAATTAAATACTGGCCGATTAATTGACACTGAGTCTGTTAATTATGTCATACGATAACGTGCATTTTACCGATTCAACGTATTAATATATATTTAGGTTGTACTAAATTCTAAATTTACTTAACTCGTACATAGGTCATATTTATAAAATATACACAAGTTACAAATAGCTTTCCTGATTATAAACTTTTTTTGTAAAGAAGTACAAAACAACAATATTTCGGTGCTAGAGGAACACTCTTTTATCAACCTAAAGCCCTACAAAGTTTGTAAATCACCTTTTTGAAACTGGAGCCATACTGGAAAAATTCCCGGTACTCGCTCGTTTGGGTTGTCAGGTTATAATAAGGAAATTCTGACCGGGGGCCGTAGTGGGAAACTTGTATAGAGAGTGATACGCTACCTGCACGATAAAGATTTATTTTGTAGAATTTCAAAGAGAGTTGGCTCAAAATTCTCCGCCCCTACCCAATAAGCCATACTTTTACAGTGGTTGTGTCATGTGTTCTATACTACCACCTTTCCTGCTTGTTCTCGTACTATATAGAAATTAAAATACTGTTCCCTGGACGTACAATCAAAATCCAATCAAATCGTTTTGTAAAAGCTTTACATGTCCTTATATTGACTTAACTGTATAGATGGGAATAAATAAAAACATCGAAAATTTAGTTAGTAACGCAGGAAAGGATAAACGTCTTTAAAAATCTGCTTTGACTACAGACCTTTTTAAATAACAATTCGTGATTTCGTTTCTAGTTTTGTCTGCTCAATTTGTTTTCCTATCGGACCACAATTGATTCATATATTCATTTTTTTGTTTGTAATATAACATACGTGTAAGGCATTTGTTCGTATGTAGATATTACATATTACCCCAATTGTAAAGAGTGTACTTGAGCCAAGTGGTATAAGGGTTCGCGGTGATCTACCCACAGAGCAGACCAGAGCGTCAATTCCTTGAAGGCGAATAGTGGATGCCACGTTGGATCAAAATACGGAAAGCCTGACAGCGGACCACAGTGGGTTGAAGAGAGTCGCGCTCTTTGCACGATCAATAGTTTTTTTTAATGATGTCGACAGGAGTATGCTTTAGCCGCTACAAAAGGCAAAATTTTTCGCCCCTAACCTAATACCTAAAACTTTTTCCAGTAGCATTCAATATGTTTCATTTGGTCGATATTTCTCCAAATGAACTATTGCTCACTTGCTTGTTGACCTGAATGTAGATGAATTACTGTTCGCTTGACTTTATATAAACATGCATCCAATCAATCAATCAATCAATTAATCAATTGAAATTGAATGGTACTTGATTGAACACATCACAGAACGAAAGGTGAATTTTATCGGGATACATGCCTGTTGCGCTTGTAGGTTAACACGTGACGGTTTACAAATAACAAGTTAATTAGACAACACGTTTGAGTGTAGACACGTGCCTACACGACGTTAATATTAACGCTCATGGACATAACGCAATATAGTACAGTTATATATATAATTTTTTTTATTTTTTTTATTTTTTTTTTTTAATTTTTTTTTCGTCTATGGAAATAAGATAAATTTAACATAGTGAATTTCAATTGTAATGTCTATTTATCATCCAGATTTTTTAAATACATTTTGATTAATTTCAATGGGAATATTTGTTTTTTCTTGAAAACTCTTTAATAACTATTACGAAACATTATAATTTTATTATTTTGATTTGGAATATTTATCGGTATTCTCAAAAAGGTTAAGATCAAAACTTGTAACGATTGTGCTTTATTAAAGAAACCTAGATAGGTGCAGCATTTCGATTATACAACCCGGAACATTTAACAACTTGCCAAGACTTCAAAATATGTAAGTATTCAATAAATCTTTTGGTTTTTAGTTTGTATGTAGATTCATGCTTTTGTAAGTTTTTTTTTAATAATATAATTGTAAACTTAAAAAAAACATTCTTGAATATTTTTTATCTTTCGATTTCCGACTATTTACAGCATCTCTTTTCTTAATGATTTCATTCATTTCCAATTTAGTAAAATCTTCGCTTATTAGCACAAGAACTATCCGTATAACGTCTACTCGATGACCATGTTTACAAACAACAACATAATCCGAACATCAGTCAGGACAATAATTTTGATTGGTTTAGAGGATTTAAGAAGGAAGATTTGATTGGCTATCGTATTTCCGTTGGGGGAAAAACACGTGCTAGGTATTTTCATTCATAAATTTCTCACGAGAGTGCAATATGGTTTTTTATTGAATAGAATGAGTGTTTTGCAAACCAATATGATAGGAAATGGAAAGTCACTGTATTCGTTTAGAACAATAGGAAAAAGGCAAACATATATATCATGTAATAACAAAATATATTGCATCTTTCTCAAGCTATAATTAATGATATAAAACAAATGTTGTTGTTTCTGTTTCCTTTGCATGCGATTATATGTCTGAGAGCAATTTCTAATCATCCAGAGTATGCTGTTTGTCTTACAAAAACAGCGACCAACTCAAGTTCTACTGTGTGGCAAGATTTAAATTCCGAATAGTGGAGTAGTAATCATTTTGAAAATGCCGTAATCTTACACCCTCAAAACGTAAAACAAGTTTGAAAATGTTTTTCATATTCCTCTCGTTGATGTATCCTCTTCAATTATGCATACGTTCACAAGCCCAATTTGTTTTTCTGTAATATGCATAGTTATTTAGAAATCTAACCTTTATGTTATATATTTGGATACTTTAATTTGCCAAATATTTCTTCTTCTTTATTTCATTTATTTGATTTGTCATATTATGTTGCTCTCGAGTAGTATCCATTTTTTGGTATGTACTGTTTAATTAAATTTGCATGAACACAAATGAACACCTTAGCTCCAACGATACGGGTTTTGCACGTTTTCTGATCAAACAATAAAAGAATGTGTAGCATACGAGCGTACTACTTTTAATAGCAACCTTTCATGTTAAAAATAGTGTAATAAATTTAGACACAACTATTTCTCAGAGCAAATTTTCATGGCAAATATCAATTTTTCTTCGTTCAATTTTGTTATAGATTCCTACGAAACAACAAAATTTTGGCTATTGAAGAAGGTGTTTTTAATAACCTAGAAGCCCTGCAAACTATGTAAGTAATATAAGGAGGTAATACTTACATACTTGTCTGTGTATGAAGAAACTAAATCAAGAATAAATAATATTCTGAAGCATTAACTCAAAATAAGCAGACGACTTTCATGTTTGTTATGTTAACGTACTGATCCAGTTTATCTGCCCTAACTTTTGTGCAACGAGGGCGTATGGCTTTTAATCGGCAGACATTTTTCATTTCATTAATGAAGAGAGTATATTTTTTTGACAATACGATGTTCGGGAAATAAATTTACAACCATCTTTTCTGATTTATTTTTTATACTCACATCACTTTCAATAGGAAGCTAAAACACGTGCCCAATAGATCCAAGTTTCATACAGATGAAATCCCATCCAACTGTAATTATTGTACATTATGTGACAAATAACATATTTAATATAAAACAAGTTTTGCACAAAGACACCTTCCAACTTTGGTTTTTAAAGTTGACACAAGAAAATATTGACAAATCCAATACAAAAGGAACGAGTTTAACATTCATATTGTGAAAGTTCCATTTTCTAAACATCTTCTCAAACAATCGTGTTAAATACGATAACCATTGCCTGTTTTTTGGTATTTCGAATTCGTGATTTTCAATTGTGTGCTATTGCTTGGGGAAGGAGGTAGGTTTCGTTGGGACTTCAGATCGCTAGTCCGTTTGTGATTTTGTTGTTAAATGTATCGTCTTCAGTATATTCAGTTATGATACTCTTATTGGTAAAGGCTACTATCACGATCATTAAATGAAGGTAGTAACAAAATAACGAACACCACGGAAACTTTTAAAAAAGACAATCCCTATATATATGTCCAAGAAACTAGAAAACTACAGGTTTACATAAACCCGAACAACCAAATACATGTATATAGCAATTACAGCAACTGTCCCTTTCATGCATTTCAAAAGAAATGGTGCATTTAATTAGATTTTATGGCATGTAAAACCTTCCGATTCTATTATTGTTGCATGTGAGTTGGGTTGTTTATGAATAGATATCCTAGACCACTAGTCATATATAGGCGCAGCACAATCACTGTCTACTGAATTCAAAATTTGGCAAACTATCTGCAATCGTATTTTTAAACGAGATATTGTTCAACAAGGAAATGGTATCTATAGTAAAACTTGTTTTTTCCTGAAACCTTGGTTGAAAACATATTATATTTATAACTGTTTTCTGCAAAATAAAGTAAAGTAAAGCCACTAAACAGCTGATTGACATATTAAATGATATCGGAAATGCCTTAGATGATGGGTAAGATACAAGTTGTATTTTGTGACATAGGCAAAGACTGATCGCGTATGGCAAAAAATTACTCCTACATAATTATGGTATTTCAGGAAAACTCTTGGCATAGCTCAAAACTTATTTATCGGGACGGGTTCAAAGGGTGGTATTAAACGGGGAGTGCTTAGAGTGGAAAACTATTGGGTAGGTGAACACCAAGTTCCATTTCTGGACCTCTTCTATTCTAAATATTTATAAATGGTATAGTAATGGATTTAGGTGCCTGCATTAAGCTTTTTGTTGACGACATTAGTATCTATGTAAGTGTACAATATATATATAATGCAGCACCAGTCTTAAACAATGGTCACAAACGTGGCTTGTCAAATTTATTCCAAAGAAGAACAAAACCAGGAAGTCAGTGAAGCCAGTCCACCCCCTCTACTCATGAATAATAACATTCTTCAATAGGTCAAGAACCATAAGCATTTAGGTTATAATTTTTAAACAATGGTAGTTCCAATTTCCATATTGAATATATTGTTAAAAAGGATTATGAAAGAATTAACTTTCAGCGAAAGTTGCGCTATATTTAAGATATCTTCGAAAAAATGAATTAGTATTTTATTTGACAATTATTATGCGGTGACGTCATATGGATTAGTTTTACCCAGTATCTTGTAGATAAGGTAGAAAATGTCCAAATTGAGGCAATGTGTATTGTTACGGGTGGGATAAAATTGACATCTATGTAAAACCTTTACCCAGAAACGGGATAAGAGAAACTTTCGGACAGGAGGGGAAAACATCGATTAATGGTTTTATATAAGATTATCAACTAATAAACGCCAGATTATTAAAGAAATCTAGTTTCAAATTCAGTGGCGTCTGTACATGGTCATTTTACTCGACAATTAAAACAATTAAAAAAGTTAAGGTAATAAGTTACCTCCAAAATATTATTATGGTGGCTCTAGATTGCGCACGAACTGTACTTTTCTTAACGAACACCTCTTTTCACGTAGTCTAGTCGACTCACCCAACTTTCCATGTGGGCACACTGAGTCAACTGCTCATAACTTACTTTATTGCCATATATACAAAAACATTAGAGACAATATCATTTTTACTATTTTTTGTAATGTACCTGTTGATGTAAACCTTTTACTATTTGGTTCAGGCTTAACGCTTGAACAAAATACAGATATATTAATCAAAGCTCAAAACTTCGTAATAACGAGTACACGATCTAATATCATATTTTTTCTTGCATTTTCTCATTACTTCTCAGTTTTTAAATATTTGTTTTGTTTCTTTCATTCCTTAGTTATATATTGTCAAATAAGGGTTAAATTATATAAACATATTTACTTCATGTAGCATCTTTACTGATCTTTATATGTAGTACTCTTTCAAAAATTAGGAAACTGAATTGAAATAAACTTGAATAAGCTTGTTTCCGAATCCTTTGGGATATTATGTATATGTCTGCTTGTAACTTTGTATGAAATTATTGAAATAAATATGTTTAAGTTAAAGCTTATCCCGAAAAGAAAATATGCGGTTATTGAATATTTGCTGCATTACAAAAAATATTATTAATGTGCATGTGCACGATTTATCGTTGATATGATATTGCTTGCTTACGCAGTATGAAATTATACAACTAAAATAAACATACATATATGGGGCGTGTTTATGGGGCAAACACTTTTTTCTGTTTTATGATTGATATATGTTATATTTATCTTAGCACTGAACTTCTTTACCCTGCAGTAACTTAAACTTTACACAGTCACGTGTCATCTGCACATTGTAATAGCTATAAACACGAATGAACTGATTGACTGTTAAGTAGACAAGTTGCTTAATATCCCTGAATCGACTTAATATCGTTTTGCAATATGATTTGTTTATTGTCTTAAATGTGCAACCCGAAATTTGTCTATGCGTTTGACACTGGTCTATGAAAAGAACTTGGTATATTGTCTACAGTGTCAAACGACTGCTTTATTGCAAACTAACTAGTACATGTGACATTAGTTGTTTTATGTAATATTTATAGTTATATAAGTGCTAATTTCATAACAAAACATACACACGTTTTGGTGTAGACAAGCGCCAACATATTGTTATTCGATAAAATTACAAATTTTAAACTATTAGTGACGTGTGTTCTTAATATGTTATTAATATAACATAATTATGAATTTAAATTTTATGTTAACTATCTGATAGTGATAGTATTGAGATTACTATGGGGATTAGTTATAGATTAAATTTTGTAATAAGAATGAGACGCATTATAAACTTTTATATGACACATTTATGTTCGACTCATGCTTTAGTTGCTTTTGAAAAAAATCACTTTATTTGTAAATGAACGATGAGTAGTGTATTTTAATTACAGTTTACTTTTATTGTTACTGATCCGTAAAAAAATAGCAACATTGCGGTTTTATAGAATTATGCCTTTACAAATTTACCAGCTCTGCAAACATTGTAAGTAGTATTGGGATAAATTAACATACATTTATGCCTTCTACATTTAATATATCCAATTTAATCCCATTTCTGAAACACCCGATAACAACACGTAAAGCTGAATTTGTTGTAGTCCGCTACATCTTTAGCTTCAAATAAAAGAAGTGTGTGGCACACATATTTTGAAAAATCCCTCCACTGGGTACATTATGGTATTGTATGGAAAATAAACATGTTACATGTATAATATTAAAAATATGATCACGAGTGATGTAGAACGCATCAAATATAACAAGTGTGAGCAAGAGTTTAATTTGAATGCGTTTAGGCACGAGTGATCATATTTTTTTTATTATTCACGATGTTCGATTGATTGTCCTGTTTATTTCTTTTATAAATAATTAATATAGCGTCGGAAAACTTTTACTAAGAATTTTTTTTTGAGTTTTCGTGCGCGTCAGTGTTAACTAACTTCCAAAGAGACGAAAATTCAATTTATTTCACAGAGTATTTTCTGTATATCATCGCTGTCATAATTTCTGTTCTTGTCCTCTGGGTTTAGGGAAGGTCTGCAGTAGCAAGCATTCCACAAACTTCTTAAAGAACGACCGGTTTTGCTGTCTAACTAGAATAATTTTTAAGTGCTCGTAGATAGCGTGAGATTTTGTACTATCTAACATGCAGTTTTGTCTATTTGAGATATCATAAGTCTTTTCCCAACTGCTATACTTGGATTGGTAAACAAAATTGTGTAACAAACCATCATAAGAGAAAGCTGACATACTTTCTTATTCTTTATCTTACAGTATAAAAGTTTAATTCAATTATTATCGTAGTCCATCACTAGGTTTCACTGTTTTTCATTTGCAAATTAACAAATTGCATTACGGCTTAAATAGTTCTCAATTGAAGTCATTTGTTTTCCTTTTTCACTTTATTTTCTCAATCCAATTATTAACATCGTCACTTACATGTTCACGTTTTGGCGATTGTTGTTTTGCATATACAAAATACAAGATAATGACCCGTTATTCCCTTATTGCTTTCATTAACATAGTCGGATGAATTCACAAACATATTTGTTTCGTTTCAAGCGTGTGTGATCTTATATATAATGATAATAACAAAAACATCATTAACGGCGTATCCTACATCCTTCTATTTCCCTTTCCGTAACGATCAATTAAATCGTGATTACCGCCATGAAATCTGAAGTGTTGCCAGCAACAAATTCATAACAAATCCTACGAACATCAAGATAGAGCATAAGATTTGTAATATAATAAAACTTACGAAGGAGCATTATTACATTATGATATTAATTTGATACAACTATTACTGATTACCCAATCATTTTTATCAACACCAACTAACACACTACAGTAATGGAAGTGCTAGGTTTTGCAGGGCTTAAAACTTGTTTTATTTCTTTTTTGACTTCAAAAGTGCCCCTTTACTAAGTCACACCCATTGCTGTATTTGCTTCATTTTTGATTGTTGGGACCTGGGGATTGTATTTTTTGACGGTTTTCTTGGTGTTCGGAATTTTGTTATTTCCGTCACTTTATTAGAGAAAAATATATAAAAAAAATAACAAAATATTTTAAATCAGAATACAATGACTTACACCTAAAACATTTAAGAGAAGACATCACTTTATCTCAAATTTTGAAAACAAAAGTAATATAAACCCTATCAGTGGGCATTTACAGTGTGGTTTAGAGTAATACCAAAATACAGAATCAAATACTTTTTTAACGGCATACATTAATATAATTATTGGCTAAATATATTTTTATTTGACCTTTAATATTTCGGTTTAAGATGAAGTGATAAGTATTGATTACCAGAAGCGCAAATCAAGAATAGTAAATTGTACAAATACAATTTCTTCAACGTTAATATAATTTACTACGACTGTCTTAAAAAGACTCATCAGTGAAGATTAAACCCAAACAGCGTTTAAATTTAAATGGTTCAGGCGTTATAGAGTAGTTATAATCGAAACCCCAAAAATATACTGCAATATGGCTAGTGCTAACTCCACCTTGAAAATAGAAAAACGCTAGATTTCATATTTTTTCGAATTTTTATGGCAGCAGTACATTTATAGACAATGACTTTATGTCTGCAGGAATCAATGATATTCTTGTTAATACCCAATTGTGACATCAAATTACAAAATGATGGATTTATTTCCACTAGGTTATTGCAACTTGGTAGCTAGTAAGCATTCTAACTAACGGGGTAACGACATTTTAAAGACGAGTATCCCCTTGGTTTCCAAAGTTCTATTTTACCTCAAGAAGGAACAATATAACACCTGACATTTATGTTTAATTGAACTTTCTTCGGAATACCCACAGAGCGTCCTACATTCAGTGAGATCTTAATTATAATTTTAGAAAATGGTAATTTGGCTAATGTAAAAAAAACCGTTATAATTGATATTTCGGATAGTTTTGTCATCATTATCAAGACTTGTAGACATAAAATGAAAAATACAAAATGCAAAACCTGAGATATGATAACCTCAGAATTTAGGTGCAATGTTATCATTAAATATGATTTTACTAAATCATTTGACCCTACGGGCTGCTCAACTGAAAGCGTCATCTATGGGATTGGGTGTTTGCTTTGTGTACTTTTGTATTTCGGCGAAACTCGACAGACTTTGCGGAACAGAATGAACAAACATCGTTATGATACTAACGTTCGTAAATATAGGATGCTGTAAAATCACTTTAATCAGCCAGATCATGATCGGTGTTTGTTCATGAACGTAAGCATCGTTGAAAAAAAGAAATACATCATACCTATAGTCCAGTACTCAACACACAGTTCAGGAGACATATAGAAGGTTTTTGGATCAGAGAACTATGAACTGTAATGTCTGACGGCTGCAATAATAAACCAACGGTGTTGGTAACTTCTCCTGTCCAGAATGCAATGGATTGAATTTAATGAGTATTTTAACACCAATTCTAGATCTCAACCTTTGTGTTTACATTATATTCGATCAACTCTTTTCTCTACGCCTGTCAGCTGTTTTAAACCACTTCCCTTTCCGGAAACTTTTGAAGCCATGTCCAACCCAATTATTAAATTTTATGAAATCTTAATTTCAATTATTGATGAGACTATTTCAAAAACCTCGTAAAAAGGCCGAACGACGCTTCAAGAAACACCCAAACCAATAAATCTAAATAATTTCCGAATTTTACAAACAAAAGCACGTAGGGTAACGAAACAAATGAGGTTTTTCCTGGCGTAGCTGTGTTTCAAAATTAAACAACCATACCCTTATGAATAAAATTTGGATTATGATTCGAAAAATTTAGGGAAAAAATATTAAGGCAAATGTCCATCATTTAAAGGATGAACAAGACTTGTTAACATAAGAGTCAGATATATCAAACAAATTTTACCGATACTTTTGAAAAACACTCTTCCGCTGAAAACTACCATCCACAATTTCAGCGAGTGAAAACTCAAAAAAAAATTATAAACAGAATTTCAATCGAAAAATTTAGAAGATTATTATAAACCATTTTCTTTGGACGAACTCAAAAATGCCTTTAAATAAATCACAAGATAAAACAAGTGCCATTACTCTCTCTCCAATGTCCTTTTAATCTTCGAAACACTATTTGGGAAACGGGTGACTTACCATCAATTTGGAAAAAGGCTACCGTTGTGCCTATTCCAAAACCTGGGAAAGACCACTCTAAAGCGTCTAGCTATAGCCCTATAGCACTCACTCGTTATCATTGCAAAAACCACGACAAGGATGATCAACGATCGCCTTGTTTGGTTTATAGACTAAAACAACCTGATGTCAAATATCCAGTGTGGATTTAGACAAGGTCGTAGTACTATTGATCATCAGTTGCGTTTCGAAACATATATTGGAAACGCATTTGCCAAAAACGAACATGTTGTGTCTATCTTTTTGATTTGGAGAAAGTATATGACACAACATGAAAACATGGTTTGTTAAAAGATCCTTTTGATATGTGGTTGAAAGGTAGACATCCTACCTTTATTTAGAACTTATCTAATAGAAAATTTAAAGTTGAAGTAATTCTATCTTATCTTATCGTTTCGAACACACGTTCCGCTACTTTATTTAGTATTAAAATTAATAGTCCTGCTCATGTTTTAAAAGACAGTAATGAAGGTTATTTATATGTTGCCGATTTTCTCATATGCTATCGAGGAAAAAATATGAATAACATTGAAGGTCAACTGCAATTATGTTTAAACAGAACAGAACAATGGGCAATCTAGAATGGTTTTAAATTTGGTTTATAATAAAAGTAAAATGCATCCAAACCCAGAACTAACCTTGTATAATAACCCTCTCAAAATTGTAAAAGAAACTACTTTTTTTTAAATAAAATAAATGCTTAAAAGATTAGATATTTTAAAAGTTGTATCCCGCAGCGACTGGGTTGCTGAGTGTGATGTTCTACTTAATCTTTACAGATCGCTGGTTCGATCTAAATTGGATTATGGTTGCTTTATGTATGTTTATGCTCGCAAGTCATGTGTCAAAATCTATGATACTATACACCATCAAGGACTGCGACTTTGTCTTGGAGCTTTTAATACCACAACTCACACCTGTAAATAGTATGTATTAAGAAGAAACGAGCTTTCTGTGTATCAAAGAAGAGTTAAGTTCGTCTTGCAATATGCAACCAAATTGAAGGCGTATCCGGCAACCCGGCCCACCACTATGTTTTCAAACCTCTTACGAAAATATTTTGGAAGAAAAAACAATCAAATAAATGCAATCTTTCGGCATCAAAATAAAGCCTCATTTGAAAAACTTCTGGTATAAATTTAATAGATGAAATTGCTGCTACTGAAATTCCTTATAACCATGCATGATTAAACCCCAAACCGGTATTTATTTTTGATCTAAGAAACCATACAAAGTCTTACTCAAACCCTTTAATTATTCAACAACACTTTGTAGAAATAAAATCTGACTATCCTGACCATTCTGTAATTTATATATATGGATCAAAGGACGGCGATCCCCCGCTGTCTTTGGAGGGCGTGTTGAAACTGGCCGTCTTCCTTCCCTTTTTCTGTATTTAGTGCAGAAGCGCAAGCTACACCGTCTTGCACATAATATTCGTTTTAAGATGAGAGTAAATTGATTATCTGCTCCAATTCTTATACAAATTTATAAATCGCTGACAACTTTAGGTAAAGAGGTTGTGTTTTTCTGAACTCCAAGTCATTTAGGAATACATGGAAACACAGTCTTTGACAGGGAAGCTAAGAATGCCTTAAATAATGACACCATTAATTGTAAAACAATCTTTACTGATTTTAAATCCCATTATCATTAAGTATATTTCTAATACATGGCAGAGTGGTTGTGATCTGGAAGTTCATAATAAACTTCATGAAGAAATCCAACCACTTCTCCACACAAATAGTTTTAAAATCATATTAAAACCCCGAATGTGTGCCATGCAATACTACATGTATCTGTATATACTCTCATTTTATTGTATGAGATCACGTTTTAATCCTAAGGATTTGATATTCTAACAATAAGTTATAATACAATTTTTACGTCCTGAATACATCTGAAATATTGCTTGCTGGACGTAAAACAACAATCCATCAAGAAATCAACCAAAGAGTTGTGAAAACGGTTTTTGTTTGCAGTGAAAAAAGGACAGCAAAAGTACTTATCATGAGTGCACTCATGATTTTTATTGGGTTTATTCGCGAAGTAGTATTAATCATATATAATATATAATCACTAATTCTAAAGAACTTTTGGCCAATTTAAAATCAAGATCGAACGTTGATTTTTCAATTCTTTATACCACCTTGCCTCACGAGAAACTAAAATCTCGTCTGGTCTTAAAGAGTCATACATAAGCCTTCGTTTTAACATCTGCCTGCAAATATGTAGTCTTAGGTTACTACAATACGTTTTTTTCTACTAAAGAAATTAAATAAAAATTATGCTAACGTGAGAAACAGGTGTATAGTATGCAAGATTTTCTGATCGACAACATGTTTGTAACTTTTGGAGGACATGTTTTTCAACAGACAATCTTAATTCCGATGAATACAAACTGTCCCACTCTATGCCGATTTGTTCTTGTGACGATAACAGAAGCTACGTCTTTTTTTTCACATATAGCTATATTGAATTTGTCCCTTAAAATAAAACAACCCTGAATTTGATGAATTGCTTCCGTCATAAATTCTTCAGAACTGGAAATGAAAGAAACACTGAAACACATCCATCTACATCATTTTAGCCTTACATCTTGAACACCACACTATCAGACATCTTATCCTGACTGCACTCATGATTTTTTCTGGGTTCGAGTTACTTTTTTCTGTTTTGTTTTTGGTGTTGCGCTGTGTATGTTTGTCCAAATCCGGAATTGTAACTGTTCTTTGACTTTTGGCTGTTGTCGGTTTTCTTTACTATTTTTGTTAGCACAATTATAAATTTCATCAGTTATGCTGAAATATTCCATCGTCTCTTGCATACGTGTCTATATTTCACAATGTATTAGGTATGCACAAACTTGCAGCGAGTATACTGCTTTTTGCAAACGTGACCAATCTCTTCGGGATAAACTTAGAAACCATTTTAATCAATATACAAAATCCCGTATCACAATAATGGAAGCGGTAGGTCTGGCAGGCAATAAAACCTGGTTTAACCCACCATTTCTTTTAAAATCCTTATAACAAGCCAGGATCATTGCTGTAGTTCCTGCTTTTTTTGGTTGTTAAGTTTCTTTTAGTCTGCAAGTTTCTTTTCCCTTAATTTGAGGATTGCATTTTTTACAAGACGCAATTATGAATGTACGAGATTTATCTTTCATGATATTGTTTCCTAAACAATACGCAATTAGACACCAGAGATAAACATACATTACTGGCTATATATACTGCCTAAATAAGGCACGTATTGTCAGTAACATTTGCAACCAGAGATTTGCAAGGGCTAACACAAAGCAACAAATGTTGGTAATATCAAGGGGTTCTTCCAAATTTATTGAAGGATATCTATAATTGTGGGTTTAAATAAAATTTTATGACATTATAAGCTTTGTTTCCAGATATCTTGATGGAAATAACATATCCACCATCCGAAATGGAAGTTTTCAAAATCTACCAAACTTGAATTATCTGTAAGTACACATTATTTAGTTCAACTATTTTTACCAAAATCCTGAAATAATATTAATTATTATACATAATACCTGTCTCTAAGACGTTGCGCATCTGCATCTGCAGTTGATTTTTTACAAAAAGTCGTACGTGTAGGAAGATTAGAGGGGAGAAATTGTGGCTTAAGCATTTACGATGTATTTTACGACCTATTGTTAAGTCCACTGCTGGTTGATAATTAATTATGTTTTGTTCTCTATAGTTATATATCTTCGTAGAAAGCTAGCATTAAACTTGGCAAAAATATTGCGCTAACATATTTATCTAATTATCAAACAATTTGTTAGTTTCCGTGGGACGTCAGAGAGCTCTCCATAAGCAAAACAGCGGATTGTGCAACACTGGTCTGGGTCGGCACATTTCATCGTGTCAGATTTAATAAAAAATTTTAATCCAGTTAATCTATATATAATTCGCTTCTTTAGATATTTTTTTCTAGTAATATAATCATCATACATTCAATCAAGCTAATTTAAGCACTCAATATAAGTCACATTGTTGTCACGTTACTTTTTGTTCAAAATGAAAGTGAAATGTAGGAATGTAAGGGTATCGATGGAAATGAGCTTAGAAATGGATTTAAATCATCTTGATTGAAGATAAGATTATTATATTCCTAGAGACAAATATCTAAAGTCGGTGTCGCAAAATCCGCTGTTTTGCTTATTGAGAGCTCTCTGACGTCCCACGCAAAAAAAACCAAAAGCGTTGGACGGCAGAGGATTCTCGGACTAATCAAAACGGTATCGTATTGCTGTTGCTAATGATTAATTGACGTCTTAGCATAGGAACATTGATGCCTCATGCTGTTTAATACCGGTGTATATATGATTTAAAACCCGATTGAATAACATTGTTTGTTACATAATATATATATTTGCCTTTTTCCTATTGGCCTAAACCAATACACATGACTTTCCATTTCATATCATATTGGTTTGCAAACAATTCATTCTTCTCAATAAAAAATCATATTGCACTCTCGTGAGAAATTTATGAATGAAAATATCAAGCACGTGCTGTTTCCTTCAACGGAAATACGATAGCCAATCAAATTTTCTTTCTTTAATCGCTTAAACCAATCAAAATTATCGTTCTGACTGACGCTCGGACTATATTGTCGTTTGTAAACACGGTAACGTCATCGAGTAAACGTAATACGGATAGTTCTGGGTACCGTTTCATAAAGCAATCGTTAGCTTAACGTGCACGTTATCCCATTTACATTACATGGGATAACGAGTACGTTACTTAGCGATCGCTTTATGAAGCGGCACTTTTGTGCTAATAAGCGAATATTTGTAGATATTACTAACTAAGAATTAATAAAATCATCAACAAAAGAGATGCTGTTAACACTCGCAATTCGACAGATTAGGTTTTTAACGATATATTTACGTGAAACGGATATGTCATTTAGTTCGCAAACGGCGGGCCCCCGGGAATTAGACTCAACTATTTGTATATGTTATGCAAAAGCAAGGACTGAGGATGGGACATTATACAAGAAATAATAACTGCCAACATTTTGTCATGGATGTTTCGAGAAATAAACATTATGAAAGACCGTCACTTTCGCGAATAAAAAAATCCTGTACATCCCCTGAAACGTAAAACGTTCCCATACGAACGTTAAACGGACGAACCAAAAACGACATATGAACGGACGAAGAACGAACGAACGCTCTTATCGTCCAGACGAACCATTTAAAAATTAACCAATCAGAGACAATCTATACGCTTCAATAGTTCGTATGTGGGAAAACGAATGGAGACGCTTATCGTGCTTTGTAAAAATCAAGAAACGTTCGGTCATTTTAAATAAAATCTTGAGAATCAAGCTGGTTTATAGTAAACAAATAAAAAATTGAAAAGGAATAAATAATAAAATAATATATACTTTATTTTCATTAAATCATCATTTAAATGATTTGTGACATCTAAAACAGGTAATACACACATAAAAAATGTGACAACATAACAAGGATACGAGAAAATTTGTGGGGTGGAGTAATTTTTATTAAATATTCATGTTTGCAATTTGGGCTAAACATGGAAATGTTTTAATAATGGACCTATACATATTTTTTATCACAGTGTAAAAAGAAACGAGCTTAGTCGTCCATTTTATTTTGATTACTAACAGTAATTATTACACATTCCCGAGGAAACTTTTATAATTAATCTTTATTGCATATAATGAAATGTACTAACCAACTGTATATTTATTATGTGTTATATATTTGTTAAACCTTATAGTTTCATAAATTAAGGGGTAATTAATTACAAAAATTCTCTATTGGAAAATGTTCATCAAGGTGGTTTTCAAATAACACATTTAAAATCACACTTGTAATATCACTCCCGAGACCTTTGCAAGAATATTAAAAACCATATTTAACATAAAAAAAACTACTGAGACCTTCGAGATACAATTAAAAACAAAATGAAATATATAAAATCACTCCTGATACATAAGAAATGCAATCAAAAACCATAATACAAATATAAAATCAATCCTGAGACCTTAGCTATGCAGTTAAAAACCATATAACACATACAATTTCACTACTGAGACCTTAGCAATACAATTAAAAACCATATTACACATATAAAACTAGACCTGAGACCCTAGCAATACAATTTAAAACCATATTTCACATTCAAAATCACTCCTGACACCCTAGAAATACAATTAAAAACTATATTTCTCATATAAAATCACCCCTGAGACCTTTGCGATACAATTAAAAACCATATTTCACCTATAAAAGCACCCCTGCGACCTTTGCGATACAATTAAAAACCATATTACACATATAAAATCACCCCTGAGACCTTTGCGATACAATTAAAAACCATATTTCACATATAAAATCACTCCTTAGACCTTTGCGATACAATTAAAAACCATATTACACATATAAAATCACTCTTGAGACCTTTGCGATACAATTAAAAACTATATTACATATATAAAATCATTCCAATGACCCTAGCAATACAATTAAAAACCATATTTCACATGCAAAATCACTCCTGAGACCTTTGTGATACAGTTAAAACCAATATTTCACATACAAAATCACTCCTGAGACCTTTGCGATACAATTTAAAACCATATTACACATATAAAATCACTCTTGAGACCTTTGCAATACAATTAAAAACCATATTACATATATTAAATCACTCCTAAGACCCTAGCAATGCAATTAAAAACCATATTTCACATGCAAAATCACTACACTTGAACTTGATCAATATGAGGTTTTATGGAGCAGGGTTGAATAATATTGAACTCGCATTCGCCTCGTTCAATATTATTCTACCCTGCTCCATTAAACCTCATATTAATCTCGTTCAAGTGCAGTAATTGTATATTAACGTGAACTAATAATTCAAGACGGCTAATGACATGTTATGTATTGTATCATTTTACGTGGATATTCAATAATTGCATCATTATTGGTAAAGGCTACCATCGTGACCATTAAAAATACGTATTTGCTAAATTTACTACAAGTTAAATCCAATTTATTAACATTATAATTTTTTTTTCTAGATATTTTGATGGAAATAACATATCTGTCATCCGCAATGGAAGTTTCCAAAATCTACCAAACCTGTTATCTCTGTAAGTACAAATTTGGATGTGTTAACTATTAATAACAAGATCCTTAAATAATATTTAATGTAAATGCTTTATTGACTTTGCTTTGTGGCAGCGTTCTGCATTGTTTATTACCTTCAGTTATTTTGCAAACTTTTATATTTTTAAAAATTTACCTCATATATTATATTTCATATGACAAAGAACTTCTTTTTAAGAACTTATTGTTATACAATGCAGCAATTTAAATTTCACATAGTCACGTTTTAACAAGACATTGTATAGCTTAAAACACGCAAAATGTGACCATTAATCGATTTATAAAAAGGGTGTTGCTTAAAGTATAGATATATATGAAAAATTTTAAATCAAAAAACGAAGTACATATCATGCAAAAAATGCGTATGTTTTGTTATAAGCATTTTAGGTCAGACTGCACTTCCTTCACATTGAAAAGTACGTCAATTTTGTCGAATACCTTGCCAGTGGCGCTTGTAGGATAATACATTAACGTTTCATGACAGCCAAAACTTTGATATTATTTGGGATTTTTTTTGTTATTTGGAAAACACCAATGTCCCTTGCTAGAAACATTATTATTCTAATATAACAGGATTGAAAAACGACCATTTAAGGTATCCGAGCCATAATTGAAGTCACCGTTTAATTTTATTTTTAGACCAAGACATGCAGCTTTATTTAATCAATATATTACTAATTAATGATACAAATTAAATATATTGTTTTACTTTGAGTCAATGTTAACAGTTTTGAGGAAAAAAAGTTAGTTGCTCAAATAGTAGTTCCGATGTTTGCCGACCATTACCGAGGTCTGCCCCATTGACAAACAATGGACATCCGGGACACCAAATATGATCACGTGGTCAATTATGGGTCGGATACCTTAAATTATGTCTTATATTTAGCGATATTCTGAAAAGGTGAAGAGTAAACCTCTAAATTATTATTCTCTATTATAGAAACCTAGAAAGGTGCAGCATTTCAATTATACAACCCGGGACATTTGACAACGTGCCAAGACTTCAAAATATGTAAGTGTTCAATAAATCTTTTTTTAAAATATGTCTGTAGAAAATAGAATTGCTTCCTTTTTATGATGAGCTAAATAAATAAATTAATATCAAAAGAAGGCAATTTGTATTCGTCATCAATTGTGCTTTGGTACTACAGTTATCACATGAATATTCAACATATATGTTTTAGAATACATTTATGAAGATATAATAAATGATATTAAAATGTCTTTATATTTTATTTATTTATATTTATTTTTTACAATATCGCAATCCAATAAGGACAAAATTATTTATCAAAACGAATGCTCATTTTAAATACCAATTTAACTTCTAATTGCGTTTGTTATAGATTCCTAAGATACAATAACATTTCGGCTTTGACAGAAGGTGTCTTCGCAAACCTACCAGCCGCTCTATCTTTGTAAGTAATGTTAAAACCACTGATATATATTTTGGCTTCTATGACTGAAATTCAACTTTTGATAATTTTATTGTTACTTAGAAACATACTCTTATATTCATGATTTGTGTTCCTCGTCAAAGTTCTTGATTCGATATCACATATCCTCCACGAGAGCAGTTTCTTAGTTTCAAAAATTGCGCATCCAGTTTATGATATACTTTTTATCTGTTGTTCTCTATAGATCTCAAAATCTACATTTTTTTCCAGAAAAACACGAAGACATTCGTAAAATAGCAAATTTCTGATTTAGATCTAAACTTTGTTGTTCTTATTATTTAAAAGGATTAATCAAGTAAATACATGGCGCTGACTTCGAAGCGATGACTCCAATTATATATTATTCACTACTAAAATGCAAAATGTTGGCAAATAATCATATTTCAGTAATCGTTATAATAATGTTGTGTAATCTTGTTTGTTTAAACTAATTTTCTCTAAACACACTTTTTATGGTTGTAACTGTTGTATCATATAGTGTGCGATGCCTGATTCACCGAGCCGATTGAAACGTGATATATGCTAGCTAAAAACACCCTTTTATGTATTGTCAGTTACGTTTAAAACCTGAAATGTTGTGGGGTTTAAAACAAAAGCAACAAACGTTGGTCTTCAACGCCAAATATCCTGGTATTTAAGATATTTGTACAAGCGGGTAAAAATGCACTTTTATAACATTATAAATTTTAATTCCAGATTTCTTGATGGAAATAACATATCCATCATCCGAAATGCAAGTTTTCGAAATCTATCAAATTTGAATTATCTGTAAGTAATAAATATTTTTATGGAGAAAACTACAAAGAATAAATTGCCCGTTTAAGTAGTTGCTTAAAGTACAGTTACATACATCAGTTTTAAATTTCGGAATGGACGAAAATATTTAGTTACAACATAATTTGTGTATTTTCCCCATCTGGAATCCGCACTTGGTTCGTTTGACGCATTCATATAAAGGGCACCCGGTGTTTCCCTTACAGTGTCAAACTACTGCTAGTAGATGTGACATTGGATCTTTTAGGTTATATTTTATATTATCTTTTAAATATAAAAATAAAGGAGACACTTTGGCGTAGGCACATGCCAATACGTGTCTTAAGTAGCTAAACTCCTGCATTCGAAGACAGAACGCCGTGCAATACAAGCATATAAATACAAGAATAAAAATCTTGAACTTTAAACCAGTATTTCATTTGTTGTTATTACTTTATAACGTTATGAATTTAAAAATTGTGTTTGTGTTAAGTATTTGATAGTGATAATATTGAGATTTACTACTACATAAAACAGATAAGGGATTTGTTGTGCATTAAATTTTATAATAAGAATGATAAGCATTCTTATTAATTTCTTTGCTGATTAGTTAATTTTTGACTTTAAGTGTTGTACTTTATTATATACTTTACAACTTTATTTGTCAGTTGGCGATAAATAACGGTTTTTTAATTACAGTTTTGTTTTATTTGTTATAGATCCTTACAAAATAACAACATTACGGTTATAGAGAAACATGATTTCATAAATTTACCAGCGCTGCATACTTTGTAAGTAGCATGATGATTGATTGATTGATTGTTTGTTGTTTAACGTCTAGCAAGCAATATTTCAGCTATATTCAGGATGTGAAAATTACAATTTTAAATTAGTATTTTTAAATTAGTAGTACTTCATACCTCCCTTTATACTAAAACGTGATCTCATACAATAATAAAAGAATATACACAGATAAAAATGGTACTTAAAACAATAAAAAAATATGAAGCATCACACTTAGAAGTGAAATTAAATTTTATTAAATCAATTAATTTCTTTTAAAAACTTTAAAATTGTGTCGCCTGCGACAGTTTTATATAAATTAAAATACGAATCTGCACTATAGAAACGTTTCCAAATGTGGGCCACGTCCACAAAGTCCATCAAGACATGCTTAATGGTGTATGGACTGTTGCATGGCACACATTCGGGTCGTGGCTCATTCTGTTTGAAATATAAATATGTGTAGTCCTGGTATGACCAAGACGACTTCTTGTTAAAACAACTTGGTCTCTTCGACCACTAAAACATTTAAAATTATGTGTGTGCAGTAGTGGCTGGATCTCATGAAGTTTATTTTGAACTAGGAGATCCCAACCACTCTGCCACAAATTAGAAATATATTTAAAAATCAACGCTTTAAAATCGGAAAAAGGAATATTACAGTTAATGATAGTATCCTTTAGTGCATATTTAGCCTCCTGATCCACGACTGTGTTTCCGCGGATTCCGACATGACTGGGAATCCAGAAAAAGTCAATCTCTGTTCCCAAAGCCACAAGAGATTAGTAGATTTAATAATTTTTGAAATGAAAGAATTTTTAATTTAGAAATTTTCAATAGCCAGTAGACAAGACAGGGAATCGGAGCAGATGATAAATTTGCATTCGTCTGACGAAGCAACTATTTTCATCGTAAGAAGAATAGCTTGCGCCTCTGCTGCAAATACAGATTAGGCAGACGGAAGGCGGCAAGTTGCAACACGCTCTCCGAAGACAGCAGTTGTATTGTTGTATTATTAAATGGTTTGTGTCGGACTTGTATGTTTTCTTAGATCATAAATAAATATCGGTTTTGGGTTTAACCACCGGGGATTATGCGGAATTGCGATTGCATCAATTTCATCTAAATTTATACCAGAATTTTCCAAATGAGATTTAATTCGGAGGCCAAAAGGTTGAATTTTGCTTGGAAGTTTTTCGAAAATGTTTTGATAAAGAGGTTTGAAAACACAGTCGTGGGCGGGGATGCCAGGATATGCCTTTAATTTGGTTGCATATTGCAAAGCGAGCTTTATTCTTCTTTGATACAAAGAAGGCTCGCCTGCTTCTACATATAAACTCTCAACAGGTGTGGTTCTGAAAGCTCCAAGGCATAGTCGCAATCCTTGATTGTGTATAGTATCAAGGATTTTGACATATGGCTTTCGAGCAGAACCATAAGTAAAGCAACCGTAATCCAATATAGATCGAATCTATATAGATTAAGTAAATCATCGCACTAAACACTCCAGTCGGTGCTGGATACGACTTTTAAAATATCCAATGCTTTAATGCATTTATTTTTTCACATTTTGATATGGGGTAGAAAGGTTAGCCTTGAATCAAAAATGAGACCAAGAAAAGTAGTTTCCTTTACAATTTGTATAGGATTATTATGTAATGCATCCCCACGGTTTTTGCAGTGGAGAATTTAAAACCATTCTCCATAGCCCATTTTGCTATTCTATTTAAACATAACTGCAATTGACGTTCAATATAATTCATGATTTTTCCTGTGTAACATATGAGGAATTCGACAACATATAGAGAACCATCAATATTATCTTTTAAAACTTGAGCAAGGCTATTAATTTTAATATTAAACAAGTGAATGAAAGGATGCTTCCCCGGGGAACACCCATTTCCTGTTCAAAAGGGGCAGATAGAATAGAATTTACCCTAACTTTAAATTCTCTGTCAGATATAAAGTTTGTAATAAAGGTAGTAAGTTTACCTTTCGACCTCATATCAAAAAGATCTTTTAAAATACCATATTTCCATGTTGTGTCATATGCTTTTTCTAAATCGAAAAAGACAGACACAACATGTTCATGTTTGGTAAAGGCAAAGATGATCTAGGGTACTTCGCCCTTGTCTGAATCCACATTGGATATTTGAGATTAGGTTGTTGGATTCTAAAAACCAGACAAGGCGATCGTTGGTCATCCTCTCCATGGTTTTACAAAGACAGCTTGTGAGGGCTATAGGCCGATAGTTGGACGCTTCAGAGTGATCTTTTACAGGTTTTGGAATAGGTACAACAGTGGCCATTTTCCATTTAGATGGTAAGTCACCCAATTCCCAAATGTTGTTAAGAAGATTCAAAGTCATTGGAGAGAAAATTGTGGCAGATGTTTGAGAAGTTGATAATGGATGTCATCTGGACCAGATGCTGTATCGTGAGATTTGTTCAAAGAGGTTTTTAGCTCTTTCAAAGAAAAAGGTGTATTGTAATCTTCTAAATTTTTTGAACGGAAATTAAGTTTTGTTTGATTTTTCTTTTTGAGTTTTGATATGCTGGAAATCGGGATGGTAATTTTCAGCGGACGCGTGTTTTTTGGCCCATTTGTTAGATATATCCGACTCTGATGTTAATAAGTCTTGTCCATCCTTTAAAATATGGACATTTGCTTTACTGATTTTACCTTTAATTTTACGAATCATTTTCCAATGAGTTGGGTGTTTATTTAAGCGTCGTTCGGCTTTTTTCCGGTCTTTAATAGCGTCCTGACAACTGTTATCGAACCATGGTTTACTAGGATGTTTTGGATTTGTCGAAGTCTTAGGAATAGTTTCATCAGCAACTGAAATGAAATAAGTATTACACTGAATTTTAAAATTGGATCAGAAACAGCTTCGAAAGCATCCGAGTTAAGTCGCTCTATACATAGTTGTTCAAATAGAGGCCAATTTGAGTTGACTCGTTCTGCATTTGAAGAGTGTAAAGATTCCAAGATGCTGGGAAAGTTATCACTGCCACAGAGATCGTCATGGACATTCCATGAGAAATCGGGCAACGGAGAAGGACCTGCTATTGTATGATCAATAGCCGAATATGATCCATTCCCAGAATGTAAATATGTATTGGTTCCATCATTAAAAATACACAGATCCTCCTGATTCATTAAGCCTTCAATAATTTTACCTCTATCTTTTATTGTGTTGCTGCCCCATAAAGGGTTGTGTCCGTTGGAGTCCCCAAGTAATATATAAGGGACCGGAAGCTGATCAGTAAGATGTTTCAACCGACTCAAATCCAATGAAGAATTCGGAGGGATATACACAGAGCATAAAGTGATTGTCTAAAGATATTCTAACAGCAACCGCCTGAAAATCAGTGTTGAGATCTACAGGGCTATGTAGAACTTGATATTTTACAAGAATAGTAGAGCCGCCAGCAGCTCTATCATTCTCGTCTACATATGTGCTGTATATAGAGTAGTTTTTTTTAAAGATATGTTATCACTTCGTTTTAGGTGGGACTCTTGGAGGCAAAATGCAACAGGAAAAAAAGCTTGAGCTAATAATGTAATTTCCAGAAAATTAATCTTTAGACTTCGACAATTAAATTGTATTGTACCCAATATGGTTTGCGAATAGGGGAATAGTTGACCAAGTTTTTGAGGCTATTCCGGCGGTTTCTGCTAGGGGATCTACTCTTAGATCCAGTATCTAGGGGTAGTGTATTCATGGGATCGCCCTAGACAGTGGTGTCCAGATGATCTAGACTTCCAAATCTGTTGTGAACCTCAATGTGATCCGGCAGCAGTTTTGGAGTACGATCTCCTTTTTGATTTGAGTTTTTTTTTAAATTTGAAGAATTTGAATTGGAAATAGTATTTTTTTACATTTTGGGCTGCCTGAAGAATTAGTTGATGATGTAGATGATTCCGAAGATGTAGCAGTTTGAGAGGATGAAGATTTCCGGGAAGATTGAATTATTTTGTCTGTTGTTTGAACTGGTAATTTGAAAGGTTCTTTTTTGTCGATAAGCCAGGTGATAATTGTCTGCGTTTCAACTGTTGTGAGAAAGCGTTTGGCCACACTGGCGTATGACGTTGATGCAGGAGACGAGATATTGTTTGAATTGAAGAGGCGACGTGCCTCAGGGTATGTTTTTTTCAGTTTTTTATTTTTCAATTTCTTTTTCTTTTTGAAGTGAGCACAATCCTGGATGAGGATATGTGGGCTTCACCACAATTGGCACCCTTGGATTATTTGTGCAGGTAAAGCCCTCATGTCCTACCTCTGCACATTTAAAGCATACCAAGGAGCCTCTACATTGTCCTTTTCCATGGCAACATTTCTGACATTTTCAGCAGCGCACAAGATTTGGAATGTATGACTTTAATATTGTACAGTTCAATTTTGATTAATTTAGGGACAGATGGAGTATTGAAAATTAAAAGAAAGGTATTAAGTTTAATTTGTTGATTTTTTCTTTTTGCAATAAATCGTTTTATTTTTGTAACACCCCGAGATTTCAGTTCGAAAGCAAATTTCTTCATATGTCACTTCAGAGAGATCATTGTCTCTGTAATGAATAATACCCTGACAGGAATTTTCTGTGAGGCGTTGTAATTTCCAAATCTAGAATTTTATGTAGTTGTAATAAATTTGCGGATCGCTGTTTTTTTTAGAAACTTCAATAAGTAAAGGGCCAGATTTCATTTTAGTGACGTTTTTAACGGCTTCTGCACAACCCTTGATGGTTTTTTCTATGACAAAAGGAGAAATTTTACATAAAGGTTTGTACTAATTAATACAATAAATATTGTCCAGTGTTCATCATCAACTATGTCTTGAAGCGGAATTTCATTTTTTCTTTTTTTTGGAACTTGTTTGCATTAAAGGTCCATCGGAAGCCATGATGCAAAAAATGTTTCACCACCCTTGTCACCTACCCGCCTCGAAGTGTCAACAGGGGCGATGCTTTGTGTCTGTGGATCACCAGCAGAAAGCATCCGATGTTCCAAGGGTGGTATACTCAAAAAGATGAATTTCTTCACGAATCGTTCGAAACTCAATCTACTCGATTGATCCATGAGCCACCGCTTTCTTAACAGTTTGTAACTGAACAACTTTGGAACTGAAATTCACAAGATATGACCAAGTTTTAAGAAAAAAAAAGCTTGTTAAGGGGTCGGTGTGACCAGCCGATTGACCGAACCGGGTCCATCCGGCCTCCCGCCTAGTTGAAGTCAGGGCCAAAGTGGTGTATTGAAAATCAAATCCGCTGACCCACACTAATAAATGCAGCAGAGAGTGATCTCTTAACCACCAGGATCCCTTCCTCCATCATCAGAGGTTGCAACACAACACACGGCAAACATGTCGCCTCTATAAAGCTAAGGAAGCTTTGCCCTTCAACCACCGCCTTATTTGTAAATCCTGTAAGGAAGCCGTTTATCAAATTGTATATACAATTCGTGGATCAGTTTGAAGGAAAATAATGTAATAGAGTAGCTTAAATGAGAAGGATTCACAAAGGGCAAGACGTGACATGCCGATTCATCGAAGTCAGGGCTAATTCAATTTCCCGTCTAGAAAAGGTAAGGGTTCAGTAGGTTATCGGGACCGTTTACCCGGCCTACTGAATTCCCGTCCTGTAATCTACACGGGTCGCAACACACGGCAAGTGTTGCCTCTGTTAGCAAACTCTTACTGCAGGCTGAGAAAGCCGTGGGCCTATTCTCCTGTGTCCCGGGTTCCACACGGGGTAGTAGCATGATGAAGGTAAATCAACGTAATGTTATGCTTCCTGCAACAAATTAATTAAAGGATTAGTTTATTTTGTCAAATTGTTTGCCTGGAGTAGTAAATTCCATAATTTCGTTAAATTACCCGAAAGGTCTTAGATGATACTATTTTTAAAGCACTCCACAAACAACTTAACAGCAAACGTGCATTCTTTTTATTACAATCAATAGTACGTTTTAAGATTTCTTATATACCGTCATATTTTCTACGGTTTAAGTTTTGTCTATCTAGATATAAATTAATGTTTTATCAAACTACCACACTTGGAAAGTAAAAAGAATTTGTGTTTTTATCATATAAGAAAACTGACATATACTTTCGTATGCTTGATTCTCCCATCTGCATCTTTTTTTAGAACGTACACTACACAAGCCTACCTTGCTGTTGCCTTTTGCCCCAAGAATCTTACCTAAAACAAAGTGTATATCTTTTACTCAATATACAACACATATGTAGACGAGAATGATAGAGCTGCTGACGGCTCTACAATTATCGTAAAAGGTCAAGTTTTATATAGCCCTGTACATCTCAACACTGATATTCAGGCGGTTGCTGTATGGGTATACTTAGAAACAACGATTACGTTATGCTCTGTATATCCATTCGCATTCTTCATTAAATTGAAATCATGTGAAAAATTTTACTTATTATATACGGACACAACCCTCTATGTGGCAGTTACACAATAAACGACAAAGGTTGCATTATTGAAGGCTTAATAAATCAGAAAGATCTGTGCATTTTTAATGAAGGAACCAATACATATTGACATCCTGGGAATGAATCATATTCCGCAATTGATCTTACAATAGCAGATCCTTCTCTCTTTCCCGATTTCTCATGGAAAGTCCATGACAATCTTTGAGGCAGTGATCAAATGGCCCTTATTTGAACAACTCTGTATAGAGCGAAATAATTCAGATACTTTTTACGCTATTTCTGATCCAATTTTAAAATTCAATGAAACACGTCGATTGCTGATAAAGCAATTCCTATGACAAATTCAAAACTTTAAAGTAAACCATGGTTCGATGACAGAGGACGCTATTAAAAACCGGAAAAAGGCAGAGCCACGCTTTAATAAACTCAAAATAATCTTAACCATTTTCGAATTTCGCCGGGTAACAAAACAAAAACGACGCACGTCTTGGAGGAACTTTATTAATATTTATAAATTAAATAACCATACCCTTATGAATAAAATTTGAACATGACTCGTAAAATTAAATGTAACAACAGTAAAGTAAATGTCCATCATTTAAACGATGGACAAGACTTGTTAACATCAGAGTCAGATATATCTAACAATTTGGCCAAAACATTTGCAAAACATTCCTCAACTGAAAACTATGATCCCAATTTCAGCGGATCAAAATTTAAAAAGAAAAAGCAAACATTATTCTTCTTATTTCTTATTCTTTGGAAGAGATAAAAACGTATTTGAACAAATCTACCGATACAGCATGGGGTCCAGATGACATTCATTATCAACTTCTCAAACATCTGCCATAATCTTCTCTCCAATGACTTCTCTATCTTCTTAGCAACATTTGGGAAACAGGTGACTTACAATATTTAACAAAATTCAAGACATATCCTGGCAAACCCGCGAACGACTGTTTTCAAACCTCTTGATCAAAACATTTTCAAAAATCATCCAAACAAAATTCAAGCTTTGGCCTAAGAATTAAATCTGATGTTGAAAATTCAGAGAAACATTTAGATGAAATTGCTGCAATCGAAATTCCCCAGAACAGCCGGTGGCTAAACCCCATACCGATATTTATTTATGATGTAAGAAAACATAAAATCCCCCACATAAACCCTTTAACAATGGATCAATATTATGCAGGAATTAAATCTCGTTACCCTGACTAAAGTACTATTGATACAGACGGTCAAAAGACGGTGATAAAGTTGCCTCGGCCGCTGTCTATAGAGAGCGTGTTGAAACTCGCCGTCTCCAGTCTGCCTCATCTGTATTTACAGCAGTGGAGCAAGCTATTCTTTTTGCGATAAAATAGTTACTTCGGCAGGAGGCTGGAAATTTATTATCTGCTCCGATTCCTGTCTTGTCTACTGGCCATTGCGAATTTCAAAATAAAAAATTCTTATATTTTAAAACTAATTCAAATTAACAAGTCTTTTGTTGATTTGAGAAAAGAGGTTCAGGATTCCCAGTCATGTCGGAATTCGTGGAAAGAAAGTCGTGGATCAGGAGCTAACGATGCCCTAAATAAGGATGTTATTAACTGTATAATCCTTATACTGATTTTAAACCGTTGATTTTTAAATATATTTCTAATTTTTGGCAGAGTGGTTGGTATTTCCAAGTTCATAATAAACTTCATGAGATCCAGCCACTACTGCACACAAGTAATTTTAAAAGTTTTAGAGGTCGCAGAGACTTAATTGTTCTAACACGGTGTCGTCTTGGTCATACCAAGACGACACATAGTTATAATTAAAATACGGCCCGAATGTTTCCTATACACTATTAAGCATGTCTTGATGGACTTGTGGACGTGGCCCACATTCGGGAACGTTTCTATTCTGTAGATGAGTATTTCTATTTATTTAAAACTGTCACAGGCGATACAATTTTAAAGTTTTAAAAGAAATTAATTTATTTAATAAAATTTAATTTTACTATTAATTGTTTTAACTATCATTTATATATGTATAAATTTTCATATTATTGTACAAGATCACGTTTTAGTATATAATGGTAGGTATGATATGCTACTAATTTAAAAATTAGAATTTTCACGTCCTGAATATGGTTGAAATATTGCTTGCTGGGCGTTAAACAACAATTAATCAACATCTTGAAAGTAGGTAAACATGAAATTCAAATAATATTAGAAATTTCAGGTCATTAAATTTAAACAATGACGATATCACTAAACTAATCAATGACATTCCTGTTAGAATTCAATGCTGACAATTGGGCCGGTGACATGGGTTTTATCCTCACAATTTCAAAACGTTATACCAAATCATTAGAATATGTGACGTTTTATTTGATTTAAATAATGCACCATAATTTTGAAACGACAGTTTTGTTTCTTATGTTTGATCCAATTTTCGTTGTTGTTTATTGCTTTGCAAACTTTCCATATACAAAAATCATATTACTAAAATTTTCATGTAATGGTTAGTAATGTCATGTTACGTCTAATTTTCGTCCAAAAAATTATTATGTATTGATTAATATTATTGGGGATTATTATAAAGTTTTTTTACTTAAAAATACTTATTGAACTATTTACAGAAACATTATTTTTGTATAAACAAGAATTATGTTCAAAAACGAATATTAAAAAAAAATTGCCTCTATTTGGCGAAATTTTCAAAATCGTTAAGATCAAACCTCTTAATGATTAGGCTTTATTGCAGATACCTTGATAGGTGCAACATTTCGATTATTCACCCCGGTGCATTTGTCAACTTGCCAAGACTTCAAAATATGTAAGTATTTAATATTTTTTTGTCTGTAGAAAATACAATCGCTACATATTTTATAGGTTGTGTTTAAGCAAGAAAAAAGTACAGTATTTAAGGAATAAAAGGAATATCCTTGCATTTTAAAAGGAAATCAATATGTAGTCGTAAACCGTGTGTTACGACCAAAGTTATCACACAAATTTTGCATGCAACTGTCTCTAGTATACATAACATCTTGCTAAAGATATAATAACTGATATTTAAATATGTTTCTGTTTTTTTTTTAAATTTTATTTTCACAATATTGCAATCCAATTAAGATAAAATTATTTATCAACACGTATGCTAAATACAAATGCCATTTTTACTTTTTCTTGCCTTTGTTATAGATTCCTAAGATACAATAACATTTCGGCTTTGACGGAAAATGTCTTCGCAAACCTAACAGCTCTGCAATCTTTGTAAGTAATGTAAAACCCACTGATATACTGTCTGGCCACTATCACTGAACTATATATTGTGAAATTCAACTTTTAATAATTTTGTTACTACTTAGAATCATACTCTTATATTCTGCATTTGTGATCGTCATCTAGTTCTTGATTCGATATCAAATACCCACCATGGGAGCATATTCCTAGTTTAAGAAATTGCGCAGCCAGATTATGATAAATTATGTATTTGTTGTTCTCTAGATTTCTAAATATCAACACTTTTTCGATAAATGCATATCACCAATATTACTATATTGTTCTGAAGTATGGGGATTCGAAAAAATGGAATTACTAGAAAGAATCCATGTAAATTTTTGCAAGAAAATACTGCAGCTGAAAGAGTCAACTCCTGATTTTATTGTCTATGCTGAACTAGGACGGTGTCCACTATATGTTCTCGTGAAAATCCGAATGATAAAGTTTTGGAACAGAATTGTAAATGGCAAGGAGAGCAAGATATCCAGCTTATTATATAAGTTATCTTTTATCAATTTTAACAGCTAAGAAATAGAAAATAAGTGACTTTCGAATATTAAACAAATACTTAATAATTGTGGTATGTCTTTTGTATGGAATATGCAATGTGCAGATAAATTAGTTTTAAAAAATATAGAACAAGTGATAAAAGATCAATCTGATCAACAACTTTTGGAACAAATCCAAGAATTGCCTAAATGTTTATGTTATAGAATTTTCAAGAAAGATACAAGATTTGCAAAATATTTAAGTTTTTTACCTGATAATTTGCTATTTACTTTTTCTCAATTTAGATGTGGTAGTCATCGCCTACCAATCGAGACTAGAAGATGGCAAGGTGTAGCACGTCATGAGAGAACTTGCCATCTTTGCAACTAGTTTGACATAGGCGATGAGTATCATTACGTTATGAAATGCAAAGCTCTCCAAAGGGAAAGAAAAAAAACTACTCCCAGAAAATTGTCAGAAGCATCCAAATACTTTTAAGTTCAGTAATCTATTCAAATCGGATAATATTCTTGTTGTTGAAAAACTCTGTAAATTTTTGAAAATAATCAATGTTAAAGTTAGTTTTCCTCCTTAAGTGTTATTGTCTTATAAATATACAATCAATGTTATTACTCATGCTTAATTGTTTTTTTTTATATATTTTTTATTTTATATATGTTTCTCTGTAACAATGTAAATAGTTAGTGAGAATAAAGTTCATTCATTCATTTATTCAATCATTCACATTCTTTTGGAGCAAAACACAAAGACATTCAAAAACAGTCATCAAATATCTGAATTCGAACATATATAGAACTAGGCTTTGTCGTTGTTGTTATTGTAAAGAATTAGTCAAGTAAAACGAATGATGCTGATTCGAACCGATGACACCACTTATAATTTTTTACTACTAAAATGCTAAATATTGGCAAAGAATCCAATTTCAGTCATCGTTATGATAATGTTGTGTAATCTTTTCTCGTTAAAGCTAATTTTCTCTGAAGGCACTTTTTATGGTTGGAACTGTTGTCTAATATATTGTGCGATGCCTAATTCACTTGAACGTTGAGTTACAGCCGATTGATACATCGTATATTTATGCAGTAGGCACGCTTTCTGTGTATTGTCAGTTACGTTTGAAGCCAAAAATTGTTGGGGTTTAAAATGAAAGCAACAAATGTTGGTTTTGAACGCCAAATATCCAGGTATTTAATGATATCTCTACAAGTTGATATAAATCCACTTTTATAACATTATACATTTTAATTCCAGATATCTTGATGGAAATAACATATCTGTCATCCGAAAAGGAAGTTTTCAAAATCTACCAAACTTGTTTTATCTGTAAGTTAAATTTTTTGTAGTTCAACTATATATATAACAATGATAAATTTTTTTATGGAGCAAACAAGAATAAATAATCTGTATAAGTATAGTTTTATACGTCAGTCTTAATTCCGGAATCGACGTAAATATAAATTTGGAATATAATTTCTGTATTTTCCCCGTGTGGAATCCGCGTACTTGGTTCATATGACGCATGTCTATAAAAGACACCTGGTGTTTCCCTTACAGTGTCAAACTACTGTGAACTAACAATACTAATTAGTAGATGTGACATTGGATGTTATAAGTTATATTTATATTTTATATTGTACTTTAAATATAACAATAGAAGGCACAATTTGGTGAAAGAACATGCCAACAAGTGCCTTATATAGCTTAACTCCTGAATTCAATTAAAAACTACGTGTAATTCATGCATATAAATACAAGAATAAAACAACTTGCACTTTAGACCATTATTTCCTTTTGTTCCTGATATTACGATTTTCAGAAAGATCACTGCTGTTGACTGCTGAACTACTAAAACAAGTTTTTGATGTATCTAGGTTATCTCTCCAGAAGTTCTATGGTCAGCCCAACAACTTAATTCATCTTTATGGACAATCAGTGTCTCAAATACAATATAACATTTTCGCTGAGTCATAGGTAGTGTTTTCTGTTCCTGGATCTGAATTTTCCCTAGACAAGACAATGAGCAATTCGACGGTTGTCTAATTAGAGACAGGCAGTCCTTACTCGTCCTGAGCACTTAGGTGCAACCATGGTTTTTATTGGGTTCTGGATACTTTCTGTCTGTTTTATGCTTTTGGTTTTTGTGTTGTGTGTGTCTATATCCGGATAAGTAACTTTCACTTGGCTTTGGCTCTGGTTGTTCGGTCGGTTCTCTTTGCTATTTACTTATTGTATAAGAATATTATCAATTTAAAATATGTGTTTGTGTTAATTATTATAAATTGATAATATTGAGATGTACTACAGTTGGGTGCAGTCCTAACATAACATGCTAGTTAACTTGTTAAGCAGAGATTCTGACTGCTTTAAGTTAACTTCGAGCAGAGAATTTGACTGGTTTGAGCAGACATTTTGACAACCCAAGTTAACTTGGGCTGTTCTTTGGACAATTTTTTAATACAATATATTTCTATCCATTTGACAATTTGTTGACAATTTCTGTCCACGGGACATTTTTGTTCTTTTGACAATTTTTGTCCACAGGACTTTTTTTTTCTTTTGACAATTTTGTCACGTGAAAGTTTGTCAACAGGACATTTTTTGTTCTGACAATTTTGTCACGTGACAATTTTGTCCAGTGGACATTTTTTTGGAATTTTATGTCCGATTTGTCAACTTGCTTACCTTTCGGCTGAACTTTAAAACACTTTTAACTTTTACCTTTCTAATGTTTTTTGACATTTTTTTACGCGAAAGACCGACTGGTTGTACCGTACGTCCATTCATTTTATCTGCGCGTTGTCGGAATGAAAAGTATACGAAAGATGAAAATCAAATCCTTTGTTGTTTTTTTTTTTAAATCCTACTACAAAAAAATAATCAATATAATACAAAATAAGTAATGAAAGAATTTTATATTGAAGATTTCTTTGCTATTTACGTGTTTCTGGATGATATCATATCAACAAAAATGTTTAAAACCTTACGGCTCGGAAACATATTACTTATTGCGCAGATATATCTTTATTATATAAATATCTATCAATCAAGCAGTTCTTCGATATCATAATATAAATTACAACTCTTGAACTTAGCAATCATTCAAAATATAAATTAAGTCTTCATGCAATGACATGTTTCCAATTGAAAGTACATTGCAATCCCAAAATGTATGATAATAATAAAAAAAAGGTTAAAAATCTATGAGAGTTCTGTATTTTAACCACTAAATCTTATTAAAGTACACAACAATTAAACAATAATGTAAAATATCTTATATTTACAGTGGTAAAATCCACATATTGGTTGCATCTTTTGGGTATCAGGAATGATTTTCTATGTAAAATATGGTTTTAATTCCATCACTAATATATCCCCAGAGGGATTTATACATAATAGTATGGTTTTTACTTTTAAAGCTCAGGTCTCAGAATTGATATTATATGTAAAATATAGTTATTTCTCCATCACTATGGTCCCAGGAATGATTTTATATCTGAAATATTGTTTTAAATTGCATCACTTAGGTCTCCAGAGTGATTTAATATGCAAGATATTGTTTTTATGGCATAACCAAGGCTACAGGAATGATTTTATATGTGAAATATGGTTTCTAGTTGCACTGCTAAGGTCTACAGATTGGTTTTATATGTTAAATATGGATTGTTATTGCATCGCTTAGGTCTCCAGAGTGATTTTATATGTGACATATGATTTTTGAATACATTGCTAAAGTCTTATTAGTGATTTTATATGTTAAATATATTTTTTAATTGTATTGCCAAAGTTTCAGGATTGATTTATATGCAGAATATGGTTTTAATTCCATAATTGGGTCTTAGGATTGATTTAATATGTAAAATATGGTTTGGAATTGCATGGCTAAGGTCTCCAGAGTGACTTTATATGTGAAATATAGTTTTTAATTTCATTGCTACAGTGTCATTAGTGATTTTGTATGTTAAATGTTTTTTTTAATTGCACCACTTAGGTCTCCAGAGTGATTTTATATGTGGAATATGGTTTTTAATTTCATCGCTTAGGTCTCCAGAGGGATTTAATATGTGACATATGTTTTTTATGGCATAACCAAGGCTACAGGCATGATTTTACATGTGAAATATGGTTTCTAGTTGCATTGCTAAAGTCTCGAGATTGGTTTTATATGTTAAATATGGATTGTAATTGCATTGCTTAGGTCTCCAGAGTGATTTTATATGTTAGATATTGTTTTTTATGGCATAAACAAGGCTACAGGCATGATTTTATATGTGAAATTTGGTTTCTAGTTGCATTGCTAAAGTCTCGAGATTGATTTTATATGTTAAATATGGATTGTAATTGCATCACTTAGGTCTCCAGAGGGATTTTATATGCGACGTGATTTTTGAGTACATTGCTAAAGTCTTATTAGTGATTTTATATGTTAAATATATTTTTTAATTGTATTGCCAAGGTTTCAGGATTGATTTTATATGCAGAATATGGTTTTAATTCCATCAATAGAGTCTCAGGATTGATTTAATATGTAAAATATGGTTTGGAAATGCATGGCTAAGGTCTCCAGAGTGACTTTATATGTGAAATATAGTTTTTAATTTCATTGCTACAGTGTCATTAGTGATTTTGTAAGTTAAATATGGTTGTTAATTGCACCACTTAGGTTTCCAGAGTGATTTTATATGAGAAATATGTTTTTTAATTGCATCGCAAAAGTTTCTGGAGTGGTATTATGTATTTAATATGGTTGTAATTTATATTTGTATTTTCTCAGGAGTGATTTGATATGAAGAAGAGGTTTTAATTTGGGATTTTATGGGTGATTTGTTTTAAATTATGGATTTGAAGTAAAAAAACTTAATATCTTAGGATGTAGACAGCCAAGATTTGAAAACAAATTAATATTATTTAGTGTGAAATTAAAAGTGAAATGTAAATATTAATAATAGATTTAATGATACCGAAATACTGGCATGACAAGTAAGTTGTAACAGTATTTAAATAAAAATATTACAGTTTATGATTTATTCGTTTATATTTTTATTCTACACAAAAATATGATTGCTCAATCATAATAACAATACCATAATAATAATAGAAATGTAGGGAGATCTACAGTCTAAATATGTAACCACAACGGCTTGCTATAAGTAAACCGAAACGCGGACGAGAAAGAAATCGCGTTCTTTAAAATAGACTGCCGTAGATTTCGTTAACTAATTTTTGGTGAACGTCTAATTGACACTTTGTAACGAAATGATTAAATAAAGCATATATTTTGTAATTTTTGTGCACAGGGACATTTTGTGACTTGTAAATTGAAAAGCAGAGATTTTGTCCACTGGACATTTTTGTCACGTGACTATTGAAAAGCAGAGATTTTGACAATTTTTGTCCACTGGACAGTTTTGTCATGTGACTATTGAAAAGCAGAGATTTTGACAATTTTTGTCCACTGGACAATTTTGTCACGTGACATTTGAAAGCAGAGATTTTGACCGTTTTTGTCAATTTGACAAAAGCAGAGATTTGGACCGTTTTTGTCCACTTGACAAAAGCAAAGATTTGGACAAAATTTTGTCCCGTCAAAGCGGTCAAATTGACTGGTTTTTTGTCAAAAAGCAGAGATTTTTTCTCCCAAAAGCAGAGATTTTGACCAGAGATTTGGACTGGTTTAAGTTAACTTTATGTTATGTTAGGACTGCACCTAACTGTACTTCCGAAAACAAATCAGAGATTAGTTATGGAGTAAATTTTATAAGAACGAGAAGCATTCTTGTTCATTTTTTGCTGATTTGTTTATGTTTGACTTCTGCTTGTGTTGTACCAAATTATATACTTTACAAATTATTTGTTAGTAAGCGATAATTAATTTCCTTTGATTACAGTTTTTTTCCTTTTTGTTAAAGATCCTTTCAAAATAACAGCATTACGTTTCTAGAGAAAAATGCATAAATAAATTTACCAGCTTAGCAAACTTTAAAAGTAGTAAGGTGAAGATAAATAACCATAATGTTATGCTTCTTGCAATAAATTAATATAAGGATTAGTCTAATTTTGTTTATTTGTGCGCCTGGTGTAGTAAATTCCATGAATTGGTAGAATTCATTACTTTTAATTTCTGAGATAATACTATTTTCATTAATATTTTCTTAAAACAGTATGTGATTACTAAATTATGGTGAAAGGTTGTGTATTAAGCTATGAAATTTAATATATAAAATTATAATTTTATTTAAAGTGCATCAAATTAAAACTCTTCTTATTACAACGGCTGCGACTTGAACGAGTTTAAAATAAATAGTTGGGACAAAAGACGTATTTTCCCAAACGACTTTAGATGTGTGACTATGGTATCTCGTATATAAGTTGCCAACCCCACAAAATTTAAAAAAAAAGTGTACATATATGACAAGTGATGACTTAAATATCTCTACAAAAATTATACAAGACACAAATTTTATCTCTGCGAATAGAAATCATGACGCAAATATAGTGGTGCGATATAAAGAATAGACTCATTGTAGCCCCTACAATAATGGTAAATTTTCCGCTCTTACGCCAAACTAAACTTTTCAAGTGGCAGTCAAAATTTCGTTCCCTATGTCCCACCCTTTTTAGCGTTGATTTTTTGTTTGTTGTCTTTTTGCCGTCTTGAATATCGATGAAATACTGCTCGCTGGACGTAAAGCAAACAAATGAATAAATCAATTAATCAATTCATATTTCATTTAACAAAAGTTATTTCACTCAAAAATCTCGATATTTCATCGTTGCCAATGTAACAATAAGTTTTCTTGTCCTCTTAGTTTATGAAAAGGTGTGCAGTATTAAAGTTCTGTAAAAGCATTCCACAAACAAATCAACAGCAAACATGTATTCCTTTTTAATTACTATAAAGAACACTTTTTAATATCTCTTAGATAGCGTCCTATTTTCAGGTCGGGGGTTCTCTCCGGGTACTCCGGCTTCTTCCTCCAATAAAAACTGGACGCCATGAAATAGCTGAAAAATTGCTGAAAGTGGCGTTAAAACACCATTCAAACAATCTACGGTATAATATGAAGTTTTGAAAATCTGAGGTATTAAATAGTCTTTCCCCAAACTACCGTACTTGAAAGGTAAAAAGAATTTGTGCCCTTTTCATATAAGAAAACTTTCGTATGCTTGAGTCTCCCATCTGCAAGTTTAACTAAATTTTTTTTAGAACGTACACTACATTTCCCTTTTTTGCATCAAGATAAAACAATCCATCACGGCCCACAATATTTCTGAATTTTAGTCATTTATTATTTCCTCTCTATCTTCACAAGCATTTATCCATTTTTATTTTCCCTGTTGGCGATCCTTGTTGAACAACATCGACCAGTGAATTGTTAACGTCATATGTCGACTCTTGGTCAAAGTGCGTTAAATCTCGTCTTTTATA
The DNA here is from genome assembly GCA_944474755.1 of Limnoperna fortunei. Taxonomy (NCBI): domain Eukaryota; kingdom Metazoa; phylum Mollusca; class Bivalvia; order Mytilida; family Modiolidae; genus Limnoperna; species Limnoperna fortunei. Next base: position 64,452,007 of record OX104123.1, read on the forward strand.
TTTACGTTTTCAAAAACGAAAAATAATGACCCGCTTTCATTAACATCTTTGGATAAATTTCCGTAAATATATTGATTTTTAGCAAGCGTTTATTAACTAATAAATAAAGACAAATATAAAACTTCCCCCACAAGGGCGTACATCCTATCCGCCCATACCATCTCCAGTAACGATAAATTAAGTCGTGATGACCACCATAGTTTCTAACTTCTACACAAAGTCCTAGTTTAATCGGTCAATAGCATCTTTCTGCCTAGAAAATCAGAAACAAATATCAATATATTATCAGGATAGAGCATAAGAGTTGTGAAAAAAAACATCATACTTAGGAGCATGAACTGCATTTGATACACATATTACAGATTACCCAGTCATCAATTAAGACACTAATGGAAGGGATAGGTTTTCTACACCAGTTTGGATTTAATCCCCCATATCTTTTTCAAATTGCACATGTACTAATTACCCTTTGGTCTACAAATTAAGCAGAACACTGTTAGAATTAGACTTTATACTATCAAATATATATCGAAAATATGTTTCAGTCCCAAGTAAGAGATTAACAATCATTTTTGCTTATTTTTTTTACATACTCGTACACAAGTTTCTTTTAATAGGAAGCTAAAACTCATGTCCAGTATATTTAAGTTTCATACAGATAACAACATCCCATCCCACTGTAATTACAGCAAATTACGTGGCTATTGACATCTTAATATCATACATGTTTGGCACATAGACACAACCTACAGTCATATTTAAACTTCTTTTTTGTATCTTTGCTTTTTAAAATTGACAACATAAAACATTGACAAAATAACATGTGTGATCACAGGTATGAGTTGAATGTTCTTAATGGGAAAGTTCTATTTTCTAGAAATATTTTTATACCTCTAACAAGCAGAATTTCATTTATATTCAGTATGAAAACATGGTAAAAACAACAAATCAAGAGAATAAGTGGCGAGATAAGCCACAGGAAACGCATTTTGTACTACCAATGGAGACTTATGGAGTATCTTGTAGTGACGGAGAATTTATGCTTTTGTAGCGGCTACAATAAGCCCACTCTTTTTCGAAATCTTCAAAAAAGTTTTTTTATCGTGCAAGAAGTATGGCATTCTCAAAACGCGTTACCCACCACGTTTCATTTTATGACCTAATTGATAACTCCCAACAGGAGGGTCTCCTTTATTCGCCATCTGGATGCGATGGGCTGCTCTGTGGATCGAGTAGTGTAAACCTTCACAGTATGGTCCCAATCTGCAAGTTTGTCTTATATCTTAAAAAGCTGGTGTATACTCTTCAATGTCACACAGAGCAGCCCAGCACGTCCCCGGGTGGCGGATAGGGGAGACCCTCTCTTTGGGAGGTTGTCAGGTCATAATACGGAAAGCCTGACGGTGGACCGTAGTGGGTAACGTGTTAGGAGAGTGCCACGCTCCTTGCACGGTAAAGACCCATTTTCGAAAAAGAGTAGACTCATTGAAGCCGCTACAAAAGGCTAAATTTTTCGCCCCTACCTAAACGCCACACTTTTCCAGTGGCAGTCAAAATTGTATTCCTTGTGACCTATCCCACCTCCATTTTCGTTGATTTATTGTTTGTTAACATGTTCCCATCCTGAATATAGTTGAAATACTGCTCCCTGGACATTAAGCAGACATCCAATCGATCAATCAACTCTTCAATGTCAAGCGACTTCTATTTGGCGAAGTAACAAAAATTGGTAGATGTTACATTAGATATTTTAGGGTATTTTTATATGTTTTTAAAATAAAAATTTAGTATATGTTTAAATTATCACATGTTAGGTTTAAATTTTTTTTATCTTTTGACCGTAGCGTGGCTTCATATTGAATGTAACATTTGAGCGAAGTCACATAACATCTCAGAAATGTGTGTGCTTTGCAAAAACTATATCAGGTCAAAGTGGACTTCATATTGAAAAATCACAGGATAATACACATGACAGGGCGGATGGTTAAATTTATCGGGATGCATGCTTGTGGCACTTGTAGCCTTGTAGGCTAACACGTGCACCCATGGTTTTTATTGGATTCGGGTTTCTCTCTTTTTGTTTTTTGTGTTTTAGGTTTTTGTGTTGCGTTTGACTATATCCGGATTTGTAACTGTCCCTTTACTTTAGCTCTTCTTATTCGGTCGGTTTTCTTTGCTATTTTACGTTTACGTTTCTTATTTAAACTCGTGCGATCCCGTGTCGGACCCAGGACACAGGAGAATAGGCCCACGGCTTCCTCAGCCTGCAGTAAGAGTCTGCAAACAAAAGCAACACTTGTCGTGTGTTGCGACCATTGTCGATTACAGAACGGATTTCAGTAGGCCGGATAAAAGTTCCTGATAACCTGCTGAACCCGTACTTTTTCTGGCTTGAAGTAATGTCAGCTCTGACGTAGGTAAATCGCCATGTAACGTCTTGCCCTTTGTAAATCCTTCTCATTTTAGATATTCTTTAACATTAATTTTCTTTCAAGCTATTCCGTGAAATGTACTTACCATTTGATAGACAGCTTCCTTAAAGGATTTGCAAAGTAGGCGGTGAATAAAGGGCAAAGCTTCCTCGGCTTTATAGAGGCGACATGCATGCTATGTGTTGCAACCCGTGATGGTGGAGGAAGGGATCCTGGTGGTTGAGAGATCACTCTCTGCTGCATCCAGAGATGAGCGGGCTTCAATGTAACACACCACTTTGGCCCTGACTTTAACTAGACGGTAGTCTGATGGACATAGTTCAGTCAATCGGCTAATCACGCTTAGCCCTTAACAAGCTTGTCAGTCTTCTTATCACTTGATTATTTCTTGTGAATCGTACTACTAATGTTGTTCAGTAACAGGCTGTTAAGAAGGCAGTGGCCCATGGGTCAATCAAGTAGACAGAGTTTTCTCCAAGAATTCGTCTGTTTGAGTATGCCAACCTTAGAACAAGCGATTTTTTTCTGCTGGAGATCCGCAGAGTCTAGGCATTGCTCATGTTGGCACTTCGCTCCGTGGCGGGTGGGTGACAAGGGTGGTCAAAAAAGAAAACAAAATTGAAAAATAAAAAACTGAAAAAATATCACATACCCTGAGGCACGTCGTCTCTTCAATTCATCAAACAATCTCTCCTGCATCTACGTCATACGCCAGTGTGGCCTAAACGCGTTATAACTAGAGTTAAAAAGGAAGACAATTATCACCTGGCCTATTGACAAAAAAGAGCCTTTTAGATTGCTAGATCAAACAACAACAACAGAGAAAATAATTCAATCATCCCGGAAATCTTCATTCTCTCAAACTGCTACGTCTTCTGCACCCTCTCAATCTTAACTAGTTCTTCAAGCAGACCAAAAAAAAATTAAAAAATACTAACTCCAATTCAAATGAAAACTCAAATTAAAAAGGAGATTGTACTCCGAAATTGCTTCGGTTCACAACAGTTTTGGAAGTATAGATAATCTAGACACTACTATCTGGGCTGATCACATGGATACACTACCCCCAGATACTGGATATAAAAGTAGATACCCTAGAAGAAAGCGGTGGAATAGCCCCCCCCCAAAAAAAACTGTCAACTATTCCCCTATTAGCAAATCATAATGGGTACAATAATACAATGGTAATATCGAGGTCTGAATTTTCTTGAATTTTACATTTAATTATTTCAAGCCTTTTTTTCCTGTTGCATTTTGTTTCCAAGAATCCCACCTTAAAAGAAGTGATAACATATCTTGAAAAAACTACTCTATAGACAGCACATATCTAGACGAAAATGATAGAGCTGCTGGCGACTCTACAATTCTTGTAAAAGATCAAGTGTAACATAACCCTGTATATCTCAACACTAATCTTCAGGCGGTTACTATTTGAATATCTTTAGACAAGGCAATTACTTTATGCTTTGTGTATATACCTCAAATTCTTCATTAAATACAAATCAATTGAAACATCTTACTAGTCAGCTTCCGGTCCCTTATATAGTACTTGGGAACTTCAACGGACACAACCCTTTATGAAGCAGTAACACAACGACAAAGGTAAACTTATTGAAGGTTTGATGAATCAGAAAGATCTGTGTATTTGTAATGATGGAACCAATACATATTTACATCCTGGGAATGAATCATATTTGTTAATAGATCTCACAATAGCATATCTTTCTCTCGTGTCTCTTCTAAAACAAAACGAGCCGCTCGGTGTAAATTAAACAAAGCGATTTGGCCTATATTTAAACAACCCTCTGAAGAGCGACTTAAGTCTAACACTTTTGACGACATTCCAGATCCAATGTTAAAATTTAATAAAATACTTATTTCAATTGCTGATGAAAACATTCCTTAAGATCTGGACAAATCAAAAACATCCTAGTAAACCAAGGTTTGATGACAGTTTCGAGGACGCTATTAAAACCATACCCGTATGAATAAAAATTGGAACATGAACGTAAAACTAATCGTAAATACAGTAAAGCAAATGTCCATCATTCAAAGGATGGACAAGACTTGTTAACATCAGAGTCAGGTATATCTAACAAATTGGCCGAAATATTTTCATGGTTTTACAGAAATAGCTTGTGAGGGCTATAGGCCGACAGTTAGACGCTACCGAGTGATCTTTTCCCGGCTTTGGAACAGCTACAAAATTCTTTAAACAGATCTCACGATACAGCATATGGTCCAGATGATATCCATTGTCAATTACTCAAACATCTGCCACAATCGTATCTCAATGTCTTCTGAATATTCTGAACAATATTTGAGAAACGGTTGACTTACCATCTAGTATATGAAAATTGGCCACTGTTGTGCCTATTCCAAAACCAGGAAAAGATCACTCGGTAGCGTCTAACTGTCGGCCTACAACACTCACAAGTTGTTTCTGTAAAACCATGGAAAGGATGATCAATGATAGCCTTGTCTGGTTTTTAGAATCAAACAACCTTTTGTCTAATATCCAATGCGGATTCAGACAAGGGCGCAGTACCCAAGATCATCTTGTGCGTTTTGAAAAATGTATAAGAAACGCATTCGCCAAAAATTAACATGTTGTAACTGTCTTTTTCGATTAAGAAAAAGCATATGACACAACATTTAAATACGGTATTTTAAAAGATCTTTTTGATATGAGGTTGAAGAGTAGACGTCCTACCTTTATATCAGATTTTTTATCTGACAGAGAATTTAAAGTTAATCCGTATTTGACCCCTTTGAACCAGAGATTAGTGTTCCCCAAGGGGAGCATCCCTTCTGTAACTTTATTTAGTATTAAAATTAATAGCCTCGCTCAAGTTTTAAAAGATAATATTGATGGTTCTTTACATCTTAAGGATTATTCATTATAATAGATACTTAGATCAGTGCAGCATCTCGACTATACAACCCGGTACGTTTGAGAACTTGTCAAGACTTCAAAATATGTACGTATTAAATGAACCTTTCTTTTAATTGTCTGTAGAAAACACAATCGCTTCATGTCTTTTAAGTTAAATTTAATACCGAGAATTTACAGTTGCAAAACGATATCCAGAATACAAATCGAAAGTCCATCTGTGACGTCGGAAATCGTGCGTTTTTACAAAAACTATCATATAATTTTGAATGAAAAACTTTTCTGAAGATATAATAAATGATATAAAGCGGGTGTTGTTGTTTCCTTATTATTTACTAATATTAACAATGTCCATTTAAAGACTAAGTGCAATCTGTTATCAACTGTAGTAAGTCGTTTGCTTTAAAGAACAGCGAGTTCGAGCTAATAAAGTTCTACTGTATGGCAACTTTGAAGTTTTAAATAGTGCAATAAAAATAAGACGAAGCCATTTATTTAAACAAATGCTCATGGTAAATACTAATTTTATCGTTCTGCTTTGTTTTAGACACCTAAGATACAATAATCTTTCGGCTGTAAGTGAAGGAGTCTTTACAAACCTAGCAGCTCTGCAATATTTGTAAGTAATGTAATAAGTACTAGCCTCTATCACTAAACTATTGCAAAATGCGACGTCTGTTATTGCTTGAAATCATAGTCATATATCCTGCAATTGTGTTCGTCACCTAGTTTTCGCTTTGATACAACAAACCGTTCGTAGGCGCAATAGAAAACATTTCTCGATTATATACATTTGGCATCTAATTTATAATTAATTATCTATTGTTGTTTTCTATAGTTCTAAATTTTCATTTACTTTTCCCTTAAATCACACGAAACATATTCATATAGCAGTTGGTAAGTTTCTGATAGAACTGACATAAATATAATATCGTGCAGTTGTTGTTTTCGTTACACAGTGTGTCTAGTGCACTAAATAAATGATGCTGACTTGATTATGAACTAAGAACTTAAGTTATATGTTAAATGAAATATATTATTCACTATTGTAATGCAAAAAATTGACAAGGATATTACTTTCAGTTAGAGCGTTTTTAAGCTGTGTAATTTTTCCTGTCTCAAAGCAACTGTTATGGTTGTAACTGTTATAACATGTATGTGCGAAATTTGACACACTTCTAACGTCGTTGAGTTACCGGCAAAATGATACATGTATAAGGTTGCAGAAAGCACACTTTTTTTATGTATTTTTAGTAACTTTTGAAGCCAGAAATAAAACGAAAGCAACAAATGTTGGTTTTACGCCAAGTACCCAGACATTTAAAGAGATCTGTAATCATGGGTCTCAATTAAATTGTATTATATAAATTTTAATTCCAGATTTCTTGATGAAAATAACATATCAGAGATCCAAAATGGAGGTTTTCAAAATCTACCAAAATTATATCATCTGTAAGTAAAAAATTTATAGGTCAACAATTTATTTCAAGACCCTTAGCTAATATTGAAACATCTTAATTTTTTACATAAGCATGATTTTATTTGTATGTGATAAGTCTGTTATGGAGCTAACACTCTAATTGTAGACCTTCCATCTAAAATCAGTGTACGTATGTAGAACCTAAAATATTAAATTTACTGTTCCAAAACATTAAAGATGTAAATAAACGATTGAAAAATAATAATGAACTGTTGATTCTCATATATATATATATATATATAAACGTCTAAGTATTGTGACAACCATATTATATATCTATCCAGCGGATTTCTGAAACATCAGAAATACAGGGTTAATATCAAATATGTATATATACGTCTACAAATTAAGCCCATATATATAGCGGATTTGGCCGAGGGGTCTAGACCGCTGGACATAGTGCAGGCGAATTGGTGCCACGGTGTCACAACGGTGTGAGTTCGAATCCCGCTGAGGGAATGCAAAAATTTGACAGTGTTAAAAATCTAATTCAAACAGCGTTGGGCCGATGGGTCTAGACCGCTGGACATAGTGCAGGCGATATGGTGACGAAACGCGCGTCTGGCGTAAGGAATTTGTCACCTTGGTAATTTTGATTACATCTTGTTGGAATATTTGAGGAAAGCCAAGTAACAGTACGGCATGTCCGCGGCTGACGGACTTGAATAGCAACTATTTTGGGTTAAGTTGGAAATGAGAAAGTTTAAGATTAAAATGTTATGACTTGTTTAAGTCATGTATTTATATTGACATTCAATGACTAAGGCCATTCATTGGTCAGTCTTTGTCTAAAGTTTTGATAAGAAACACCGTCATTTGTATCGTTTCATAATCTTTTAGACTTGTGTATATATATATATATATTTATTAAGAACAATAAGTATAATGTTCTGTTGCAAAGTCATCATGTTCTCATAACTACAGAAAAATACACCTGCATAAGCTCTTGAGAGCTTATGTTACTTGTTTATATGTATAACCCGACTATAAATAAATATTACTTACTTACTTACTTATGGGATATTTATAGTTATATGGGCCGAATGATAAAACGATGTACCTCTTGGTAGTGAATTATAGAATCGTACCACTAGATGTTACTACATGTATATGTCTTGCCCAGTAGTTTGACCTTCTCGCCCAAAAGTTTAATTAAATATAATGACCAAAGTATTCGACTTTTAAGGTTTGTTCAGTGATATTTCCGAAATAAGAAATCAGATTAAAAAAATGCAAAAATATCTTTGAAATAACATTCAATATAATTTATTAATAAATAGAAGAAATATTTATTTTACACCTTACGAAGTTAATGGTATGTGACTTTGGTTTAATTTGATCTGGAAATTGATGAAGTGACAGATGTTTAGTTTACATTGCAAGACCACAAAGCAACAATTAATTCAACAATCGCTGATGAAAATCATATTTGTAACAAAACTTTACAAACACATGTGTAGTACTCCAAAGTGCGATGAAGGGCTACAGTGCTATACTCACGTTTAAATTTAATTGTTCACAACAAAGCGTGACGGCCTGGTCGCTAAAGTGCGTTTGCTTTATTGCGATGGCGTAATATGCAAAACTGTTATGGGCCCTTTCGCTAAATTTTCGTGGTTTTATGGTCATAGTTTAAGTGTAGTTATTCGATTAATATTTAGACTTTTGGTCTCTTGGCGGTTTTACCTGTTCAAACAGTGTTCAACAAGTTTGCACGGTTTTAGTGCTGGTTTAATCCAGTTTGACGCGCTATGGATAGCGCATTGTATCTGCCTGTTTTACGTATGTCCACTGAAGATTTGACTTCAGATGTTTAATCAAAATATTGCTGATAGTTTTTAGGAAATAAATAGTATTATATATGTAATTCATTGCATATTAGGTCGAAAACGCACCGTTATACAAGTATATACATGTATGCTAAAAATTAAATGTAAGATTGACTGTGGGAAGTTGAAATCATCACGCTTTTATTTTTGTTTTCTAATTGAGCCTAATTTGAGAATGAGGACTTACTTAACGGTCGAATTGATTGAATAGGTAGGTTTTAAAGTGAAAGTATATAAAGTGAAAAGTAATTAAAGTGTTATTCACTGACAAGACATCATCTATATATCGTATGGTGAAAATTAGACAATTATCATCACCAATTAATACAGTACGATATACATCCTTGCCTTAGACCAATGTTTTTGTTTTTGTTTGTGGAATATCACGCGATTATCTAGATATTGAAATTTCACAGGTGAATTTTAAATCAGTCGGATTATCTTCATTCAGTAAATCACAGGTCTGTTGGGTATAATAATTGTCAGGACATGAGCACCCAATTTATATAATTTAATATAATAGCAAAGAAAACCGACCGAACAACAAGTTAGGTATTATGATTGTCAGTAAAGGACATGGATCCCAAAGCCTGGCGTTAACCATGCTCAGGGCTTTAAGACCAGGTTTTCGGCATGTAGCAAGCAGTATTATGGTGTTTACTTGGTATTGATGCCAAATCATTAAACGTTCAAGGTAGTTAGCTTTAAATTCAAAGTAGAAATCGATTGACTTTAGTAGCTGCTTAAAGTCGATCTACATACAAATTGTGTCCGGACATAAAGTCAACAAACAATTAAGTAGACATTTAACTCTACAATTTTTGTATAATATGACATTGAATCAGTAAACAATGTTTAACTGCACATGATACATTTTCCAACACAAACAAGGATGTTACGTTACCATTGGCACTTGCTTACATAAATGTCATAAGTTAATAAATCGACGAACTTCCTATATTCTGAGCAAAAGTGTACCTACATTTACTTTAGAAAATATTAGCTATATATATCGCACATTAAATAGGACTTTCTATTAAACATTAGCGAATGTCGGAAATGGCGAGACATACATACACGCAAACGTAATTCTAATTTATTTTTTTAGCTCTGTCAAATATTTTTCCGCTCGTCGTATGTCTCGACATGCGTCCGTATAGAAAATCGTGCAGGCTTTGTTTTGACTATTTGGTTTTATCATACATATCGGTGCGCTGTATTGCATAAATGAATTTTATTTGAAACTTATTTGTTGATAGGTATTTTAATCACATACATTTATGGCATTAGTCACAGATATAGTTTGAAAATATACTTAGACGAACTTATTTGTAATGCAATGCTACGCGTACATGAACCATATATTTCAGTTTGACTCTTACTATTGTAGAAGCTTACAAAACAACAACATTTCGGCACTAGACGAACGTGCTTTTATCAACCTACCAGCCCTGCAATATTTGTGAGTAATGTAATTATGGAAACACAATTACTTTCGGAGCAATGTTTCTCCAGAAATAAACGTATTTATAGTCTTATACTTCGATAGCCATGCCTGTTGAGGTCCCTTATTTGAACGATGGATATTAAAGGTATAAACAAAACCACAAATAGTGTAGATATAACGGAGGAAACCTAGTCGGTTCTATTGCATTTCAGTTTTTAAGTTAAGACATTTTATTGAAGAAGTTGAATGTTTTGTGCATACATTTTATTGACCGACTTAGGCATGTTTACAAAATAGATTTTCAGCTTTACCCAATGTAAAACGTTAACATTTAACAAATTGTAATTGTATGTTAAGCAACTTTTTGCAGCTAGATATCTTTGTATTATAACTGTTAACTAACAATTATTTTGAACATCAAATTGAAAACATTTGTAATCAAAGTTGCACGTATACTATAATTAGACTTAACGTTGATGATTAAACAAAAGATTAGTGATAACTCATTTTCCATTATTCAATTTTAATTTATAATCTCTCTTGAACACTTTAAATGCATGTAATTGTTCATCTTTGTATTATATATAATTAAACAACTATTATACAATTTACCATATATTGCTTGGCATGACTTGATAGTTATGAATTTTAATACAGTAACACAATGTTTCTACCCAATAACATGTTAAAAAGTTTGGTTCCAGTATTGAAATGCTATCCCTCAAACACTATATTGTGTTTAATTTTGAGATAATATTGTATAAAATTATATTTTTTTCTCCATTACCCCCTTTATGGCTGTTAACAAGCAAACACTAGAAGATTTTTACTCTTAGGATATTTCTTTCATTGCACAAAACAAAACCCTTAATATTGTCTAAACCTAACTCACATTGTGTGTTGTTTAAATTCGGCGATGTTGGTCAATCCTTGTATGTTAAATTTGATTACCCTACTAAAAGCTAGTTTGAACTAGCAAAACATCGCTGACAGATAAGTCATCAATAGTAGATTATTGACCACCTTAACTACTCGTTAACATTGTGTGTCTTAACGATTGATTGATTGATTGATTAATGGTGTTTAACGCCCGAGCAGCAATATTTTAGCTACATTCAGGCGATGAACATGAAATGCATGATAAAATGAACATGAAATGATGATGAATGAAAATGGGATGGGACACAAGGAAAAATAGGGGTAACGGATTTTAGATTGCCACTGGCAAATGGGAGGATGGATATGGTCGGGCAATTTAGCCTCTTGTAGCGGGATCGAAATCCCTACTCATAGCGAATACTACAGCAGCGTTCTTTAACGTGCGAGGAACGTGGCATTTTTCCCAACACTGTGCACTAATATGGTTTGCGGTCAGGTTTTCCGTATTATGGCCTGACAACCCCAGCTTGCCAGGGGTACCCCATTCAACCACCTGGGGCACACATCCCAGTCGGTCTTTAGGCAAACCCACCTGACACGCCGGTCAGGGTACTGAGAGCTATTTAGTCGCCTTTTACGACAAGCTAGCGCGACTGCGGTCTATTCTTTTAGCCACCCGGATCCCGCACGGGGCGTGTCTTAACGACAAGTTATTACATACAAAATAAAAGATACAGAAGCGCAAATAGACATTGCGTTGAAGCTATATGTAAATAATGGTCTTATTATTGGCGCGTTCCAGCTAATTTAAAATGTCAATTACCAGTGTTGAAATTCCTTTATTCAAAACTTAAAGGCAGGTGAAAACCTAGAAAAATACGAATAAGTTTAAATACAATAGGTAAAAATGGCAAAAAGCCCTTACAAAACTAATGCACTATGCCATATACTTGGCAAAAAGTTGATTTCAAGATATTTGAAATATAACGAGCACATCTAAGGGTGTTGTCTTCAGAACCAGGTAAACACGTTTTTTCTTGTAAAGGGAATAATCAAGTCATGATTAAATATAATGTTCGGGAATTTCAAATAAATAATAATTGGAATCATATATCACAATTAATGAAGTAAATAAAAAGAAGTACTAAAGTCTGGTATCCATCGTATATTTCTGTTTTATAAAGGATAAATAGCTTTATAACTATATCACTTAATATTCAGATATTATTCTCAACAGAAAGAAGTTCGCATTTGTTCGCTAATAATTAGTAATTTTAAGAATGATCAGTAACAAAATGCTAAAAGCGATTAGATTAAGTTGATTCTTTAAACGAGCAGATAATAACCTTTATGGGTTTAAACAAAACGAATCTTTTGAAAAACTTAACAGTGCAGTCCATTTCAGGCAAAAATCATGGTCGCTAAATGATAATCGTCATATATCTGTTATTGCAACTAAACGATACTATAACAAATAATGTGCAATATTTAATTTTTAGTCACGACTTTCTTCACAAAGTCAACATATATGTTTCAATTAAAATATTTGGGAATGCTGTTAAGAGGATTGCGACACTTTAATTAAATTCAAAAGCTATGTTTTGGAGCTTATTTAAATCAGGGGAGAAAGATGGACAGTCTTCCCGCTGTTTTCAGGAAAACTGAAAATCCATGTCTATTAAAGTTGAAGTGAGGCACATCTAAGACAGACTACAGTGTTTGCAAATTTTTGATCGAAAAAATACATTGCTTACTATCAAGACTTCCATGGAAACAAAACAAAGCCCATGAATTGTGGTATGGGGCGGCTTTATGTTTTTAGACAAGCATATATTGTTTCTCTTGCATATTTACACTAACAATTTCACATAAACGGAGGTGATGGTCTGGAAATATTGTTTGGTTTCAGAATACTTACAGGAAATAAAATTGCTGACGTCCAAAATGGAGCGTTCCAGAACCCACCACCAACGCTCAGATATCTGTAAGTACATATATAAGTATCAGCTGGAGATTACTTCCTTGTTCAAAGAGTATCGCCGGAATTTATGTAATTTAATTGCCTCGCGAATTAAAAATTTTAGAATTTAAAGATGCCATCTTTAAAATATAATGCTTTCATATGTGTATACATCTCTCAGGAGGAAGAAAACACAATCCGTAATGATTGGTATGTCAACAGTTTGTCACCGTACAAACATATTTTATTACACTTGAAATATGTCCAGCCAGCAATATTGCAGCTTTATTGAGGACCAGACCAAGAATACAAACATTAATCAACGGAAAAAAGATAGTGGAATGGCTCGCATGGTAACAAACTCTGACTGGGTATTTGGTAGGTATGGAAAATTGAGCCTTTTGTAGCGGCTACAATTTGCATGCTTCTTTAAGAAATCTATAAAAGGGTCTCTTTTGTGCAAGGATAGTAGCGCTCTCCAAACACGTTAAACAATAATCGTCTAATTCACATAACTGTTTATATCTACTAAGAAATATTCTATATTGCCATACAACTTTAAAAATTATTTTAAAATAAAGGTTAAAATGAAGCTATTTGTAACGCTTTATGCGAATTTGGTAAAACGTTTTGGACTTAAGGTAATAAAAGCTCTATGTTATCCTGAAGGCATATTGTCTAAGAAAAGCGATGGGACTATACTGGGACGGTTCCCAGTGCTCGACCCACAGAGCAGCTCAGCGCGTCAACAGGTGGCAGATAGGGGAGACTCTCTCGTTCGGGGTTGTCGGGTCATAATACGGAAAGCCTGGGCGCGGATCGTAGTGGGTAACGTTTTTGGAGAATGCCATGCTCCTTGCGCGATAAAGATCCCTGTTGTAGATTCGAAAAAGAGTAGGTTCATTGTAGCCGCTACATAAGGCTAAGATTTCCGACCATACCCAATACTCTGTACTTTTCCAGTGGAAGTCAAAATTTTGATCCCTGTGTCCCATTCCAACCCCTTTTTAATTGATGTATTGTTTGTTTACTTGTTCCCGTCCTGAATATACATGAAATTTTGCTCGCTGGACGTAAAGCAAACATCCAATAAATCAATCAATCTAATTTTTTTGTCAAGTATTTTGTATCAAGACATATATTACATTATAAGAAAATTGATGATAGAAAACTTGATTTCCGTACAAAAAATTAGTTTATCTGTGAACTTTAAAGAAAACATTGACTGACCTCCAAAGGAATCTCATTTATTATGCAATGACCTCGATTCTTAAGGATGAAGTTTAAGTTATTTTTAGAACATAAACAAAAACAATCATGTACAACGGTTTGCGAAATCGTGGGATTCTTTTAAAACAACACAAATATTAATTGTGTTCGAAGTGAAATATTGCTTATCTCATTACAAAAAATATATATAACATATTGGCACCCGCAATTTTAGCAATTTTGGTGTGTGAAAAGCATTCTTTAGATGCGAATGCTCATTGTAAGTTCAAAATTCAGGTCATATGAATAAGGGCTGATTTACATCGAATTATTGTAATCCTTGACAATGATTCGTGAGATGTATTTTATTGCTTATAATTACTATAGAACGCGATAAAAATGACTTTTTGCACAGAAATCTGAATACAAATAATCATTTATGCATTCATACATGTTTCACAAGTTGTTATAAAATTATGTGAAAATCGTAGACAAAATGCCTTCAATAATTTAGATTTTAAATGCTGTTTGGGTTTTAGCTCAAATTATGATCTTGATTGGAAGAAACGCGCAACTCGTGTAGTAAATTATATAAACCTTGACATGTTTGGTGAAATTTTTAAGAACTCTTAATGACATTAAACAAAATGATGCCTGTGTTAATAGTAGTGAATTCATAGATATATAGATGTACCATTAGAATCATGAGAACACTTGTAATTATCAAGTGTTATAACTTTTATTTTTAACTAAAATATTGGTATTCTATTGTTTAATTTTAGCCATACTTTAATAACTAATTGATGTGATACGTCTTCAAAAGACGCATTTGTAAAATGTTATTGTGTCATTAGCACCAACAGAATGAAGTCAAAGGTTCTAGAGGTCTATAAGAGAAGTATAAGGAACTAGTAGCAGTTAATGGCTTGTACACTACATGCCATGATGATATGCCAAATACATACTAAAACATGTTTAAAGGTGAAATATAAATCTCGTTTTACCACTTACTTTAATTCTCATTACAGATATCTTGACAAAAATAACCTTGCTGTTATTCCAAACGGAAGTTTCCGGAATTTACCATATCTGGTTTATCTGTAAGTGTTTATTTTGTTTGTTGAAAACAATACTAAAATTAAATGGACTCTTGTTCTCTTAAATGGACAGTTGTTTTAAATTTATGGCAACCTAAATGATTTTTATTTCTTATTACGGTGTGTAATATGTGTATTACGGTACGTTTAAAAGCTTAAATAGTTTTAACACCGATTCTCCATAAGGATCAAAGGATTTCCATATAGGGTGAGACATGACATGTCTCTGATTTTGCTGATTTTCATTTTATACGTTGAAATTTACCATTGGATCACAAAATAATGCTTGTTTGTTATGAATTGACTTCGGTTGCCATGGTAACCGTGGTTTGCTTAATTCAATATCTCATTGACAATATTCAAAACAGTTACAACACATTAAATATATGTATGATCAGACTGAGATTATTGAACATGTCAAGAAATAGTGCATTATTCGCTATAATTTGTGGTAAAAAATATTCATTTTTTGCCACTTTTCTTACTTCATTTTCAGAAAATGCACCAATCACAAATACTCATCATGAATATAATTACATAGATTGATGTGCAATATTAAAAAACCTCAATGGGGTAAGAAAAATTGTCTTTTGAAAACACTTTTAAAGTTGGTTACCATGGTAATAAAACACAAACGGAAATTTTGCGATATTTCAATATATGTATGACCATACTTCTAATATGAGCCAGGATAACAATTGTTGTCATCATATGTACCTAAAAGGAGCTTTTCAACATAGTATGACCTTAGAAAATTTTCAAGGTTACTTGTGTTGTTCTCAAGGTCACTTAAAGTTGATTTTGATTCCAGATTTTCACGTTTGAAAGCTCAATGTTAGTTGACCTTGACTTTGAGACACTGTACCCTGAAATGATGTCAATGTCATTTTAAGTTAATAGGATGTCTGTTAAAAATTATAATTAAAGATTATTTAATTTAACCCTAAAAGACAGTAGTTTCATGGAAATATTGAACAAAACAAATGGCTTTTTTCACAAGTTACAATGGTAACCATCTTTGACAGTGTTTTCTATAGACATCTTTTGTTACCCTATTGAGATTTTTATAAGTAGTGAATATTAATCAAAAATTTATGTAATTATATCCATTAGTATTTGTGATTGGTGCATTTTCTGAAAATAGAATCAGTAAAGTGGCAAAAATGGTAATTTTTTGGTAAACAAATTCCAGAAAAAAGCATGATTTATGTTTAGTCTTGAAACAATTCTGAATATTGTAAATGAGGTATTGAATTGAGCAAATAAAACGTTATATTGAATATGCATTGATTTTTGAATAACAAATTGGGAATTGAATATAGGCTAGTTCGCAGTATGAAAAATAATAAAAAAGGCCGCCTCGGTTACCATGACAACCATGGTCAATCATAACAAACAGTCATAATTTTTTTGATCCAATGATCAATTGCAGCTTATGAAATGAAAATCAGCAAAATCTGAGACATGTCATGTCCCAGTTATTTTGGTGCTTAGGGATAATTGGTTTTAAGATTAGCAAACATGTTATTTAAAATTTACACTGTGGCTTCTAAGGTAAGAAACTGAATCGTGATTGTAGACACATTAACATACATAAGCGGTGTTTCAAGACAGCTGAAAGACATTTTGCGCAATGATTAATGTAGTGTTGATAGTCTTCATGTTGAAGTCGTGTGAAAGATAGTAAACAAGCTAAAAGATATGTTAGAAGAAAAACTTTTATTTTCTGTATAAATTAAAAACGTTACGTATCTTAATTCTAACATATTGTCATGCAATGTCATACATAATGTTATGATATCGTTTAGATAACCAAATTATTTCTAAAACAAAACCAAAAATTAAAATTGTAAAACACAAACAGAAACTGGGAGACTTAATTAACTGAAAACATAATTTAACGTAGTTCAATCAACACAAAAATGAATATGACGAATGATGTTATGTACAATACCCCACCTTCATGCATGTATCAATTTCACGAAGAACAAACCCATATATTTGTTTGTATTAATTTGCTTAGGTGGTATTAAAATATGTGTTTAACAATATTTAACAATATAAAATTATAATTTAAAATAATTACATAAATACATGCATTTTAAACAGGGGCCACCGCATACATATAAGCCGTTTGATAGATATATCTTGCAAATATATATTGTTCATGGATCATTAGTTCTTAAACGACAATCAGTACTCACAACAGCAATGGAAAAATAGAACAATACATGTTGACGACAGAACTAATCTTTTTATGATGTTAAAAATTTATGAATTTAATGATTAAAACGCAAATGTAAAACTATTAAATTACAAAAAAAATTAAAGAACGCGGAAAACAAATTATATTGATTTAGTGTATTTGCCTAATATTTGATTTTGACGCTTTTCAGTTTTATTTGTTTTGCTAGCCCTTTTGATAAGATGCAAAAAATCTCAATAAAAACTAAAACTTATATATAGTTTATAAATAAAACTAAGGACTTTTATGTTTGTTTGTTTGAATGGTGTTTTAACGCCACTTTTAGAAATGTTTCAGCTATATCGTGGCGTCCAGTATTTATAGGTAAGAAAGCCGGAGAACACTTGACCTGCGGTAGGAAAACTGGCAATTCTTGTCTATTAAGATTGGAGTCGAGTACACCCTGCCTTCAGTGAGAATCGAACCCGCAATCTACGTGCTGACAGACCACTTGATCAATAGTAGAAGAACTACAATAACCACTCGGCCACCGAGACCCCAAGGACTTGTATGAACTTATACTAGAGACAAAAATGCTACGACAGTAAAATGCGGTTATATTTTCTTGCGATCAAGTATATTTCTGTTTCGCTGTGCACACTATTTATGACCGAAATTGCTTCCAAAAATTACCATAAACTGATTTGCCATGGATTTATTTGTTAGTACAATGATATAAAAGTAATATTTGTATACCAAGGTATTATTAAACTCTATATAAATTGTTGTACTTGGTGAGACATGTTATGCTCGTATACACATTACAATTTATTTTGTAGAAACCTACAAAACAACAAAATAGTATTAGTTGAAGAAAATGCCTTTATACGCATACCAGCTCTGCAAACTTTGTAAGTAGCAAAATAACAGAGAAATAAGTTTAAATATACTATTCATAAAATAAATTAATGAGTCGTCAAGAAACGTAGTTTATTTTAAGACCTTTTGTATTTTTAAATATTTATTCACGAAGAAATCATGCATTTGAAATTGTTTTTTTTAGGTGTAATGCCTAAACACGTTGTTTGCAGTTCTCTTAAATTCTTAAATTTAGAAGTTATTATACGCTTTCAATTGCATATACAACATTTGTACAATATAGGCTTTATGGACGAAAATACAAAACTTAGTAAACAATCATAAATAACAATCCATAAATAACAGTCCAGACACTCGCAATCTAGACAAATAATATTTATATATGAAAGCCCACACGTAAGAAATATTTCGATTATGATAAGAAAATATATATTTTTCAATTTCTCGCATACATAGGTAAAGGTTTTTCTTTTGGCTGTTACAACCTCTGAGATCCCCCTATGTTACAAAATTACTTTTATAGGTAATTGAAAGTGTGAAACATTTGGTATAAGAATATGAGAAATATAAATTACAAAAAACATATTTATTTACATAAACCGTGACCTGACATTGTCTATGCTTGAGAAATGGCTGGAACAGCAATAACATACGCATCGCTACATAATAGTAAAAAGTTTACACAATTGAGCATGTACAAAAATGCTGTGAAGACCATAATGTTGGCTGCAGCTTTGCAAGCTTTATATTTGTGAGATCGCTGAACACGTTGAACGTTGGGAACAAGGTATTCCATTGGTTGTATGTTTGATGATCACCATTATTGTAAATTTATGTAAAGCATTTTGCATATGTGATAATACTGTTGTAATTTGTTAAGTAAGAACATTTGAAGGTAGGCATTTGTATTTAGCTTAAAAGTTAATGCATGTGAAACATATATTATAACATAGCTTGGTACGCACACATATCCCTAAACATATATAATTTTTCGGCTGAAATACAAATAAATCGCATTTATGTTGTAAATAACATACGAAGATGAAACACTAATAACTAAGAAATATTGACAATACGATAATAATTCAACCGTCTTAAAATTCGAACACTGACATAATAATAATAATTACGATAATTCATAGATAAACCAACTTTTTTCCAACAAAATGCAATGTTGATTTATTTAAGGAATACTTCAAATGTCTGAACAGGTTATACTATATAATATGGTTTTGGTCTGTTTACGCCAAATCAACCGCAAGCGGTTGATTCATAGTGTAAACAGACCCAAAACATATTATATAGTATAACCTGTTCAGATATTTGTAATATTCCTTATAATTTAATTTTAACTATAAATCTTGAAAGCAATGACGTCACAGAACTAATTTTTAAGGCGTAAGAATAGTGCGCGTGAGCAAAGCAAGTGACTTGGAATAATATGGGTTTCTACATTTGAATTCAAATCAGATTTCAGCTTACAAAGCAAATTAAATTATTTGTACATATATTGACAACTTTATATATTACAGATATATTAACGGAAATAACATAACTGTCGTCCAGAATGGAACCTTTCAGAAACTACCAAATCTCGTAACTCTGTAAGTAAATTTGTTAGGTAACATTTATAATCCGCTTCAAATGTTGACTTACACGAAGAGATTAACGACTATGGCGATGACTATAACTTCCCAAATGTAAACTAAATGTCATAGTCGTAACATACCAGCTGCAGCTGCATATCAATGTGAATACGCTTTTCCACATCTATAATTGACTTATAAAGGATTGTTATCATTATGACTTTCAAGACAACTTGTCGTTAAGGTGGTTACAAAATGTATATATTTACAGGGAAAAAGTTACTTGCGCATGTGTAATATAGTTTCTTCGTCAAAACAACTATACTTACGTTGTTCATAAAAGACACTTAATATATACAAAAGAGTGGACAAATCAAACAAAGACACAATACAAAAACCAAAATTCAGTTAAACGAATCTGACTACAACAGAGACGAGTCAGGGTCAGCATTTTGTTTGACGTGCGTGCCATTCGTCGTATCACCCATATTCGGGGTAGTCAACATTCTGTAAGAATAAGTAAAGTTGGTTAGTAGAATAGGAACAAATCAATTGCCATTTGCAACACAGATATGTCGTAATTGTAAATTAAGCCATAGTAGCGACCTACAATTTGTACAGTGATGACGTCAATCTTTTCATTTTAAACCGCACAATTTCTGCCAGGAGGCACAAAAAATTCTGGAAATACCTGCTCTTGAGTATCAATATTAAGATGCATACTTAATAAGCAAGTGCTGCTAAAAGGAAGCCATACATAATGGAAAAAATTGAAGAATGTGTCCATGGGACACGGATGCCCCCGCTAAAGGAAGTCCCAAATAGGAAGTAGTTGTCCAACAGGTCTGAATGTCGCTTAGGAGGTACAACTTGTGATACTTTACCACCCTGCCAAATTTCAAATTGTTCTAATGTAGGGTTTCTGAGTAAGGCTTGACGGAAATTGTCATACTCGTGTTAACACATTTTCAAATCGGCCCAGTCGATAACAGGAAGTAGTTGTCCGACAGGTCTGAAAGTCGCTTAGGACGTACAACTTGTGATACTGAACTACCCTGCCAAATTTCAAATTGTTCTTGTGTACGGTTTCTGAGAAAAGGTTGACGGAAATTTACACACTCATGTTAACATATTTTCATATCGGCACAGACGCAAACAGTAAGTAGTTGTCCGACAGGTCTGAAAGTCGCTAAGGACGTACAACATGTGATACTGAACCACCATGCCAAATTTCAAATTGTTCTTGTGTACGGTTATTGAGAAAAGCTTGACGGAAATTTTCATACTCGTGTTAACACATTTTCATATCGGTCCAGTCGCAACAGGAAGTAGTTGTCCGACAGGTCTGAAAGTCGCTTAGGACGTAAAACTTGTGATAGTGAACCACAATGCCAAATTTCATATTGTTCTCATGTACGGTTTCTGAGAAAAGCTTGACGGAAATTTTCATACTCGTGTTAACACATTTTCGTTTCGGCCCAGTCGCAACAGGACGTAAAACTTGTGATACTAAACCACCCTGCCAAATTTCAAATTGTTCTGATGTACGGTTTCTGAAAAATGCTTGACGGAAATTCGTACGGACGTACAGACGGACGGACGGACGGACATGAGCAAAACTTAATGCCCCCCCCCCGGACATGTCGTCGCGGGGGCATAAAAATCACAATCGAAAAATTGAAGTAGATTTTAGCTATCATCCGACCTTCATTGTCAATTTCTAGAGGTACGTGAAGGTATGAAGCCGACCCAGCTGTCTCTTTGGAACCTAAATATTAAGATAAATTGGTAATGGAATCAACATGGTCAGAGAAATTTAATAATAGCTGAAACAAAAAATACAAAAAGACTTTAAAAGTTAGTGCTGTAGTATAAAATTTAGAACATAACGTAAAACATATATTCTTTTTTGCACATAATGACAGGTATCTTGAACTATATTGCGACTGTAACAGCATAGGATTGTGGGAATGGATAAGGTCAACAGGAAAGTTTGTGACAACTGTTTCCTGTATTGATTACAATTTCAAGTACCTCTCCAGGATTAAACCATGTAGTTTTAGTAATTGTTATGGTAAGTTTTATGTTACATTAAACAAAATCTAACATAACAAATTTAAAGTGATTAGTAGACTTAATAATATAACTTCACATAATTGACATTCAGGTTTATTCTATCTGTGATTGTTTATTGCAATATAATGTTACATCAATATTTGATTACTACTTTTCTTCGTGGGCATCAAATTTCATGGTTTGGTGAAATTGACAGGTTCGTGGGTTCTTAAATTCGTTGACTGACTGTTTCCGAAAACGCAAAACAGATAAGTAATGGGAAAAAAATTATAACCGCCGAATCATTTTTACTGTTGATAATAAATATCCACATAAAAAAGGACAAAACATTTTCATAACATGCTGTTTTTTACGCACCTGGTTACGATTGAACTCTAAAGTATTCTTTAATGGTCATGATTGTAATTTATTTTGTTATTAGAATACATAATATTAAAAAAAGGTATTAATATTAGCATAAACAACACGGAAATCAATAGCTAATTATAACGGCGGTAATGTATTAATTGATTAATTGCAATTAAAAATACTTTGAGTCTTTTTAATTCTCTAATTATTATTATTAGAAACATTCCTAGCTGAAGGGTCACTTGTCACTACAGGTGTTGAATAGCAATAAACAACTAGTAAAAAGGTGTAATTTAATGCCAATTTAATGCATTCGTGCCATGATCAGTATTATTACAAAACACGTTTTATATAGTGAGTCATTGATATGCACTAATGAAGTTTAAATCAACTTTATCTTTTAAATATATTATTTTGTTATTTTAATTTATGTTCAAAGGAGCAACAAAACTTATAATTCCGATAATAATGTGTTACTTTTTAACGTCGAAAATGAACACGTTATATCTCCCCTTCATGACCGCAGTCAATGTTTGTTCGTGCTCTTTACACAATTCTAACATAAAACCTAGTGACATAATCATTGACTTTTTCAGTTCGTTGTTCCAAAGTGCCGATCTGTTAATGAAGTTTTATTCTGAATTTGATTTTTCGTGGTCTGAGGTCTGCACGAAAACCACGAAAATTGATACCCCACGTTTAAAAAGTATTTTACAGTATTCTTACTTTTTGTAGAAACATCGTGCTGTGAAAATAGATGTATGAATGGTGGCACGTGTTATAAGGATAATTATGGAGACAAGAGATGTTCATGTCTTGGTGATTGGACAGGAGCCCTGTGCACAGGTACATCAACAGCAAATTAACTTTTAAATTTAGTTATGTTAAATTACAGTATTTTAAAACCGCACGTTGAAAACTAACGTTTGTTTAAAAAGACTAGATTGATCTTGATCGAGCAATCGATAGACTGTTGTACAAGTATTTTTTATTTTCAATTTAAGTAAGTCCATGCTACTATGATCCATGCAACAACAATGGGATATGCAAAGTAAACGAATTTGGCCGGGCTGTGTGCTCCTGTCATGGGAACTGGTCCGGAAATAATTGTCAGGGTATGTTAAATTGATTGATTAATGGTGTTTAACGCCCGAGCAGAAATATTTCAGCTATATTCAGGCGAGGTATGTTAAATTAAAAAACTTGTAAAACGTAATTGAAACAAATAAAACGTGAGAAGTATATACAGTGTATATATATATATATATAATAGAACAACTTTAACAAATAACGGACTAAAATGAATAAGGATAATTTTGGTCGTATTTGTTTTTATAAATTTACCACAGGAAAGGTGCACAAATAGCTAAGTTGCAACTTCAATATGATGCAAGATTTTGTCACTTTTTAACATTTTTTTGCATTGAAGCTTCAACTAAGAAAATGGAGAACAAAATATTAACCCTTAAAATGAAAAGTATCGAGAATTTAAAAAGTCGCAGTTTTGGACTTTCAACTTCAATTAAAATTATAGGTAGAAAACCATTAAGTTGTATAAATTTGTGATTTTGAGCATCTTAAAGCTAAAAGTCCGTTTATCGTACGTTGTCTTAAGAAAATATTGATCTATTTGATTTGTTGAGAAGAGCCAAGAAATATTTATATAGTAATTTTTTATACATCAGTATAGATACGCTTCTGTTGATTTTTTGACCTAAATATCGTAGCGAAGCACAATTTTAATATCGAATGCCTATACTGTTGCTCGTCGAACCTTAGAACAAAAATGTTCTTTCACATAGAGAGCCCTTGCAGTTCCAACGTATGTGGCAATGATGAATGTTACTACAATAATGCTGGTTTTGTAAAATGTTTTGGTAAGTAAGTAATAATGTGAACATGTTTAAATTTCCAATTAGCAATCACACTAGAAAACTAAACAAAGTCGATCTAGCGATCACTGATACCCCCGCTTTTGTAAAATTTTTTAAGGTTTTTCGTCGACTTTGACCTTGAAATTTGATAGAATTCCCCCAAAATCAATAGGCTTCTTACCAACATGATATATCACAGTTTTACTCAAATCGGATGCAAACATTTTGAATTATTGTCAGGAAATGTTTTTTCTAACAATTTATAGTTTTTAACGGACTGCGACCTAGAAGTTTGCCGGATTTCACCCACAATCGATATGCTTCTTTTTAACCTGATATATTACAATATCCCAAAGTTTCATTCAAATCCTTAAGTTGCATCAAAATCGGATGCAAACGTGTTGAGTTATTGTCCGGAAAGAACGATTTTGTTACAATTCCTACAGTTTTTCGTGTACTGCGACCTTGAAATTTTTACGGATTGCCCCCAAAATCAATAGAATTCTTACCATCCTGATGTATAACAAAATCCCAAAGTTTCATTCAAATCGGATGTAAACTTTTTGAATTATCATCCGGAAACCAAATGTGGACGGTCGAACGGACGGAAAGACGGACGGACATGAGAACCACTATATACTCCCGACTCTGACGAGCGGGGGATATAACAACTATCTTAGTTCGTGGTCTTTACTTCATTGACCTTTAGAAAATTATTTTGGTTCATAATGCATAAAACATCGAACAGAAACCCAATGATTACCCAATTTTACACACCGTCATTAATTCGTCAGTTTATAAATTTAAGACTTGTTTAATATCGAACGCACGTATTAAACATTTGGGTATTTTTCTAAAGATGTTTTCTACATTTTACTATGAAACACTATCAATCACTTTAACACATAAAACACATTCAAATACACTGTCAATAATGTTTAAGTGAGACCTGTAATTTTTACATTATTGTGAATAAATTGTTTATTTAATCGTCCTAAATTTAAATTAAAGTTGTACATACTGATTTATTTATTAGATTCAAAAGATAAGATGGAGGAAACATGCTGTTCTCCAGGTGTTGTTGCTGGGGTGACAGTAGCATGTGTTTCACTGGTTTGTCTTGGGTTTGTTATAGTTTTTGTGGCAAAAAAGCGCGGTCCTACCTTGTGTAAGTTATTTGTTGTAAGAGAATGCTTAATACATATAATTTTAATTATCTACTTTATGAAGATTGAATAATTTTTTAAATAAGTGTAATGACAGATCAATATTATGTTTAATCTATTACTTATCAAATATTCGATAAACAACAAATGTCTCCCGATATACAATACACATTTAAGCATTTGCTCAAACAAGAATGAAAGGAGCTAAACATGTCTTAAAATGTTATTGAAACGGTTTAGGATGTAAATTTATTTTTAACTGATTTATTCCATATTTTTTAACACATGATAAGATTTTGAATAATGCTTGATAGTTGTATAATATATGCATGTAATTTTTCAGGCAAACCGCAAAAGAGTTCGCAGTAAGTTTTTCATTCTTTATATTAAACAGTTTTCAGCACACGACACTTATATTAATTCTTTTAAACGGATTATATTCTACTGTAGTATATATGATACTGATTGTGAGGATGTGAACTTAATTCTCAGAAAAAATAATTATCTTTATTATTCATTTAGGAAGGAACCATCATCTCTCATTGGTTGATTGATTTGATTAATGGTGTTTAACGCCCGAGCAGCAATATTTCAGCTATATTCAGGCGATGAACATGAAATGATGATGAATGAAAATGGGATGGGACACAAGGAAAAATAGGGGTAATGGATTTTAGATTGCCACTGTCAAATGGGAGGATGGATAGGGTCGGGCAATTCAGCCTCCTGTAGCGGGATCAAAATCCCTACTCATAGCGAATACTACAGCAGTGTTCTTTAACGTGCGAGGAACGTGGCATATATCCAAACACTGTACAATAATATGGTTTGCGGTCAGGTTTTCCGTATTATGGCCTGACAACCCCAGCTTGCCAGGGGTACCCCATTCAACCACCTGGGGCACACATCCCAGTCGGTCTTAAGGCAAACCGACCTGACACGCCGGTCAGGGTACTGGGCGCTATTTAGTCGCCTTTTACGACAAGCAAGCGCGACTGCGGCCTATTCTTTTAGCCACCCGGATCCCGCAAGGGGCTCTCTCATTGGAATCATCATAACTGTTTGTTCCCATGATATTTTTTCTAAAACACTATGAATTGGTGCAAGGTTGACATAAACTAGAATGTGAACGTAAACCAAAATAAGTCAGTGGTGGGGTTTTAGGTCTGATCAAAGTTTTATCTCTTTATAAATTTAATTAACTATAGCACATATTAAATTTCGAAGGCTTTCATACAATAATAAATGGGTGGTAATTTGCACGTATTACTAAGCATAATGAAAACATTTAGATATAACTTATTTCTTTTTTACAGAGAGGAAATATACGAGGCTACACACCAAGGTTGCAATCCTGTGTATGACACCTTGCAATCAGAACATTCAACTGACAGTCGCCAAGTCATGTCAAGTCATTAGAAATACCAGACAATCCCACAAATAGGAAAATGTACAAAAAAAACCTATAATGCGGATTTTACTATCATTTTCATCATGTTTGTTTACAATAGCCAAAAACATATTACACCTAATAACTCTAATGTAATGTCAATAATGTATTCACATATCTGCATGTATCATGTAAATGTATAAATTCACTGTATACATCATTGGATAATATCATTTAACGAAGTGTTAACTTGTTAGCAGGAGAAATATCTATATCTATATAGCACATTTGGCCGAGGGGTCTAGACCGCCGATTTGGTGCCACAGTGTCACAACGGGGTGAGTTCGAATCCCGCTGAGGGTAAACTAAAATTTGACAGTGTTAAAAATCTAGTTCTAACAGGGTTAGGCTTAATTTGTAGACGTATATATATAAATTTGGTATGTTAACCCTGTATTTCTAATGTTTCAGAAAACCGCTTGATAGATATATTATATGGTTGTCACAATACTTAGACGTTTGTATATAATTTACTTACTGTGACTGTATGACAAGTAACTTTCTAATCCTATATAATATATACAAAAATGCTGAATTAGATTACTGTCAGATTAATACGTATTGGTTACGAAAATTCCATCGTCACACGCTAGTACACATGTACTATGTCTATGAAGCTATATTTTAATATAGCGGATTTGGCCGAGGGGTCTAGACCGCTGTACATAGTGCAGGCAAATTGGTGCCACAGTGTCACAACGGTGTGAGTTCGAATCCCGCTGAGGGAAAACTAAAATTTGACAGTGTTAAAAATCTAATTCTAACTGTGTTGGGCTTAATTTGTAGACGTATATATATATTATATAAAAACTAAAATTAAAAAACGTGTTGGCTCTTTGTAACACGTACAAAAACATATCTTTCTAATAGTCAAAAACGTTTCCAGTGGCAGTCCTAATTTGTAATTTATTAGTTAATCTCTTTCTCCCATTGGTTTTAATTGTTTGTTAACTAATATATCTGAAAAATGTTAGCTGCACGCTAATCAAACATTCAATCAAACCGCATAGCTGCCTAGCGCGTTCCTAGGCGGACATTAGAGACTAATTTGTTTGAATACTGGTCGATAAGTAATGATTACACAGAGAATGTTCTGGAGTAAGGCTTTCAGCAGTTTTAAATCAATATGTAATTATATGTTGTCTGTTAAGAAGTGTGTCACATGTTACGCGTGTGAAGGTTGCTAGCCAACTAAAGTGATCGCCGATTTATTTCAAGACATGATAAACGGCAGTGATGTAAGTACTACAGTTAACGATGATCAGAGTAGTGAATATCAGTAGAAGTATCCTACGACTGTGTGGCCTCCTTTTGTAAAGTTCGGTTCAATCTATTAGCTTCACTGGATTCGAAGCTCTATACTAGTAGCAAATTGTATACACAGAACTGTGAAACTTTGGAAACAAAATGAAGATTTTCGACCTTTATTAAAGACTTGCCTTGACATGGAAAGAGTTTTACAGCTTGCTTATCAATTTTTATGCTTAACAGTTTAAACAAGTGTTCAATGTTAATCTTTTATCCAAAATTACCTATAACTACGAGATATGTTATTGTCCATGTTTATGTTGATTTCAAGCAATGCTGTATAAAAAAGTAATGTTTGTTTACCAATATGGTTTCCAGTGTTATAGAGTACACTTGTATATAATATGAAATATTTTACACCTAAGTGTTTATATTTCAAGATCTAATTATGACCTCTAAACTTTATGATTGGCAACCATTATGCATTAAACAAAACATGTTCCTTGATGCCTCTAAAAATATGGGGTTGAAAGGTAGACTTCCTACCTTTATCTCAAACTTTTTATCTGACAGAAAATTTAAAGTTAGGGTCAATTCTACGTTTTGTACAGGAAATGGGTGTTCCCCAGGGCAGAATCCTTTCTGTCACTTTATTTATTTATGGAGAATGGTTTTAAATTCTCCACTGCAAAAACTGTTGGGATGCATTTTTGTAATTTTTGTAATAAACGTAAGATGCATCCTGATCCTGAATTAAAATTATATAATAATCCTATCAAAATTGTAAAAGAAACTACTTTTCTTGGTCTCGTATTTGATTCAAGGCTAACCTTTCTTCCCCATATCAAAATGTAAAAAAAAAAAATGCCTAAAGGCATTAGATATTTTAAAAGGCGATTCCAGCACCGAATGGGGTACTAAATGTGATGTTTTACTCAATCAAATATATAGATCGGTGGTTCGATCGAAATTGGACTACGGTTGTTTTATTTATGGTTCTGCTCGCAAGTCATATGTCAAAATCCTTGATACTATACATCATCAAGGATTGCGACTATGCCTTGAAGCTTTAAGAACCACACCTGTTGAGAGTTTATATGTAGAAGCAGGCGAGCCTTCTTTGTATCAAAGAAGAATAAAGCTCGCTTTGCAATATGCAACCAAATTAAAGGCATATCCTGGCAACCCCGCCCACGACTGTGTTTTCAAACCTCTTTATCAAAACATTTTCGAAAAACATCCAAACAAAATTAAATCTTATTTGGAAAATTCTGGAATAAATTTAGATGAAATTGCTGCAATCGAAATTCCGCATAATCCCCCGTGGTTAAACCCCAAACCGATATTTATTTATGATCTAAGAAAACATAAAAAGTCCGACACAAACCATTAAATAATACAACAACATTATGCAGAAATTAACTCTTGTTACCCTGACTATAGTACTATTTACACAGACGGGTCAAAAGACTGTGATAAAGTCGCCTCGGCCGCTGTCTTCGGAGAGCGTGTTGAAACTCGCCGCCTTCCGTCTGCCTCATCTGTATTTATAGCAGAGGCGCAAGCTATTCTCTTGCGATGAAAATAGTTGCTTCGTCAGACGAATGCAAATTTATTGTCTGCTTCGATTCCCTGTCTTGTCTACTGGCTATTGAAAATTTCAAAATTAAAAATCCTTACATTTTAAAAATTATTCAAATCTACAAATCTCTTGTTGCTTTGGGAAAAGAGATTATCTTCTTCTGGATTCCCAGTCATGTCGGAATCCACGGAAACACAGTCGTGGATCAGGAGGCTAAAATTCCATTAAAGGATACCATCATTAACTGTAATATTCCGATTTTAAAGCGTTGATTTTTAAATGTATTTCTAATTTGTGGCAGAGTGTTTGGGATCTCCAAGTTCATAATAAACTTCATGAGATCCAGCCACTACTGCACACAAATAATTTACAATATTTTAGAGGTCGAAGAGACCAAGTTGTTTTAACAAGATGTCGTCTTGGTCATACCAGGACGACAAATAATTATATTTTAAACAATGAGCCACAACCCGAATGTGTGCCATGCAACAGTCCATACACCATTAAGCATGTCTTGATGGACTGTGTGGACGTGGCCCACATTCGGGAACGTTTCTGTAGTGCAGATACGTATTTTAATTTATTTAAAACTGTCGTAGGCGACACAATTTTAAAGTTCTTAAAGGAAATTAATTTTTTTAATAAAATTTAATTTCACTATTAATTGTGATACTTCATATTTTTTATTGTTTGAACTGCCATTTTTATCTGTGTATATTCTCATATTATTGTATGAGATCACGTTTTAGTATAAGAAGGAGGCATGACGTTCTACTAATTTAAAATTATGGTTTTCACGTCCTGAATATAGCTGAAATATTGCTTTCTGGACGATGAAATTAGTCTTACTATTAAATTTAGCAACCTCGAGCACAAGAAGCATTGATATTATTAACACAATCTTTTCTGAGCAAAACAATTCATGATTATGATTGCTCTATATGTTTGGTTTTATGAATGAACAACAATAAGCGATGACCACAAAAAATAATTTTTTACTTCTTATAATTTATTCCTACCTTACATCCTTCATATCCTCCGATGGACACTTCACAAACCCATATACCCGGTTGTGCTACTCGTTAGTAGCGCAATAATAAGAAAGATATTTTTGGTAATTGGTTTGTTCTATATATAGAAAAATAAAATCTTGCCAGCTTTACGGAAAAGGTATGTAAAATGATTACAAGATGCATATGAATACCTACAATTCAGATGGCATCTCAGATAAACTGGCATCATTCAAGGTACATGCGGACTCACGATTTAGAAGACCGGATTTCTAATTGAATACTTTAAAGTGATTTCACAAATTCATTACAAGATATTTTTTGCTATTTTTGTAGACTCCTATTTTATTATAATAAGAGACCAATACATCGGTAGACATTTTTGTTTCGTCCCTACGATCCCAATCGTTTCTGTTTGGTTTAAAGTACGAAAAACTAAGATAATTATGTCCGTAAATGGAAATAAGTATGCAGACAAATTTTACAACTATATTGCTATATTGATGCAACTTTCTTTAGTTATAAAATGTTTTTTCTGGCATCCCCCCAGAAAAAAGCCTTCTTAACACATTTTCCCTGGCTTCAATGCGCTTGCGTGAAAACAATAATCGTCAGTTATCTGACTACCTACAACAGGTTACTACATTTGGAATATAATATACTATATATAAATAAACTAATACATCAGTTCTATTTACTCGCAATGAAGCAGACATGGAGTTATAGGAAAATCTACTTTAAACCTGACTGAGAATATTATTTTGACAGCTTACTATCTTACAACTGTCCAATTCATACATATGTCACGACTTGTAGCCGTTAAACCAATTATGATATTATTCTAATCTGCAAAAGTTTATGTTGTTTAAAAAGGTTACATTGATCTTACCTCATTGTGCAGCTTATGTCGAAATCCGTTGCGTTTGTACTAATCCATTACATCTCAATTATACTACTCCTAGTCCTTGTTGATTAAACGTGTTATAGCAATTTTTAAACATCATTTATAGACTTACACTCATGCTTGATTTCCCAACACAAACAGGTGATGTCCCACATTCATGTTACACTAAATACACACTTTTTTTAAAGAGCACACTTAAGAAACGTTGTCACACAATTCCGGCATAAAAATAGTTGAAAATCGGACACGTTGTGATTCAGTGCCTATGGAATTTTCCTGTCCTTCCAAAGACGTCAACATTAACTACAAATGTTCTTTCAGTTAAACATAACATGAAGTACACAAACACACATTCAACGTTGCGACGCGTCCGCGCTAAAAATACTCTAGTCTAATGTAAATTTAGGTCGAGTTTAAGCGCCGTTGAAAGTCATTTATGATTTATTGACTCTATCCGAGGCGACTAGTAAAAATATGCCTAAAGTATAAAATAACTTCAAAACAGAGGTGAATCGTAGAGAATATAGACGTAGTAAATGTGCACTTGCATGTGTCGATGGAATTTTCGTTATTTATATTATTCTGACAGTAATTTAACTCGGCATTTTGTATACATCATATAGGATGACAAAGTTACTACAATGAAACATAAAATGCCATCGAATGAAATAAGATTTTCTGTATTTTATCCCCAGCCGATTGATAGGGGTATACTCCATTGTCCGTGTGTCAGCAAAAAAGGCATGGGAATAAAAACACACAAAACAAAGAAACACATAAACACAACAAAAAAAACTAAACAATCAAAAAGATTGATTGCTGTTTAACGTCCAGCAAGCAATATTTACATAAATTGATAACGTTTAGAAAGAAAACATAAACATCCCTGAGAAAATATAGTAAAACTAATCTCACACAATAGTATGAGGTATATACAAAAACTAAAGTGATTAAAATCATAAAATAACAACATAGTTATGGTATTAGATTATATTTTATTATGCAAATTAATTTCCTTTAAAAACTGTAGAATTTTGTCGCTAGCGACAGTTGTAAACAAATTAAAGTAAGAATCCTAAGAATCCACAGTATAAAAACGTTCCCGAATGTGGGCCGCGTCAACCCAGTCCATCAAGACATGCTTGATTGTATACGGACTGTTACATGGATCATACTCGGGCCGCAGTTCACCATTTAAAATATTATTATGTGTCGTCCTGGTATGGCCAAGACGACACCTTACTAAAACTACTTGGTCCCTACGACCTCCATATGATTTAAAATTATTTGGGTGCAGAAGTGGTTGGATCTCATGAAGTTTTTTATGGACTTCTAGATCCCAACCACTCTGCCTAGTATTTAAAATATATTTTAGAATAAAGGATTTAAAATCAGTAAAAGGTATTTTACAATTACCGATGTAATTATTTAAGGCATTCTTAGCTTCCCTGTCGACGGCTGTGTTTCCATAAATTCCCACATTACTTGGAATCCAGAAGAACACAACCTCTTTACCTAAAGTTGTCAGCGATTGATAAATTTGAATTATTTTTAAAATAAATGGATTTCTAATTTTTTAATTGCCTGAAGAAATGACAAAGAATCGGAGCAGATAATAAATTTACTCTCATCTGACGAAACAATAATTTTTAGTGCAGGAAGGATAGCTTGCGCTCAAGCACTAAATTCACAAGAAGCGGAAGGAAGACGGCGAGTTTCAACACGCTCTACAAAGACAGCGGTCGATGCAACTTTATTGCCCTATTTTGATCCATCTGTATAAATTGCAGAATGGTCAGGATAGTGAGATTTTATTTCTGCAAAGTGTTGTTGAATAATTAAAGGGTTTGTGTCAGACTTTTCTAAGTAATTTTAATTCGAGATCAGGATGCATCTTTCGTTTATTACAAAAATGCATCCAATCGGTTTTTGCAGTGGAGAATTTAAAACCATTCTTCATTGCCCATTTCTCTATTCTATTTAAACATAATTGCAGTTGACGTTCAATATTATTCATGTTTTTTCCTCAGTAACATATGAGGAAGTCAATATTATCTTTTAAAACTTGAGCAAGGCTATTAATTTTGATACTAAATAAGGTGACATAAAGGATGCTTCCCTGGGGAACACAAATTTCCTGTTCAAAAGGGTCAGACAAAGTAGAATTTAACTTAAAATTCTCTGTCCGATAAAAAGTTTGACATAAAGGTAGTAAGTCTACCTTTCAATCCCATATCAAAAAGACAAACATTCCATATTTCCAGGTGGTGTCATATGCTTTTTCTATATCGAAAAAGATAGACACAACATGTTCATTTTTGGAAAAGGTGTTTCGAATATACGTTTCGAAACGTACAAGATGATCTAGGGAACTTGTCTGAATCCACATTGAATATTTAAGATTAGTTTGTTCGTTTTACAACCTTTCTATGGATTTACAAGACAGCTTGTGGGGGCTATAGTTGGACGCTTCCGAGTGATCTTTTCCTGGCTTGGAAATAGGCACAAATATTGTTAAGAAGATTCAGAAGGCATTGGAGAGAAGATTGTGGCAGATGTTTCAGAAGTTGATAATGGATGTCATCTGGACCACATGCTGTATCGTGAGATTTGTTCAAAGAAGTTTTTAGCTGTCAAAGAAAAAGGTATATTGTAATCTTCTAGTTTTTTACGCCTCTATAAAGCTGAGGAAGCTTTGCCTTCAGCCACCGCCTTCTTTGCAAATCCTGTAAGAAAGCCGTCTATCAAATGGTATATACATTTCGCAGATCAGTTTGAAGGAAAATAATGTAAAAGACAAGCTTAAATGAGAAGGATTTACAAAGGGCACGACGTGACATACCGATTCATCGAAGTCAGGGCTAACTCGATTTCCCTCTAGAAAAAGTAAGAAACAAAATACAAAACAAGGAAAACAGGAAAAAGATTACAATGAGCAACTCGTACATAGAAAAAATTATAGCGAACATAGCAGATGCGAGCTATACGGTTACCTACTTGTGTGTAAAAAAGTCATGTAATCGATCTGAACAAACCCATTTCAGATGGTAGCTGAGCTATCGGACAAAAATTGTTGTAGACGAGCACTAAAATTAACTGTAAAAGATATGTCGTTGCTAGGTACTTTTTAAAATCCGAAGAAACCTTTTAATTACAATATAAAACCATGTTACAGCTGGTTTTGTAAAAATTTTTCAAAGCAATATTACCTCAAAAGTTGATGTTTGAACATTGGTTCATACAATACGACTTACTACTAACGACATCTGTTTTCTGTCTGGCCAACAGTTGTACCGGAAATGGCTATGAGAGTCCTTTATCGTAAACAAACGGAGATCTAAAGTGACGTTCCATGATACACGATTTTCATGGATACAGTTTTAATCTTTCTTTTGTGGCTTTATATATTTTTTTTAATTTTCACGTAAGACGTACCAAAATTATATCATTGAACTCATCGGTGTCAGGGAGAGAACCCAGTAATGAAAAAGGTAAATTCTGAATACTATTTGTCTGTTTGATAATATTTGATAGGTAGCGTTAATTTTGTATATATCTGTCTTTAAAAAGTGGCGAAATACAAAAGAATGATATATAACGGTACAATGTTCAGTGAACAATTAAAACGTATTATTTGTGCCATTCTAAGTTTGAACAAAAATTAAATTGTTTTTCAACAACTTATGTTGCTTAAAAAGAAGCAAAAGAGACCGATAACAAGTAAAACAAAATCTGATCTACACTGGATTTATTTAATAAAAATCCAAAATAAAGTGGGGCTACACAAAAGTTTATTCCTCAAACTTTACTGCAATTTATACAATGAAGGCCGTTGATTAATTATTTTTTCTCTAATAGAGGCATATAATTGATATCATATGTGCCCACTTATAGATTGAACAAATAGCATGCGATATACTCAACAGAAGGGTACGTAAAATACATCATGGCCTTGTTTGAATTATTCATACATAGTACAATTTTTATTAAAGGGAATAAGCAATCATGGCAACATTGCATTATCAGAAATGTTTAATTGAAACAATTATGAAGTAGTTTGATGAATTTCTTGTATTTTTTGGTCGACAGTCGTCTGCAGTTTTCATATTACATTTTAAATGTTGTTCAATAACATCTTATTTAACTATGGTTTTGCGAAAATAAAATATTTAGTATTCATTTCATGACAATAGATTATATTTTAGCTGCCATGATTAACAACTTTCATCAAAGATGCCTAATGTCAAATTTGCTACGTCAGACGTATAAGACTCATCAGTAGCGCTAAAATACCAACGATATTTAAATTCTAATAATAAATATGATAAGAAGCTTTTATCATCAATATTTCAGAACGTGATGACCAATATGCCAGCATCAACATCTTGCGCATAGAAAACCTAACAATTAGAACCAGTTTAGAAATTTGAGTAAATTAAAACAATGACAATACAAAACCTGGAGGAATAAATGATATTCTTGTCAGCTCCAAAGTATAAAAACAGGGCTGGTGATACCAAAGGAGACTTAAGGTCATCTAGTAGAGCCACAGATATATTGCGATCACCAATATATACTACATGTATTGC
This sequence comes from Limnoperna fortunei, assembly GCA_944474755.1. NCBI lineage: Eukaryota > Metazoa > Mollusca > Bivalvia > Mytilida > Modiolidae > Limnoperna > Limnoperna fortunei. The sequence continues at coordinate 64,488,130 of OX104123.1, forward strand.
CTTATCAAGACTTATAAGTGACACTTAAACCCCCAAAATATTCAAAAGTCAAATTATATTATGTTGTAAAGCTTTTTTCATCAAAGTAATATGCAGCTTACTTTTTCGCAAACGTGTTTTGAAGTTAATTGTTTGAAAAGCATATTTCAAAACTCGTATCATAAACTTAGTTATGTAAACAAGACGAAGTTAGCAAGTTCCAATTGGGATCTGAACTTTGACTAATAAAGCATAACGTTCTGCAATTTTTGATGATGAAAGCTCTACAACATCTGAATAATTAACATGAATGCTCTGCCTCATTTATTAGACAAGTATACATTGCAACTTAATCACTCAAATTGTCGAAACCATCGTTATTGTAACAACTCAAGGACTATACAAGATGTAAAAGCAGAAAGTGCATTTATCATCGATTATTAGTTTAAGACAAATCACACTAATTATCTCTCATTTAATACTTTAAATAAACACATTAAACAGTAAATATACAACTATTTTCAACAAACACTGAATTAAAGTATAAAAAATCCTATTTCAGACTAACCACTGATAATATCTACACCTATATTTTGTAAAAAAAAACTAACAGTGAACTTTGATATGAATTTGAAAATGAGTTACAATAGTTTTCAACGCTAATAAGAATTAAGAGTACTAGTAAACGGGAACCATTGGCTACCAACAAACGAATGCTGAGAGTTATTGTTCGGGAGTTTAGACTATTTATCAAGACTAGCATTAATATAAATTTTAATCTTATTTCTAAAGGTTTAAATCTGAACAATAAGTGTGGCGTGCTGTCTAAAACACAGTCACTAAAATATATAAACGAAAGAATAATAAGAAGAAAGCTTAAAAGGAACATTTTGACTTAAATATCATTACATCGATTTTTATTGATAACTACCTACATCCTGCATGGAAAAGGGGTTGTTAAATGATACGTTAGACGTACAAACATTTTAGATGACAAACCATTAATAACTGCATGAGATTGATTGAATGTCTGCTTTACGTCCAGCGAGCAGTGTTTCTGCTATATTCAGGACCAGAACAAGTTAACAAACAATAAATTAACGGAAATGGGGTTGGGATGGGTCACAGGGAATACAATTTTGACTGCCACTGGAAAAGTATGGTTTTGGGGAGGGGTGGAAAATTTAGCCTTTTGTAGCGGCTACAATGAGCCTAGTCTTTTTCGAAATCTACAAAAGGGGTCTTTATCGTGCAAGGAGCGTGGCACTCTCCAAACACGTTACCCACTACGGTCCGCGGTCAGGCTTTCCGTATTAAGACCTGACAACCCAGCAATCAGATGGTCTCTCCTATCAGCCACCCGGGAACGCGCTGGGATGCACTGTGGGTCGACCACTGGGAACCCTTCCAGTATGGTCCCAGAACTGCATGAGATTAAAAAAAAATACATGCCATATTGCATATATAATAGACGTGCAAATTACAAAAGATTAGGTTAAATAGGTTATCTTATAAGCTTTTAATTAGGTTCTTATAATCATAGAACAGAATTCTCTGTTGAATATGTAGCCAAAATTCCGATGTTATAAGATGAACTAAAACATAACAATGGAACAACACAATTTTGTTAAGTGTTAATCATTTTGTATAGCTTAAGTGGAAAATAACGAGGAAAAAATTTAAAATGCCAATTTTATGTCCTTAACATGCTGCTTTTTGTCGTTATTAAATTTTCAACTCCACTATAATTGCAACTAAAAACGTCCCGTTACCGCAGCTTCAAAATTTTAAAACATTTTTCGATATATAACAATCAAAATAGAATATGGAGAAGACTCTTTGTGATTTAAAAAAATGTTGAGAACTTATAATTATCTTTGATCTAAACCATATAATTGTGGATATAAATATTTACAAATATAAAATCTGACTGTCTCCTAATTTACATAGGATTAGATTGAAATTTTCTTTCATACTTTCGCGAATAATGTATTAAAATAATGTACTACCTACTTACACCTAATTAAAATTTTTACGTTTTTATAACCTCCGCATGTTTGCACCAACATGAAACTGTAACAGTTCAATAACAAATCAAAGAGCAGTAATGTGCTTAAAAATTTTCGTGGTGCATAACTGCGGAGGATGTCTTTTATGAAAAATAAAAGTTGCGTGCGCTCCAACCTTGGCGGATTGTATAATAGAATTCATAAGAAAGAAAAATGTGTCTTTGCTTTGAAAAAAAAATTGTACGACGACTGTCTTGACTGTTGATGTGGTTTTAACGTATGTGAATCTTCATAACATGGAATAATGAACAACACAGACGACAGGGACTAAACTAAATGTTGACGTATTTTGGTTATTGTTTTTGCGTGACGAATAAAAACTACTTACCGCGTATGGTCCAGCTTACGCTAATTTTTTAGATCTCAAAATGTGTATATTGAATTCATCACTTTATTTTCCACAGTTATTTAGCGTTTTGAAATGCAGCGTATTTTTCAATTTGATAGAGCAATTTTCTATGGTAAAGTTTGGCCTTAATTACAATGGAAGTGTATGTTTGGAAGAGTCCATTGTCGTCTGTTCAAAAGCCTCCGGGGAATATCGTCTGCAGTTAAGGCGGGAAAATCCTCGCAATTTGTCCGAATACCACTGAACGTTACGAAAGCAGACGATCTTTTTGAAAACAACGCGAGGTCCCTGTAGAAACTCAAATGGCTGACTTCCTATGTAAAATTCCCGTAGCAAATGTCAAGGACGATTTGGAACTTGTCAACAACAAAGGCATACTATAAAGTATGGACGTTTTATCGTGTAGAAATGTTTTTACAAAATTTACAAATTTACAATATGGAATAATAAAAAATTGCAAGCAAAACATCCAGCGCAGCGGGGTGTTACATTTAGTATAGACTTTTGTATTTTAATTCTGGATCTTTAAAGGACTTTATATTTTGCTATTCGGGACATTTGCTACATTTACAGTGACTACTAAATCACCAGATTTAAGGTTTTTAACAGGTAAGTTAAATTTATATATATAATCTAAGTAATGCAAGTCCTTTCCATACATGTATTTTAAAAATTATTTTGCAGGATGTCATCGAAAAAAATCATTCCCATGTGTACTATGTTGAACAAAACCAGCAAAACGACGTTCGTTTAGCGGCGATGATAATAAATCACTCCGAAAGTACTTGGATAATACTTTCTTCATAAATGTTGGAAATGATGATGTTATATGTGGAAGATGTCGGCGTGTGTATTATAGAGTAAATAATAATCAGTCTACGGTAAAACATATAGAAAAGTATGTTTACAATAACGACCATGATTGTGATTACCAACAATCTGCTTCAAAACAAAAAATGGTTGCCCCTCGTAACAACCGCCCTTCTCTTTCATCTATTGGGGGAAGTCATCCACATGTCTCGTTTGTAACAGAAGAGGACGCTTCTTGTAGTTTCATCGTCTGCCAAGTTAAATAAATTTATTCAAAAAAATATTATTATACCCGCTGGTTCAAGATGCTGCCCGGTTCCTTTATTAGATGATGACTTTACTGATCAAGCTTATGATTGCTTGTCAGAAGTGCGTGATTCTACAGATTTTAATAGAACTGAACTATTTGTACTGATGCAAAAATTACGGAACGTGTTATTGAAAAGTAAACAGAAAAGAATAAATTTTGATGTCGCTTCAACATTAAGTGATGCTGACTTTCTTAAATTAACTTGTATTGATAAAACGTCATTTGGCGATTTAGCTCAATACCTTACTGGTATCCTGGACACACATGTACGAAGCTCCAGAACATGTTTAGGCATTTTTCTGACCAAATTAAAGTCTGGTATGTCTAATAAAATAATATCAACTATACTTGGTGTCAGTAAGGATTCTATCAGACGAGCGGTTGCCACCACGCAAGACTCTTTTACAGTCATTTGTTCCTCATAATATTGGATTTCAACATATAAGTAGACAGGCCAAAATTGAAACATGCTCAAACATTGTTTGTAAAACAACGATAGCCTGCAATTTTGGTTATAGATGGTACCTATATTTATATACAAAAAAGCAACAATTTCGATTTCAAAGACGCTCATATAGCTTACATAAACACATACCTCTTGTCAAACCAATGGTAATTATTAGTACAACTAGCTATTTCGTAAGTGTAATGGGACCTTACCTCGCTGATGTGAAAAACAACGACGCCAGTATTTTAGCATCTGACGCCGAGGAGATCCGAAGGTGGATACAATAAAATGATGTCTTTATTATTGACCGTCGATTCAGAGATTCTTTAGAAGTCCTTTCTGATTTGGGAATACAAACCGAAATGCCGCCGTTTTTAGAAAAAAGGTCAAAAGCAATTTACCACAGAAGAAAGTAATACATATCGGCTTGTTACTAAAATACGTTGGGTAGTCGAGTCTGCAAACGGTAGAATCAAGTCGTGGAGATATTTAAGTCACATCATTCCAAATTCACAAATTCCTAACATTGGAGATTATACAAACATATTGTTTGTTCCATTTGCAATAAATACCTTAGACCCCTGAGTAGTGGAAATTCTATGAGAAAGTCGGGTGGAATATGTTACACCTCTCAAAACCAAATAACATGTGTAAAAGACAGAATTGGATAAAATACGGTCTTCAAATTGGCACAAAATTGACGCGATAAATTTGTCATTTCCATCACTATCAGAGAAAGAACTACGAAATCTTACAATAGGTGTGTATCAAATTAGTCTTACGAAGTACTATACAGCTTAACACCTCAGTGAACATTCGGAATTTGAAGTTCTTGCACAACAGCAGGAAAACAATTTGATCTGTGTTAAAATGCAAAGTAGACACGTTTCAGCTAAAACCTATTTGCTATGGATTCAGTATGATGAATGTTCTGTATTGTGTTGGTATTGTAGATGTCTTACTGGAGCTAGATTAGTCGGTATGTGTGCACATGTTGCATCGGTTGTCTGGTATGTAGGATATACAAGAAATATCCAACAATCTTTTGTAACTGGTACAGACTGGACTAAATACTTGCTACATGCCTGGACCAGAAACTGTTAATGAGAGCGAGGAAAGTGATTGTGTGGAAGAGTAACATTAATCTGACAATATACTCGTCTCAATTTTCTTTCAAATCAACCTATCAGGCATAGTGACCTTATTTCACATAGTTTACTCTATCCAAGACTTAAAGATATATTCTAATCAGTAAAGTTGATGTGTTGTATTGCCTTATAATAGAGATAACCGTATTTGAAGATTTGCCGGCACAAATTGGAGATTTGACAGTCGCAAATATCCGTTTACTGACTCCGTTTACGTGTCTTCAGTACACTCAATTTGCTACAATCAAATAAACAATAGATGTCGGCAAATCTTCATACACAATACAGTTTCTTTTCTAAATATTGCTATTTTAGATATAACAGTGAAATGTTACTTTCACAAATCAAATATGTAGTTGAAAAAAATATATCATTTATTTGCACGTGAAAAAAGTTTAAATTGAGGACCTAACGTTAACTAGTTAATGCAAAGTTAAGTTTTGTATATAAGGCTACCCTACACAAATATTTCTGTGATGTTGATATTGAATTTATTTTAAGAGTTATTTTGTCGGATAAGGCATAGAAATAATGTGCACCGGAAATGGGAACTGAAAAAAATATTTTCGACATAAACACAAAAGATTTATGTACACATATAATAATAATTATGTCCATTTTCACAACTACTGTGTTATTTCATAAATCAGAACATCATACGATGACCAATCTGTGCATTTTTTGTCTTTTGTATGTATCTGACGATGAAGTGCAACTAAATCAGCGGAAGCATTTTCCAACTTACCTTTACTACTGTGTAATGAATACACGGTGTATATACTTAGGAGACTAATGTATTGTATTTGAAGATTTGCCGGCATAAATTGGTGATTTGATGGTCCGAAATTGAGAAAACAGATATTTCCGACCACCAAAGCACCAACGGTCTAAAACGGTAATTTTTTGTGTACCAGAATAACGTCTGCGCTTGCGTTAATTTCTGACGCATCAATCGTAGAATTGATGCCGTGAAATTATTTTCATGTTTTCCAAACAGAATTAATGTTACATGTAGAATTACATTAGAATTACGTTTAGCTGTTTATAGTAAGTCTGAGTATGATTAAACATTTGTCGAAAGAGTCGACTTTTTTAATTACTGGGGTACGCTACGGGACGGTATTGTCCCTGTTAAAACTGTGTATATTGAAATATGTTATACTTCATTGACAAAAATTATATATTAAACATATTTTTACCTGATATCAGAAAGAAGCAGAAATGAATTCCGAGCTCCAGTCTTGAAATATATGTTTTGAATAAACAGTTGTTTGTGTACTCAGTCTATCATGAGTTATATTTTGTTGACATGTTGATGTACATTAAATAACCACAGTGAAAATGTATCATTCTGCTAAATGTTACACTAAAATGATTATAACAACGATTCTGAATATTTAAATCAAACTTTTTAGCCTATTATGCAAACTACAGACATGTTTCTTGTAGATAAGATCGTGTTTTGGTAAAAAAATACCAACATCACAAGTTCGTATCTTTTTTGTTTCTATGGCAACGACTTGTTAATTGTAAAATAATTATTGATAAGATTTATTTTCGGAAATAAACATATGGATTACAGATTTGTTAATTTGTTTTGAATGATCATTTCAATTTATTTCTTTTCACAATACAGTCTTCAATTTACTGCTGGTGTTACAAAACCTTACTTTTTGTAATTTTTCGTTTAAAAGGCAACCTGAGTTTGATGACGTCATACTCCTTAGCCATGAGTAAATTCGGGAAAATTTTTGTTTTTCTAAAAAGTACATGTCACGGACACATTTTGTCCAAATACAATTAACATTTAAAATAGGGCCATTTTTGACCCTTACTGCTCCTACCCCTTTTTATGGGAGTTATGGCTCTTTGGACTAAGAAACCATACAACAGAATTTAACAACACTTGGTATGCAAGAATACACCATATGTAGTTGTGCATATTACCAGGAATTTTTATCTGCAAATTTTTGTGGGAGTTATGACCCATTGGAATTTGAGGAAAATCCACGCGCTGGGACCATACTGGGAGGGTTCCCAGTGCTCGAACCACAGAGCAGCCCAGCACGTCCCCGGTTGGCGGATAGGGGAGAACCTCTCATTGTGGGGTTGTCAGGTCATAACACAGAAAGCCTTACCGCGGACCGTAGTGGGTAACGTGTTTGGAGAATGCCACGCTCCTTGCACGATAAACACCCCTTTTGTAGATTTCGAAAAAGAGTAGGCTCATTGTAGCCGCAACAAAAGGCTAAATTTTCCTCCCCTACCCAAAACTCTTTCTAGTGGCAGTCAAAATTGTATTCCCCGTTACCCATCCCACCCCCATTTTCCGTTGATTTATTGTTTGTTAACTTGTTTCCGTCCTGAATATAGTTGAAACACTGCTCGCTGAACGTAAAGCAGACATCCAATCAATCAATATACCCCACGCAAGTAGGTTGCGGAGGGTAACAGAATTTTATTAAACTTGGTTGGAACGAAAGACACCATTTTTAGTTGTGCCTATCAGCAGGAAATTATGATACATGTACAATATTTTTTGTATTTGTTATTCCTCCTTTAACCTTAGAAAATTTTCAAAATATATGTATGAAACAACTCGTATGTGCTTATACTCAGAAACTACTGATCACAACTTTATGGAACTTCATTGGTATATGGGAGCGTTGGGTATGTGAGCGTGATCACTAAGATCCTTTAATTTAAAACGAAATTGATTGTAAATATTTAATACAAAGAGATCCATTATGATTTTGTACATGTAGTATAGCGTAATCGTATTTAAATACCGAAAAATATATGTTAGCGGCGGGACATTAGTTTAAAAATTTTCGAGACTGAGTTTTTTATGTAAAATTATGCTCCTGATTCTTTTAAATTACAGCCCCGTGCGGGATCCGGGTGGCTAAAAGAATAGACCGCAGTCGCGCTAGCTTGTCGTAAAAGGCGACTAAATAGCGCCCAGTACCCTGACCGGCGTGTCAGGTCGGTTTGCCTAAAGACCGACTGGGATGTGTGCCCCAGGTGGTTGAATGGGGTACCCCTGGCAAACTGGTGTTGTCAGGCCATAATACGGAAAACCTGACCGCAAACCATATTAGTGCACCGTGTTGGGAAAAATGCCACGTTCCTCGCACGTTAAAGAACGCTGCTGTAGTATTCGCTATGAGTAGGGATTTCGATCCCGCTACAGGAGGCTACATTGTCCGACCCTATCCATCACCCCATTTGCCAGTGGCCATCTAATATCGTTACCCCTATTTTTCCTCGTGTCCCATCCCATTTTCATTCATAATCATTTCATGTTCATTTTATCATCCATTTCATGTTCATCGCCGGAATATAGCTGAAATATTGCTGCTCGGGCGTTAAACACCATAAATCAATCAATCAATCTTTTGAATTGCAGAAACCAAACGTTTTTTTTTATTCCCTCAAAGCTGAAATCCGTATATTGTATGAAATCGGAAATCCCTGTTACTAAACATTAACAATATTTTCGGGGTTTTATTATAAAAGAAATAAATGCCTTTAAAAGGTTACCTACAACCTGACAACATACGACTATTCTGTTTTTGCAATATTCCTGGGACCTATGCACCCATTATTATTTATTGGAAACTGAAAGTCAAGTGTGTTTGCATCTCTTTCTAATTGCTAACTGCTAAAGTTCTAACATTTTTATAATATTTACGTTCATTACAAGATCATGGAGAAAATTTAGCGCAATACACTCACAATGTGCTAAGGTGATATAGAATAACTTCTGTGAACGTAAAATAAAAGCTAACATTACTTAAGACTGAAAACTCAACACTCATAGCAATCCGTCGGCAATCAATTATCAATCAATCGGATCAGTCATATCGTTTCCAAACCTTCCATCCGTCATTGGCGGAATTGGAACCATTTGACTAATCCGACGGATTGATTTAGACTAATCGCTGCAATCCGTGCATTCAACTTCCAGTGAAATTATTATTTCGAAATGTGAAAATTCGTTTCACTCGCAAATATTAGAAGTGTTAAAATGCCGACTGTCTGTAATTTTCTCATTTCTGGCTTCGTTTACATAAACATTAGGCAGAAACTAGTCTACAGTTATGAAACAAATGGATATTCCCCAATCTATAACTTATTCATGTTTGACACAATAAAAACATATCTAAAATACCACACACGATGACCTATTTTGAAATCGTACATAGTTGACTTATGTGTTGTTTATTTTACGATGTTTGTTATATACGTAAGATATTTAATAATATATAACTATTAACGTTTTGACTTATTTGAAATAAATAACTAGGGTTCACAGAGCTGACCAGTGCGTCCTCGGGTCCCTTTCTTGAACGAGTGTCAAAAAATTTATGATGCAAAGGAAATATTAATTACTTATAATATATATTATGTTGAGAGAAAACATGTACTATTTGTTTGCCTGCTTCCTTTTATTAGCTCACCTTGACCGAAGGTCCATGTGAGCTTTGGCTATCACTTGGCGTCCGTCGTAAACTTTTTCTAAAATCTTCTCCTCTGAAACCACTGGGCCAATTTTTTTCAAACTTGGCCACAATCATCCTTAGGGTTCCTAGTGTTAAGTTTGAACCCAGGGTGTTAATCAACAGACAAATATGGCTGCTGTTACTAAAAATAGAACATGGGGGTCAACACAGGTTTTTGATCATTATCTAACAAACTATAATAGCTATAAAGCAAACCGTTACTTCAAATTGATCAGCACATTAAGGTCTACAATAGTTGCTATTAGTGCGAAGTTGTGTAATGGCGTCTTGTAGGAGTAATTGCCCTTTTTTGACGATTTTTGGTATTTACAATATAACCTGAAAACTATACGAGGTAGAGTGAAACTGTAAATGGCAAAATTGATCAGCAATTAAAGCCCTTCAATTCACTATATCAGTCTGAAATTGTCAGATGACTCCTTATAGGAGTTATTGCCCTTAAAAGGCAATTTTTTATGAAATTTTCCGTTTTTGTCCTGTAATTTGAAAACTATAGTAGCTATATTAAAACTGTAAATTGCACAAATGATCAGCAAAAGAAGCCCTACGAATGATTGCTTAGTCCGAAATTGCAAGATGACTCTATATAGGAGTTATTGCCCTTTCATTATGAATTTGGACAAATGAACAGTTTTTTAATTGTAAATTCGTCTATAACACACCTATTAGTAGAGTAAAACTGTAAATTTCTAAAGCACCGTAAAGGACAATGCCTAAAAACCATTTAATTTTCAGAAATAGTCGATGGAACCTTATAGGAGTTATTGTATTTAACAAATTTTTTGAAGAAATGTTTAGTTTTTGCACAGTTACTTAAAAGCTATAACAACTAGACTGCAACTGTTAATTTCAAAAAATTTAATATAGTTTAAGTCATTTGGATTCCAGGTGAGCGATTACAGGCTCCTGGGAGCCTCTAGTTTTCTAATTCTTCGTATAAACGGAAGAATTTCGAATCAATGATTAAGTCAATACTGTAAGTGTTAATAACGGCACACTAGTATTTAACAGTTTTCGTGGGTAGCGCTCAAGAATGTATTAAATCTGAACTAGAAGGTGCCATGTTTAGTTATAATATTTAATATAATATACTAACATAATATACCTACCAAATTAAGAAGTGTTCACACTTTCAAAAAAGATCTTTTTACAAACTCGTGGTGTATTCCCTTCACGGAAGTAATGCAATATGTAAAATAAGACAAAAAATTCCACATTTGATCATTCCTGTTTGCGTTTTTTAAAAATATATTTTATTAAAGAATGATGTTTATTACATGCAGCAATGTATCATACTAATATTTATTTTTTTCTATGTTACAATAAACTGTAATTTGGTGACTGCTGAATCACCAGTGATTGTTAACAGCAATGTGCAATATGCTGTTGAATAAAAAAATTAAAAAAACTAACTAATCAATCAATGAAATAAGTTATTATTCAAATTGAAGGACACTTTTTTAATGAACAGGTTTTAAAAAAGGTTCCGTTTTATCGATATGACTGTAATGACAATGGTTTAAACGTTATTTGGAGCCTCGGTTGATGATAGGTTAGAAATCTACTGTTTACTGTCACATGTCTATCAACAAGTTGTGGATTTTCGAATGTCTGCATGTAGAATGCGCCCGACTCCGGTTTTAACCTGTACCCAGGCTTCCTTCCACCCTACCGACAATAAATGCTAATCGCCATGAATTAACTGAAAACCCTAAATAATCAAACAATCCAAGGTAATTGTAAGGATACTTTTTAACTACTATTATTGCATGTCTAATAAAACTTGCAAGAATCGCTGTGTATTTTAGTCAACTTCATGTTTTGTAAACAATTAAATTGCTGGTGTAACAGTTAAACAATTGTTTCTACATCACAGTTTTATAATTGAATTTAAAAATGTTGTAAATTAAATAAATCATGCAGGCATACATTTAGAAAATTGTTTTTTTAAATGCATGTAAAAATGATGTCTATCAAAATGAGGCACTTTTCTTTTCTAAATGTGAAACAAATCTGTTACTGACTGGTGTTGTAGGGGACGGTTTTGCTTAATATTTACGACAAAAAATATACATGTATCAGGTAACAGAACATAGAATAAACCGGAATCACGAGTCGTGGAAATGAAAAACATTATCAAGAATGGATTACGAAAGTAAAACATTTCACCACGTCGCTTTTGATGTGTCTTAAGTCGATTTTTGTTTGAACGGTGTTTTAACGCCACTTTCAGCAATTTTTCAGCTATTTTCTGACGTCCAGTTTTTATTGGGGGAGGAAGCCGGAGTACCCGGAGAGAACCCCCGACCTGCGGCAGGAAATACTTGTCAAGTCTTAAGTCGAATTAAGTTTTTAAAGGTTTATAGGGATCGATCGACCCGCAGAGATTCCTGCCTTAAAGAAGTTTGATTAATTGTATAATAAAAAGAAAATAGTTGGTTTTTTTGTTTTTATCTTTTTGGAAAGAGATATTTGTATTAACTATTCGTTTGAATACTTGCGTTAATTTTATTTTAAATGCATAATATGTTTGCATACATATCTGTGTATTTTTATTAATGGCTTTGCAATCGTCCCTCGACTTTTGGCTCTTGTTGTTCGATCGGTTTTCTTTGCTATTTTTATAATATACAAATGACACAGATGTTGACAATTATTGCATACATATCTGTGTATGTTTATTTCTTGCTTTATAATTGTCACTCGACTTTCTGCTCTTGTTGTTCAGTCGATTGTCTTTGCTATTTTTACAAATGACACAGAATTTGTTTTATCTTCCGATTATTAAGTTATACGTATCCGTCAATAAACTGACCGATGTATGCATATAATTATATGACAGATTCTTTGTCTTACTGATTGGACTGATCGCTGACGGTTACCAGGGTAATGACGTATTCATACTTTTGGACGGATAAATTCGTCAGCAATCAGTCAGCTTTACAGAATCCGTCCGCAATCAGAAACCAATCAATCAAAGTGTACCGCGTTTACGGGTGCAATACTGTAGTTGCACAAATACATGTACAAAGCTAAAATACCACATCACCTACTTTTAAATAATAATTTTGTATCGGAATTGTCTTATATTGCTAAATAATCAAGGTGTTAAAAATGATGACCTTATTTCCATTTGTATATCGGTGTATTTTAACGCTGTACTGTGCAGGGAGGCATTGTTCTTTGTTCAATCAACGTAGATCTTCATCTGTGGAAATATTCTACAATTAATTTTTCAGACTTGTTTGTTTTTGTGAACGTTTACGAAAAGTTTTGAATAAGATAAAATGCGTTTACGTTTAAGTGCCAATTTTAAGTAGCTCATAATCACTTCATCCAAAATGTGGACATCATATCAGCTTCAGAAGGATGTGAAGGATAATGACTATTTTATGAATAAACTTTATTGCATAATAAACCCCAAGAGGTTAAGCATACATAAACATACAAAACAATGAACATGTTACTGTACATATACAACCTAAGATAATATAGTATTTACAAATATGTATGAATTTGACCAATGTGGATCTCATTGTCGCAACTCAAATGATTGCTTTAAAAAATCAACAACCATTAGTAAGCAGAAGGCGGTGTGGGTTTCACGTGAATAATTGTAACCCCTGTGCTGGAAAGTAAAATCAATATAACCAGGATACATGTGCGTATATACACCGCCACGCTATCCTACTCGTGTCTGTGCTAGATTTATTTCTGGCTTCGTCGTAACAATAACAGCATTGCAAACCTTCAGATCTCGGAATTATGACTCGAGTCAGTATGGAAGTTGCACATAAATTTATATTAAACTTATTGAATGTAATAGGACACACCAGTCTTCAAATTTACTTAAACTTTCAAAAATTGTAGATTTAGAAATATCTAGCTCACTACATAGAACTTTAAACTCGAGTCAAGGGATTATTCGGTACCGAGGCGAGGACCTATCGGAATTATCAGACGACGAAATCTGTTTGGAACTAGAGCTTCAGGGTGTTATAAAAGGGAACGGATTTATTGCTAAAAGACAGGGTGTTCAGTTAAAACTGAACGCATTTGTTTTGAATTTCAACACACTTACTGCCTCGAATCCATCAAGATTGGTCTCTACAAAGCTAAAGCCAGCGCATACGTTTCCAACCCTTGCGCTGCTTTAAGTGTCACAAGTTCGGCCACGGAAAGGAACAGTGCAGAGGTCACCTGACTTGTTTTAAGTGTGCAGAGGAAGGACATGAGGGCTTCACCTGCACTAAAAATCCAAAGTGTGCTAATTGTAGGGAAGCCCACATGTCCTCTTCAAAGGACTGTCAGCACTTTAAAAAGGAAAAATAAATTCAAAAAATAAAAACTGAAATAAACATCTCTTACCCTGAGGCTTGTCATCTGTATTATACAACAAATAGTCCCTCGTGTCCTGCATCAACGTCATACGCCAGTGTGGTCAAACGCGTTCGAACTTCAGTTGAAACGCAGACAATCATCACCTGGCCTATTGACAAACAGGAATCTTCAAAATTAACAGTTACAACAACAGACAAAATCATTAACTTTTAACAAAAACCTTCATCTTCTCAAACTCCTACGTCTTCAGCACCCTCTCAAACTGTCTCAGTCCTGAACCAATTCTTCAAGAAGCCCCCAAAATATTTTAAAAATACCAATTTAAGGTTAATGACGACACCATACCCCCGTAAAAATTTGTCATTAATTTTTTTTTGTTTTTTATATGTTATAGTATGACATTAGTTGACTATTATATAAAAATATCATACCCCCTTTCCAGGCTTATTTCTGAGATAGAGGTGGCAAGAGTTACCTGCCCCTTGCTGATCAAGCCCAAAACTATATATATGTGGTTTAAATGTGTCCAAAAAAATATTTTAGCTCAATAATGAAAAGGAAAGACTATTGTGATTACTTATTGCCATAACCGAACATATTATATTAGAAACTGTAAGATAGATAAAAGTAATGAATAAGTCTAAATCTGTCCAAGTACCCCTTTTTCTGTATTTTTTAACCGTCTTGAACGCCCTAGTCTAACCATATTTTATTCAATAAAAAATTGTTACATTAGGATTGTCATTTTTTTATTTCAATTCATTTGTTGAAATAATACCTTTCATGTATAAAAAAAATCAACATAGCTTTCCACGAAAAATATAAGCCCAAATATACCCCCATCCCATTGCTCTCTTTATTTGCCTATTAAGCTCAAAGGCTTAAATTCCCCTAAACATTCATAAGTTTTAGGTCTTTTGATATGTTCCAGTATACTTTGTACCTAGCTAGTTTGTAATCTGTAATCAGTTTGTTATTTCATGGTTTCCAAGGTCATATTTTTAAGGTCAAGGTCACCAGATGACATTGTAGTAGCACCCGAAGTCTTAATATGTAAGGAAACATACACAAAAGAGAAACCAAAAATCATCAACAACATAATTTTGCACATCTCAAGTCTACATTGTACAAAGGTTGCATGCATCATGTTTATTCTGTAGCTGATTTATAGCAATAGCAATTATAGCAAGACAACAATCAGCGCCCTCCGGGTGACTTTGAAGCTGTTTTCTATTGTGGAGTGTGTAGTTTCATTGTTTATGCGGGTTATGTCGCATGTATTTTCATTGTTTATGTGGGTTATGTCACATACATTTATTCCACATCTGATTTTCTTCTATCATATCAAAAAGCATAAATTATTAGAATGGATGTCATTGATACACGTCAGAATAAAACAACGGTAATACTGGGATGATTAAATTAACTAGACAAAGTCGATCTAGCGATCACTGATACCCCCGCTTTTGTAAAAAAAAAATTTTCGTGGATTCTGACCTTGAAATTTGACAAATTTCCCCCAAAACCAATAGGCTTCTTACCAACCTGATATATAACATAATCCCAAAGTTTCATTCAAATCAGATGCAAGCTTTTTGAGTTATCGTCCGGAAACAACTTTTTTGTTAACATTTCTAACGTTTTTCGTGGACTGTGACCTTGAAATTCGACGGATTTCCCTCAAAACCAATAGGCTTTTTACCAACCGGATATATAACAATATCCCAAAGTTTCATTCAAATCGGATGTAAAATTTGTGAATCATCATCCGGAAACCAAATGTGGACAGACTAAGGGACAGACGGACGGACATGAGGACCACTATATACCCACGCTCGACAGAAGGAATATCCAAAAGGAACTAAGACAAAACAAGAAGACAAACTGGAGGTATTGGAGATCACAATGGTCCTGACTTGTTACAGAAGTTTTAAATGAAATGTTTAGGGCTATTCCAGAATTGCACATGGGGACTCTAGATGCATTTTTTGAAGATAATAATAAAAGGAAAACAAGATTTATATAAAACACATGACAATGATTTAATTGAGTATGATTAAATGAAAGAGAAGAATTAATTACTGATAAACATGACAACTAAGATAGGTTTCTTTATTGAATATGAAAATTTTTTAAGCTGGTTAGACAACTAGAATCTTAGCTGTAAAATATGAAACCAAAATCTTAATTTTCATTTTATGTTATTTCAGGTTAACAAAGATAAACTATAGGCTCCCAGGAGCCTGTATATCGCTCAACTGAACCTGAAACCAAACAACCCTTTGTTATCCAGCTTTTCTTTGCTATAAGGAATTGCCCAACACTTCAGCAAAAGTCATTAATTTTTACCTTTTAAGAGAAATAACTCCTATAAGGAGGAGCTTTTGAATATTAGAGGGAGAAGGGAGGTTCACTTCAAATTTGCTGTACCTGTTATACTTCTTTAACTATCAGTCGAAAACTCTCTTGACTCCCCCCTCCCCCATTTTCTACATTAAGCCAACGTAGCTATGTATGTAGTCAGGTGTCATGATTTGCAAAATTTTGGTAGAGGCCGTCCTAAAGATGATGTGTGCAATGTTTCAAAGCAGTCCTTTAATGGGTTAAAGAGGAGAATGTTTTTTTTTAAATCAAGTAAAATTGATTAAAAAATGTTCAAGGAGATTAATTCCTAAACGGTTCATCGGACAATCTTGGCCCTAAGTCATTTTTGTAGCCCTCATAGAGCAGAACAATAAGCAATGCTAACTTTTTCTCTAGCTCTAATAATTTTCAAGATTTTGAGGCAAAAATGTCAAAAATAATCAATTTTTAAAAATTAAAGGGCAATAACTCCTATAAGGAGTCCTCATACAACTTCAACCCAATGGAGTGTTTCGTAGAGCTTTTGATGCAGATGAAGAGATGAAGGCATATCTCTTCGGTTTTCCTGTATCTGTTACACTTTTTTAAATATAAGCCAAAAACTGTATTCCCCCCCTCCATTCTAATTTAAGCCATGGTGGCCATGTTGGTTAATCTGCAGCCATGCTTGGTGCAAACTTGGTTGAGAACATTTGACGGATGATGTGTACAAAGTTTCAAAGATGTACTTTCAGTGGTTTCAGAGGAGAAGATTTTTTTTTAAAATCAATTAAAACCGATTAAAAAAACAGTTCAAGGGGAATAACTCTTAAACGGTTCATCAGATAATATTAACCCTAAAGTCATTTTTGTAGCCCTCATAGAGCAGAACAATTAAGCAATGCTAACTTTTTCATGTTTTACAGTTTATGTAATAGATTGACTCCCACGTAGAATGAAAACTATGTCATTAGTGGCCATGGAAGCCCCGTTAAATTTGCAATTGGCTCGATAATCTAAAAATACAAAGATAACTATTCAACTATCATAATTTGTCTTCATTGTGTGGAACAGTTCCGGAGAAAAGTTGTTTGTATTTTTTCCCAGACGGTCCTATGTTCTTAGATGGAGGCCATCTTGGATTTTAGGATGACAAAAAAAAAACGTTGAGTCAGAAGAGGACCATCTGAGGAATATTTCAGCAATATTTCAAATCAATATGCCAAGCGGTTTATGAAAATATGTTTTAAATTCAGCCAATCAGAACGCATTAACGGACCTGACAGCCATGCTAAATATTTTATCAGCACCAAAAACCTAAACTTAGGTAGAAACCCCCCAATAAACATTCCTGCCAAGTTTTGTTCCAATTTGCCTTGTAGTTTTGGAGAAGATTGAAATATGAAAAATTTACCGGTCGACGACAACGACGACGGACGCCAAGTGATAAAAATAGCTCACACTGACCCTTTGGGTAAGGTAATAACACTACCATATACAAATCATATACGAGGAAAAAAAGAGCTTCATAAGGCGGGTTATTGAATGAAAAAACTCGAAATTCAAATGATACGAAATATTTTGTTGTTGACTATACAACAAAATTTGGAAACTGAATGACCCTGAATATTTTTGTTGTTTACAGTACAATAATTATTGTAGTACTGTACGTACGTTTAATCCGTCAGGTTCTAGAGTTTTTAAATGATGTATCCAAATTGTTCTCGAAGTGTTCTGGTTGATGAATCCAACATTGGACAATTTCTGTTGGTTTTTTTAATGGAGCGATGGTTGTTAATTGGCATATTGAAAGCTGTCTCTGTTTCTGCTACATAATAGATCTTACAAGTTCCACAAGTCGATATGCAAATACAATTGCTTGATTTTCAGGAACAGTTGGAGTATATTGTCAAGTTTTATTTAGTTGTTGTGCTACATAAGGGGCTGGTAACGTTTACAACATTTATAATTGCTGCGATTGCATTTATTGTAGCCACCAGGTTTTGAGGTAGGATTCGTTTTTACTCCAGCATTTACCGTCTTTTAGATTTTTTGCTCCGCTGTATGCTAATTGTTCAGGGAAAAGCTTTTTAAAAGTTTAATAGTTTTCAAATAGGTTCCAATGTTTCCTTGCAACATTTGAAATGTCTGTGATATGTGAAATCAAAAATACAAAAAAGTTGACGACTAATAGTGGGATTCTACTGTTTTTATCGTATCTTTGCAATTCAGCAATGAATCTATATAAACATTGGTAGCTTTTCCAAATGCCTTGGGGATGTTTGTTTTTGTAGACTCTTGAGTGGACGTTTACGATGCTTACGTTAAACAATGGTTTCGGATATTTTTGGTTGAGCTATTTCCATTGATACGTATGGCTTTACTGTAAGGGATATTGCGCGAACAATGCCTTTGGTGTCAACTTTTGGGGGATAAAAATTTGTTCATCTGTTGCTTTCGTGTTGGTTCTGTTTTCATCATTCCGTTTTGGATGGAGGTCGAAGTATCAAGAAAATATTGTTTTAAATATCCGTCTAGACACTTTAAACCTGAAAATTATTGTCATTCTATTAGAATAGAGCAAATTTAATACAAATGAAATTTTTTATACCAAATCAAATAATATCTACACCTTGGTAAGAGAAAAAATATTTAAATTTAAAACAGTTTGTTATTTTTATAATTTAATTGTAGTTTATTTAACAAGTGGGTATTATTAAAAGGATGAATACTATTTATTTAATTATCGACTTGTATTACTAGGCGACAAATTGTAAATTCAGTAACCATAGGTTTACGTGACAATAATACCTCCACACATATCGAATGCTTTATCTGATCCGTCGTCACAATTTTTATATCCATCACAGAGGTTACCACCATATATACATTGGTCATTGCTGCTACATTTTACTTTTCAGTCAGGTCACCTAAAATCTGAAAATTGTTGTCATTGTGTTATAATGTAGAAAATAAAGAAAGAATGCAAGATAAAAAGGTTAAAGAATATACTTTGCAAGATGCGCGTTTCGACTAATCGCAACTGATAAGATAACAAAACCTTGCAATTAAGAAGAATGGAAGAGGCAAAAAATCAAATAGTTATTTCAAATTCTGCCAATACCATCTGCTAATTTTTAACGGAAAATTACTTAAATTTCATTGTGGATAGTTTCGTCCCAACGAAATATGCAAGGCCAAAATAAGTTTATAGTGTGTTTCCTATTTCACTCTTGAAGAAAGTAGGATGGGTAGGTAGGGAAAAATATTTTTTTTAAAACGTATTTTGTTTTCAATACATCATGCATGTACTGCTTTTTATCAAATCGTCCGCGGAAGAGGTGTAATGATTAACTTTAAAAACGCCTATCATGTCTGAGTGATCGAGAAGCGATGTCATGAAACTCTTAGGTTGCTGTACGTGGTCGCATTTTGCAATTCGAATTGCAATAACACTAAATGGCTGTCGGCACGCCATGCTTTAAAATCTGTGTTATAAAGACGCTTGTATCACTTTCATTTTCTGTTAGTTACAAACATTTTTAAGACGCAGTTAAAAAAATTTAAATCGTACACGGAAATGACCTGAAAAAAATCGGGTTTTTTTTTTAAGTTGATAAACTGTTTTAGGGTCGACGTCCAAACTGGAGGTAGGGTCGGGAAACCGGAAACACACAATTTTTTTTGGCCTAATGATTGGGCCGATATTGGTCCACTTGTATACAAGTATTGCTGCCTGGAAAGTGGAATCCTGTATAAGATAATTACCTTTGCATAATTCTACTTCCTCTTCTCCGTTATCACGGTCGTCGTTACCGTCGCAAACTCCCTTTCAGTACAGGTTTGTGCTTTATACTTCAGTTAAAGACCTCATGTCTGCAATATATATTAAAGTATGTACTTTGTGCAGTAAGGATTTAGTTTAATAAAAGGATCTAGTTTAATAAATACACGAGACGAAAGATTCAGTTAAACCTTCATGGAATGTAGCACTGCTAATTCAGACATCTACTTATACAAATGAAAAATTGTCACACTGATTGATTGATTGATTGATAACACTGCTACCTCAGAAGTCTATTTATGGAAATAACTGACTACTTGATTCATTGATTGGGTGTTTGTTTAAACGAGCAGTATTCCAGCTATATTCAGAGCGAGAACACGTTAAGAAACAATTACCATATAAATATGAAGATGATTTTAATTCTAACTGTAAAAAGCTACAGTATTGAAGCAGAAAATTTAGCCTTTTGTAGCGGCTACACGGACCTACATATCACCTTCTACAAAAGACCTTTATCGTGCAAGGATCGTGGCACTCTACAAATACATTAACCAGTGTTGTCCGCCGACAGACGTTCCGTATTATTACTGACAGTCCACGACGAGAGATCCAGACCAATAAACCCACCTGCGGCAGCATTGAACACTAAAAAACCCTGCTAACACGGTCCTTTACTAGAATATATAAATTATATCTATAGCTAATGAAATAAAAATGAATGCTTAAAGGCATTAGATATTTTAAAAGTTGTATCCAGCACCGACTGGGGTGCAATGTGCAATGTTTTACTTAAACTTTACAGATCACTGGTTCGATCTAAATTGGATTATTGTTGTTTTATTTATGGTTCTGCTCACAGGTCGTATGTAAAAATTCTTAATACTGTAAATCATCAAGGATTGTGACTATACCTTGGAGCTTTCAGAACTGTCGAAAGTTTATATGTTGAGGCAAATGAGCCTTCTTTATATCGTTAACCTCTTTACAAGCCTATTTTTGAGAAACATCCAAATAATATTAAACTTTTTGGCCTTATAATAAAACCTCGTTTAGAAAGTTCTTGTAAAAAAGTAGATGAAATTGCCTCTATTAAAATTCCTCAAAACGCATCTTGGTTAAATCCGAAACCTACCTTTATTTACGACCTTAGAAGAATCCGACACCAATCCTTTGTTATTACAACAAAACTTCGCAGAGATAAAAGTCATACTATACTAACCATAGTATCATACTGGGAGGGTTCCCAGTGCTCGACCCACAGAGCAGCCCAGCGCGTCCCCGGGATGCGGACAGGGGAGAACCTCTCGTTTTGGGGGGGGGGGGTTGTCAGGTCAGTAGCGGACCGTAGTGGGTAACGTGTTTGGAGAGTGCCACGCTCCTTGCATGATTAAGATCCCTTTCGTAGATTTCGAAAAAGAGTAGGCTCATTGTAGCCACTACAAAAGGCTAAATTTTCTGCCTCTACCCAAAACTCCATACTTTTTTCAGTGGCAGTCAAAATTGTATGCCCTGTGACCCATCCAACCCCCATTATCCGTTGATTTATTGTTTGTTAACTTGTTCCCGTCCTGAATATAGCTGAAATACTACTCGCTGGACGTAAAGCAATGATCTAATCAATCAATTAAAATCAGTCAATTCAATTTATACCGACGGATCGAAGGACGGTGACAATGTTGCCTCAGCCGCTTTCTTCGAAGATCGTGTTGAGACTCGTCGTCTTACATCTGTCTCCTCCGTATTCAGTGCAGAAGCACAGGTCATTATTCTCGCACTGAAAATTGTCGCTACGTCAGATGAACGTAAATTGATCATCTGTTCAGACTTTCTGTCGTGTCTTATTTCCATTCAAAATTCAACCAAAAATCCATTTATTCTTTAAATACTTGACATTTATAGATTTTTTTAGTCTTTTTACTATTGGAAAGAAAGTTGTGTTTTTTCTGGATTCTCAGTCATGTGGGGATCCATGGTTAAACAAATGATGACAGGAAGCCAAGAAGGCTTTAAATGATGTTATTGTGTTGTGTTCAGTTCCTTTTAATGATTTTAAACTATACATTTTTAAACATATCTCTACATTGTGACAGTGCGGATGGAATCTCCAAGTTCATAATAAACTTCACGTGATCCAGCCACAATTGCGCAAAGGTAAGTTTAATTGTTATAGAGGTCGTCGAAGAGATCAAGTTGTTTTAACCAGGTGCCGTATTGGTCATACCAGGACGACACATAACTATATTTTAAATAACGAGCCAAGACCCGAGTGTGTACGATGCCACTGTCCATACATATACCAACAAGCATGTCTAAATGGACTGTGTTCACGTTTTTATTGTTAATCCATATTGTAATATTTTTACAACTGTCGATGGCGACACAATTTTACAGTTTTTAAAAGACTTTAATTTATATAGTAAGTTATAATTTTAACTTCTTCCAATTGAGAAGTTATTTGTTTTATTGTTTTAGTTTCATTTTTTAACTTATTATATCTACTCGTATTATTGTATGAGGCTATAATTTTATCCAAGGACGGATCAATATTTATCAATATTTACATTATATAAATTATATATGATCACGTCCTGAAAATAGCTGAAATATTGCTTGCTAGATGGGAAAACACCAACCAATCAATCAATTTTATCCATTCAAAATATTTCCCAAGTTTACGTTATATCTCAGGCGCACATTTTACAAATGTCATAAAATGATATAGAGGCTTTTTTTAAATGTAACTACTTTAATGTCAGAAAAAATGGATAATTATCATTATGGTCAATTTGAACTGGTTGTAACTTGTTATCTACAATTATGTGTTATTTTTCTACAAGCACATGAAAGTAATATAGAAATATGAATACATCGGTTCTTTAGATGTTTTAATGCATCTAATGTTAAACAAATTTCAAGTAGACAGTTTGAAAAAAAGGAATCTGAAATTGTTTAAGGAACAAGATGGCGTTATAATTTTGTACACAATACACGCGTGACTGTATCTAATACTGGGACTCCTTTTGTTACAATTTGACTAAAAAATGAAAGTATCTAAAATAACATAATAATGTGCTTAACATACCCCTAAATGTATCAACTTTTAATATTTCATAGCACAGAGCTAGAAAATGAACTGTTTTTCAGCTATAGCTTTCTAAACATTAGCGAGCCAAAAATCAGATGTTCATAACATGTGTCTTACTTTGCTTAATTTAACCAATTTCTAGACATTTGAATTCTATGAAATCCTGAAAAATTGATAAAAATAGCAAAATAAACACACAGACTACCAAACCAATGAAATATTAAGGGAACATTTCGTATTTAAACTAAAATATTTACAGGACACCGTTATGAACATACAATTCCCATATGAAACACTGTTTAGTTTCCCGTTAAATATTAATTATTAGTATTTTTTTCGCGAGACAAGGATTATCAGGTCTATATCAGATGAGCTCGTAGAGCGAATCTGATATGGACCTGATAATCCTTGTCAAGCGAAAAAAATACTAATAATTTTTTTATCGGTAATTTCTCAATTTAAATACATCTTTTTTTATTTGTTTTCTGTTTTCGTTTTTTTTTGACACATTTGATGTTATTTTGCTTTGTAATAAGGTCGTTTTTACGGTAAGAATCTGTGCACTACTTCTTTTGTACAATTGTTATGCGTAATGCGGTCTGACATGACGTCACTTCTACCTCATTCATTCAAAAACTGTTAAAGCGATTGTACGCACGGAGACGAAGGGAATTGAATGGAGAGGAAATGTCAATCTGAAACCATTTTCAGCGTTAAGAAAAAGTTTAAAAAGGTAGGTTATCATGTTTGAAAACTATATTAATGTTTCTTCACAGAAGAAAATGATTCTGAATACGATTTCTTTCAATGACCGGCTTGGCCGTGTGCATGTCAGTTATTCCGTTTATGGGGCTACCGATATTGATAAATCAATCCATATTGATTTCTTACACCCTAAATATGTAATGAAAATTGCTGCCTGTGTAACACCAAATAATTCGTTGCCTATAGTATAAAGGACTATAGCCTATCTACACTTTCAAGACACGTTTATCGCCGAAATTCGAGCGTACTGCCATACAAAAAGGGGGGTATTGTATGTACATTCAATTTGTTCGTTATTCTTATTTCAGGAGATGAATAAGATACTCTCTAGATACTGATTGTGTGTTGCGTTTTATATTTTGTAACACTTCTTAGTGTCTGGACAGGTCTGATTAATTGCAGCATAGATGTATTGGTTTTTTTCGTGATGTTTGTTTTCCTTAATATTAATGAGCATTTGGTCAGTGATGCGCGATTGGTCAAAAAGTAAGGCAGATTCTTCCGCAATGTGTTCGCGCATGACAAATGACCAACAGCTGATAATTTCTAGTATCACTAGTCGTTGTTCTTCTGAGCGTTGATACTAATTTTATTGGTAGTAAAGATCAAAGGAAATTGTAACAAATTACCGATAAGAAAGATTCTTGTTAGAATGCAACTGTGAATCTGATATAAATACAAGAGCAATGACTGGAATATGAAAGTTACGCCTTTCAAATAAAGGTATTTGGCCAATATCCCTACAAAAGGACACAAAAGACGTTCATAACACGGACACCATAACACACACTTCTTAATGGAAATTGTCATAATGAGCTTCTTGTGAATATAACAAATAGAGTTTGCAACTATTTATTGTATTGACTAATGTGTAAAGTTTCATTGAAAACTGACAACTATATGTAAATATGGCAGGTCTTGTGTATACAAGCTTCATGACGTAAAGATGTACATACAAAGGAACAGGACGAAATCCATATCATTTATATGCATCCTTGTAGGAGAAGATAAAACAAATATCATTAAACGAGCTTCAATTCATTTCATTTATTATATTATTCTAATTATGGAATTCAAATAGTTGTCTCTCATTTGTGCTCTTGGTTGATAATACTGGAAATGGCAACTTTTTGATAATTGACTGAAAGCTTTGCAGACTGGTGTCGACACGTGATGGCCATTGGTATAGAGCTCCAGTCTTTTCTTGCATGTATTTGAGATACACCTCCTCTGTTTCTTCAGAGATCTCCAAAATCTGTAACATAAAGTAATATATCTTGTAAACATGTAAATAAGGTGGTACATTTTGACTGCAGTTTGCTACCATTAAAACAATAGAAAAATCTTCTTGTTAAGGGCTGTCACATGGTTAAATTGTTCTCAGTCACTCAATAGATGAAGGTAATGTATATATATTTCAACACCAACTGACTTTACCATTCCAGTCAGTATGCTAACTGTCTGTAGCATTATCTCACTCCCCTATTTACCAAAAATCTCAAAAGTGTATTAAATAACATCTAAAATAGGAGACACACATGGTTTCCAAGGGGTTGCAGTCACAAAATTGGGACAGACACACTGATCAGCCTGCCTTGTCATGAATATAATCTGATATATAACAATGCGTTTTTGGTCCAGACTATTCTAAACAATTAACTTGAAGAAATAAAATACAGTGAAAGCTGTCTAAACCAACCCTCTGAGACTGAAATATTTGAATTTGGTTTATACAGGTTGAAATTATAAAGAAAATACATGGAATGGTCTGAAAATCAAGATTGGTTTGGTCAGGTTTTTGGTTTAATCAGGGTTTGGTTTAGACAGCTTGTAATAAGAATTCAAAATAACTTTTATAATGTTACAACAAAACTGAACAAAATACCTCCGCCACAAAGCTTTTAAACTTCTTCCCTACTGGCAGTGAAACTTCTACAAATTCTCCAACCTTAAACCTATTGTGAATTACAATGTTTAAAAACTGAAAATGTTTAAAGCAGTATTTTAAGATCTTCTAAATCCTAATTTGAGCATATGAGGTTCAGTATCCCACAGTCCTGTTTTCATCTAGATTCACTGAAACGTTTGGAATATGTTGATACAGTAATATATACATTTGTAAATGAAGTCATGGTAGATTTACTTACAAAACATTTTGTTAGCATGGTTAACAATAAAATGATAAAAATGTGGTAAAGGTCTTAAAAACATGTGCAAATTACCTAGGTTCAACATTGCTTTGTCGTGAGGGGGTTGCTGATAGCAGATCCAGAATATGGTCAATGTTGAAACTTTCATCTGTTTCCATGGACTCACCTTCTGAAAAAGAAATTGCTCCAATAAAATAAGCTGTTTCACACACATATAGATTCATAACTTGAACTTAAAATGTATTTATACTGGATCTTAAATTTTACGAAGTATCATAACGATTCACCCAACAGCTTGTTTACACTAGTAGTTCTTCAAATACAACTATATTGTTATCTACATTCTAATGCAATACATGTAGTTTGAAATTTACATGTGAATCACTGAATGATGCCCCAGGAAGTTGCATGAGATGTTGCCAGTGATACAAATCATGAATGGTGAATTGCCAATTGCAAGACAGGGAGCAGCTCCTTAGGGCTGTGTTGAAGGCTGCTGGGTGTTTTTCATTGTGGACTTAAAATTACTGTTTGATGGTGGAGTTGTGTCACATACACGTATTCTGCATCACATTATTGTCCATATGACTTGACTTAATAATTAGTAAATGTCTATCGCTAAATTAAATGTTAAGTTGTATCAAAATTAGAAATTAATTAAGAAAGGTCACAATTACCGAACGTAGATCAGTCTTAAAGTACAAAGGGTGGAAGATCAGCTCAATAACACTGGAAAGATTGTAGATCGCAAGAGTTCTGACTTGGTACAGGCATTTCAAAAGAAATTGTGGGTTAAAATAGGTTTTAAGGCATGCCAAAACTCCCTCTTCCTTTGCGATCTAGGAATCCAGTGGAACAAATATCACAAACATCGTTGTGAGACACAATAGGTAAAGGTGATCATCTCAGTAATCACTCAGTAAATATAACTCACCTTCAGTCTGTAAAAACAAAGTTGTATCCCATAATCCTGTCTGAGGGAAATGTAGGGCATCAGGGTCAGGATTGTCTTTTCCTGAGAAAATAATGATTTATCTTTGTAAGAGGCTGACCTAGACCTTAAATTACACTTCACTGAGGCTGGCATGATACAACCCAAGAAGTTAGAGTTGTTAGAGGCAAATATGGATAGTCAATTACCAAGGACATGTGCAGAACATTATAGAAAGACACATGAATAACATGGTGAACTGTCTTAACAACTTAGAAATAATAAACAAAATAGGATATCCCTATTGGACTCTCATTACTAACTTGCAAATGGTAAATGATAAAAGTCAATAAATCTTGACTGTTTGGATTGTTTGTCTGCTTCAAGAAAAGTTTATAGTTACATGTACCAGACAGAAAATGTTATCTTTAAATAACATTTAAAACTAGCATACCTTGTTCCACATGCTCAGGCATACGTATGGGCTGATCATCATCATTTGGTTCCACCTGCTCAGACATACGTATGGGCTGATCATCATCATTCGGTTCCACCTGCTCAGACATACGTATGGGCTGATCATCATCATCATCAGTTGCTTCCACCTGCTCAGGCATATGTATGGGCTGATCATCATTATTGTCATCATCTGGCTGATCATCATCATCATCAGTTGCTTCCACCTGCCCAGGCATATGTATGGGTTGATCATCATCATCAACTTGTTCCATATGCTCAGCCATGTGTATGGGAAGAATGTCACCCTCTTGTTCCACCTGGTCATTCTGATTATTATGTTCCACATTTGGCAAACCTTATGAAACATTTAAAGCAATGGATTCATTAATGTTCAGCATTATACCGTTGAACAATTCAAAAGTGATTTGTAATAGGCAAATACATACATGTAGTAAATAAGCTAGTGATGACTTCCCTAATCTTAAATTCATTGAAGTGATTCAATAAAATCTATGAAAAGCTTGAAGAATCAAATTAAGTAGTACTTTAGGGATAACTATTGACCATGACTGGAACATTTAAGTTCATATGGCCTTACAAAACAAAGCTTTAAAATTATTAAGTGCTGTTTTCTTGTGAAATACCTGTTACAGTCTTACAATGACCTATTTTGCCTCATTCTAATCATGAAAACTTACTGTCATCATTTTCTAGAATGGGTTGCTGTCTTCGTCGCCTTTTTTCAGCTGCATTTGGTTTTAATTCAGCTACTGTCCATTCTCCAGTAACATCTTTATTGCTACATTCTAGGACTACCATGCCAAGACATGTCCAACAATAACAAGTCCTTTCTCTAACATTTACGACAAATGGCTGTACAGATCTTACACAGTGAAGTTTCCTGGTGTTTTTCAATGTGCTGACTTTTGTTCGTTCTGAATCTCCTCTGATAACATCACTTTTGTCTACATAAACAAATCTTCTCTTTAGATGTGAATGCTCAGCTGTTTTGGGCAAATTAAGATTCTTTCTACAAAATTCAAAGAACTCTTTTGGAGATAGTACTGTTTCTTGACTTGCTGCTATTGCTGATCTAGCAGATTTTTTCACAACACCTATTTCTCTGTCACAAGGGCCCTTCCCATGTCTTGATCCAAAGTAGTTTTTGTCAGTTTCCAATCCGAAATCTTCATTGGAAAAAGAACAATTCACAAAATTGATCTTATTCTTATATTGTGTTGGAGCCCCATCTGAGAACTGTATAACTTTCTGGATTGTATTGTTGCATTCATCTTGGAGCATTCTAATAGCCTTACCTACAAAATGTTGTACACCATGGTGATCATGAACCATATCATCTGATATGAAAATAATTGAGTCTGTTATGATTGGTGTCTCTTCACAATCAGTGCAGACATAATGGCAAACAATTGGATGTAGAGTGCAGTGGATATTACTCCAGTGAAAGCCTTGAGGTGCATCTTGTGCTCTACAGGTGAAATTTTCTGCATAATCCATACAGAAAACAACTGTTTCGAGTGGGACCTGTCTTATCAAGTTCTTATATTGATCATACTGCCATTTGGCATTAAAGAGATGGACAGAAAATGTCTCCATTTTTACCATAAAGATTTCAACTAGATCCTCTACAACACTTTCCTTCTTAACTTTCATCATTCTTGAACTGGTACTATATGACTGGTTTTCCCATTGAAACCAGCTTATCGGACTTATATCATGTGGCTCAACTAGAATGTCTTGAAGATGTTCCCTGATTTTTTGTGTTCCACATCTTTCACAGCTCCGGTCAAGACAAGATTTTCTGTAATTTCCTCCATCAGGTTTGGGACAAATAGTTAGATTTGAGGCAGAATATCTATCTCTTATCTGACAGTCTATTTGGTGTGTGATACTATAGGCATTTAATGCCTTGATAATCAAATCTATATTTAGACAGTATTCACAGAGACATTCCCTGAAGCGGTGCTCTGTGAACGGAAGTACCTTTTTGGGTTTTAATCTGACAAAAGCACTATAGCTTACTGGACTTTCTACACTCTCTTTATATCTGCTATAGCTTGATCTAATGGAACTTTCCATTATTTTGCGTGTTTCCATATTTCCATTTACTCTTATTGGACCAGTCTCATTAGGAATGTCTTTACTGACTTCTTCAAAGAAGGTTCTCACTTCTTCTACTTTATTATCTGATAAAGCATCTATCCTTTTTTTCCTCTCTTCTTCCCATCCTGGAGAATTGCTCTTTATTAACCTTTTTCTTAGTTTTCTTGAGATTCCAAGTGAATGCATGACTGCTTTCCCTTTCAAAGTCATTGCATGAGCCAAAATACGCCTTCTGCGGATGTCTTGTTTATTTCTCTTGTATCTAAGTTTGTGTAATGTTTCTGTGTAAGATAAATGAGCATCCATTGCAAGTTTTCTTTTTACTTTTGATCCTGGACTCTCAACCCCAAGGCTATCCTCAATGCATCTCTTTGTTCTTGGTGACTGCGCATAAATTGCAGCAGCCACCGCTGAAGCTTTCAAAATTGGATTGTCTGGCATCATTTGCAACAAATCTGAAAGTTTCTTTTTCTGTCGTGACTTTGCCGTCCTTAATGCACCAGATTTTAGATCTGTACTACCAACTGTTGAATCTACTGTTGATGGTTTAGCCAAATTAGGGCTGATGACCTTCAAATTCTTATCTTGTCTGCTTTTCTCCGTTTAGCATTTATGGCATTCCTCTTCTGATGACTCATATTTTGTCTTTGTTTTTCTTCACGCCATTTCTGTCTCTGCACTTCTTGTGAAAGACGGGTTAATGGTTTTACTTGAGGAGCTTTCCCTTGATCTTTCTGTACTTCTGCTGACGGAGTCTTTGTAAATCTCGGTTTCTCTGTTTTGCATCACTTGATTGTCTGTTCTCTCTATAATCTTTAATTCTTGCTGTTTCAACTTCCCTGTACAATTTGTATAGATCTGGATCTTTCTTTAAGCTGTCTCTATACAATTTAGAGTACTCTTTCTGAGTTTTAGGCTGTTTCTTATTGGGAATAACATTCCGTGTATTTCTTTTGCCAACTGATTCCATCTAAAAAAGAAATGGAATGGTAATTTATGAAAGCTATATGCAGTTCCTTTCAGTTTTCTATTTATATAACATACAGACAGCTAAAACATAAATATAAAAAGGAAATTACTATATATATGTCACCCTCCAAAGTGATCCCATTTAGCTTGCTATCAGTTGTCGGAGGTTTTCAATGGAACACAGAGAGCATGGAACAATAATTGATTATAAAGTTTGTCTTATTGCAGCTATATAGAATTTGCACTCCAATGGCACGTTTAATTTATTGAGATATTCTATATGTAATATGTAACATAAAAATTCAGGGCAAACAAAAAAGTATGTTTCCTTTAGCACCTGAAAAAATTAGATTTGGTAGATAGGGAATTATTTTTATTCTTGAAGTGTTTTACCTAGAGTCTATGGGAGTAATTTTGTGATTTTAACAGTGCTTGGTGGATATTTATCATAACAAACTTTAAGTAGGGCAGGGACTGGAGTTACAGAAATTACCGACAATAGGGTGACAGTAAACTCCATTATTTTCATGACTTTATTTGCTATCTATGTGCTAATATTGAAACAAATTTACAAAAACTGTCAGTCTGGTATGATAGTTAAAATGACCTTTGGAATCACCTGTAACACACTTAAGAAATTCAGTTGAGTCCTTGTTATGAACAATAATAAAGGTTATTCTTAATGCAATAAAATAAAATTTAATGTACGAGATATTATATTTATAAGTTAGAAAAATAAAGTTCATGTGAACAGATTTTAAATTCATGGCATAATGGTTACAGTTCAATGAACCTTACTAAATCTCTTTACTTCTCGCGTTCATAACATTGGACATTAAATATCATGATGTAAAATGTGTCCTTGTTATGAACAATAAAAAAAATGTTTAGTCTTGTAGGCAAAATTCTTAAATATAATATTATTAGACTAAAGAAAGATTGAAATTACCAACAAAATTTTAAATTATTAAGAAATTACTAAAAGTCTGATGAAAACACTAAATCTGCTATCCATAAGTGTTCATAACAGTGGACACTTATATCATGATGTAAAATGTGTCCTTGTTATGAACAGAACCAAATTGTCGGTTTAGTATAGAAGACAAAACTGTTCTAAATGATATTCTCAGACAATGAAAAAATTCAAGTCACTAATTTTTTTCAAATTATTAAGAAATTACTAAAAGTCTGATGAAAACACTAAATCTGCTATCCATAAGTGTTCATAACAGTGGACACTTATATCATGATGTAAAACGTGTCCTTGTTATGAACAGAACCAAAATATCTGTTTCATCTTTTGACAATATTCTTACATTTAGAATTTCAATCATACTTTTTTCAAAATGATCTGGTAAATAAAGATTAACTTTTAGGAAATGTAAAAATTTTGAAAAAAATCCAAATTTCTGTTACTCCCAATGTTCATAACATTGGATGCTAAAATACTGATATGAAATGTGTCCTTGTTATGAACAAAGCATGTTGATTTAACAGGGTAATAAGTTTATCATCTTGCATCTCTATCCTAAATTGATGTTTTTTTGTTAAGAACATGTATTCATAACAGCTATAAAAGAATGAAGAAAAAGTAGATTTGCTTAAGAATAAGAGAAATTAACACTTGTTCATAACACAGAACCAGAAATTTTGGAGTCTTGGTTATGAACAGTGGTTTTCCTACCAAAAAAATCCTCTAGAATAATTCAGCACACATATGATATAATGATTTAATAATTTTACATTGTAAGTAGAAAAGTTTGTTTACATACAATTTTATTTCAAATAGAAAACAGGATTTGACTAATCGTTCATAACATAAGACACTTGTCGCTTTTTCTGTCAGTTTGAGGAGATCAGCTTTTTAAATGGATTTCGTTCATTTTACATTGATCAAGCAATATTAAAACTTGCATATTCTATTAATTAACCTTTTCTGTTCATCTTTAGCATAAGATCTTCTAAATTCATATGCAAAACAACTGAATAAAGTTATATTTAATAAGTACCCTTACCTTAGTTTCTGTTCATAACCACAGAGCCCAGGCTCGACACCAACCTTCCAGCAGCAATCTCAGCTTCTTGTGTAGTTGCACTAGTATGTGCACTACTTCATCAAAATATGTGTACTAGATTATTCCATTTTGTGTGGGGGGTGATCACTTGAACTTTTGTCCTAATTTAAAACCTGTCATTTTATGTTCATAACTTTTGGACACCATTTTCAATAGCTATGAATTTTAACCCCAAAAAATAGTTTATTCTGTTCTATATCACAAATAAAGTAAAAATTCTTTTTATTGTATTCTTTAGAAAAAAAAGGAAAATATATTCACATAAATATAATTCATGAACATTTTTTTATAGGTTTGCTTCTTATAGTTATGATGGACACCACAAGTTATGAACATAAAATCAGTTTTTGATTGAAGTTCTGTTTTGTATTGTACAAATATGGTCGCTAATTCATGTTTTTTCTCAAATTGCTGGGTCTCTGTTTCAGTTTATCACATTATTTTGTTATTTAAAACATAATAACATGAATTAGAGAGAATTCTTGTCATGGGGGTTTATCAATGTAACATTTGACATTGAAAATTTATGGCATTTAACGGGAAAAAAGGTGGTACAATTTGTCTAAGATGTTACATTCTAATAGTTTTTGTCTCATTAAGTTTCCACTATATATTTTATTGAGATATAAATGCATTTTTACCAAGAGAATCCCTCAGAAACATCATTATTTGATATTCAATAACACCTATAGGTAATGTACCCAGTATCTGATACAGTCACACGCAAGATTTGGATAAAAACGACGTAATAAAATGCATTGTTGCAAACACGAATTTATTGGTGTACATGACAAAATCACTAACAGCCGTATTATAAAAGTCGATAGGACTGTTTGTAAATTGGTCTTGTTTATACACTTAAATCAATACAACGGTGTTTAATTATATACTATAATGACAAAAACATCAGCAATATGATAACGGGTAACCGATCAGGTCGATAACAGGTGCCTCGTCGGTAACGGGTAACCTATTAAGGTATCCCGACCACAATTGACCACTTGGTCATTTGATTTCACGGATGTCAATTTATTTTCTTAATAGAGCAGACAGATAATGTTCGGCAAACATCGGAAATAATATTTGAGTAACGAACATGTTTACTCAAAACTGTTCACATTGATTCAAAGTTTGTTTGTTTGATGGTGTTTGATGGTGTTTTTTCAGCTATATCATGGCGTCCAGTTTTTATTGGGGGAGGAGGTCGGAGTACCCGGAGAAAACCCCCGACCTGCGGTAGGAAAACTGGCAATCCTTGTCAATTAAGATTGGAGTCGAGTACACCCTGCCTGCAGTGAGAATCGAACCCGCAATCTCAGTGTTGACAGATAACGTGATCAATAGTAGACCACTAGTAAACAATGTATTTAGTTTGTATCATGAAGTAGCAATATATATAATAAAGCTGTATTTCATGGTCGAAAAATAAAATTCAACTTAAATTATGGGTCAGATACCTTACGCCAATAGCAGATAATTCACTAAGTCGGGAACAGGTAACTCTTCGCATAACGGGTAATTCAACAAGCAAGTCGCTCACATGTATCATCCAGTAGGTCATTCGACTCGTCAATTTGAAACAGTTGCACACATCAAGTCCATAAAATTAAATGAGAAGAAGCACCACTTAGAACAAAGGTAATATGTTTGCCTGTTGTTCTTGAAAGTAAATACGTACAGACCCACTCTTATTCTGTACTGCTCAATTCTTATAATCGCAAGTAGCTTAGGTGTCCTATCATTCTCATACCCAAATTTTACAAATATGATAAAATTATATGGCGGCCGTTTTTAAATGCAGCTAATTAAATGTAAAAATTTTGGATAATTATTATAATGGTCAATTTAAACTGGTAGAAAAACAATTGGGCGAAAAAATATACATTAAATAATCTTTTTCTATGACCTTCCGTTTATTGTTCACCTAAAGCTGATTTAGGTGTATGCGATAGCATATTATGTTAGGTAGGGAATCGCATAAGGAAAACCTCACAATTTACGATAACATGTGATTGCTAAAACTAGAATTTTATAATTTGTAAAAAAAATTATGCTGTGTTATTGTTTAATAGAATGAAATAAAAAATCCTTTAAAGGCAGAAATGGCCGAATTTCTTGAAACAGGAAGTGGGCGAGGGACAGACCTGAAATGGAATTCCACGTTATGGGAGGCCATGCTGATGCTTCATACCAAATTTCAATAGAATGTTACTAGTAGTTGCTGAAAAAAATTGTTACGAAGATTTTTTCCCCGCCGGCCCGCACAACATACACCATATTATATCCCGGATTTTCACTGTGAAATCCGACGAAAAAAGATCAAATATAATATATAACCAGACCAGATGTAAACGAAAACACACCCAGACACATGCTCTCACAGTGTATTACGACAGTCAGTTAACCACAAATAAATATGGTCGTGAGGAGGCGGGAAAAGTATTGCGGTTTGTCCGATTAACATTGAACGTCACGAAAATCGTTGCAAACAATTCAATGTCTCTTGAAAACACACGTAGTTATCATGAAAACATTTTTGGATTTTTGTAATACAAATCTACAATATGGAATAACAAAAAAGACAGCAAAAAATGCATGAGCACACGGGGGTGTTATTTTTGAAATGGATGTAACAGCTATATTTTAGTGAATATTCAAATAGAGGTCTGTTTCCAAAGCGTTTGAAGGACGATATATTAGAATCCATATTATAATGACATAAACATTAAGAATATTATAACAGATAACCTGTTAATTATAGATTAACCATTAGGTCGATAACAGATCACACGTCGGTAACAGGTCACCCATCGAGTCGGAGAGGCCCACTCTCATTCTATACTATTCTTTACTAACAAAGTGAAACTTTAAAAAGAACTTCATATATATTATAGTATTTCTTATCAATAAAATTAAGTTTGTTTCAATTAAATAAACACAAATAATTTTAAAAGTTTTAAAGGTCGCCGAGACCAAGTTGTTTTAACAAGATGTCGTCTTGGTCATACCGGGACGATATATAGTTATATTTAAAATAATGAGCCACGACCCGAATGGCCCCGTGCGGGATCCGGGTGGCCAAAGGAATAGACCGCAGTCGTAAAAGGCGACTAAATAGCGCCCAGTACCCTGACCGGCGTGTCAGGTCGGTTTGCCTAAAGACCGACTGGGATGTGTGCCCCAGGTGGTTGAATGGGGTACCCCTGGCAAGCTGGGGTTGTCGGGCCATAATACGGAAAACCTGACCGCAAACCATATTAGTGCACCGTGTTGGGAAAAATGCCAGTGGCAATCTAAAATCCGTTACCCCTATTTTTCCTTGTGTCCCATCTCATTTTCATTCATAATCATTTCATGTTCATTTTATCATCCATTCCATGTTCATCGCCTGAATATAGCTGAAATAATGCTGCTCGGGCGTTAAACACCATTAATAAATCAATCAATCACGACCCGAATGTGTGTCATGCAACAGTCCATTCACTATTAAACATGTCTTGATTGACTGTGTGGACGTGGACCACATTCGGGAACGTTTCTCTAGTGTATATACATATTTTAATTTATATAAAACTGTCGCAGGCGACACAATTTTAAATTTTTTAAAAGAAATTAATTTATTTAATAAAATTTAATTCCACTACTAAATGTGATGCTCCATATCTTTTGTTGTTTTAAGTACAATTTTTATCTGTATATATTCTCATTATTGTATGTGATTACGCTTTTAGTATAAAGTGAGGCATGACATACTAACAAGTAAAAAACTATAAGTGTCACGTCCTGAATATAGCTGAAATATTGCTTGCTGGACGTTAAACAACAATCAATCAATTAATAAATTTGATAAAACAAGATCCGCTGGTATTAAATAATCTACAGTAATTTGACATGAGAGCATTATCATTATTACTATTGTCGTGGTAATGCCCTCTCCAATAACAAGCTTCATAAAACTTTATTTTTAATTTTATTAAAAAATATATGCACATATACAACCTAAATAAGAAAAAAAATGTCATAAAGACAGCACTCGGGACAGTGGTACTCCCTTTAACATTGATGATGTCCTTGCCTTTGGCTCGGGCATTATCAATGTTTCAGGCAATACCACTCTCCCTTGTGCAGTCAAGATATCATGACAATGCCCTCTACATAAGCAGCTGTTGTATAAGTATTTTGTTTTCCCCGTTAAAGTTGATACATTTTAACAATATGATGCAATAATTTATTATTCATATTGTAGGATTAAGGAGATTTTTTTGTTATGATATTCTAATAAAAAGAAGAACAGCCATTTGACGTTGTGATTTACTTATAAAAATACAAAGGCAAGGCTAAAAATACAAAACTTGGGGCAAGTCTAATTGCAGGTGTACATAAAAATTGCCTAATAAAAAAAGAAACTTCAATTAAACTGACCTTCTATTTCCTAACTGTCCTATCTTTTTCACGCCTACATTTTAAAAATTTCTGATCAATTGATATGGAGGCCGTTTGTAATAGCAACTAATTTAATGTGAAAAAAAAATTGGACAATTATAATTATTATGGTCAATTTGAACTGGCTGTAACTTGTTATTCAACTTTAATATCAATAACTGTCATTTTTCTATAGTCACTTAAAAGTAATCTGGAAAAATTAATAGGCGAAACAAATTATAATTGACATTTTCTGAAATAATCTTGTTCTTTGACCTCTCGTTTATTTTCACATACAAGAGGTGACCCGAGTTTTAGCTATTGTATACGAAAGCATATTAAGTTTAATTGAAAATCGCATACAGAAAACTTTACATATGTAATATTAAATATAGATGTTTGTGTATTATGTATTGATTTATACCGCGTAATAGTTTAATAGAACGATATAAAACACGGTCGAATATAATATAATCAGTAATAGATGGAATATATGACAAGATCTACTCCTCGATTCTTATAACCCCGTGTGGGACCCCGGGTACAGGAGCATAGGCCCACGTCTTCCTCAGCCTGCAGTAAGAGTCTGCTAACAGAGGCAACCCTTGCCGTGTGTTGCGACCCGTGTCGATTACATGATAGGATTTCAGTAGGCCGGGTAAACGTTCCCGATAACTTACTGAAACCCTTACTTTTTCTAGACGGGAAATCGAGATAGCCCGGACTCCGATGAATTGACATGTGACGTCTTGTCCTTTTTGAATCCTCCTCATTTAAGCTACTCTATTACATCATTTTCCTTTAAACTATTCTAAGAAATGCATTTACCATTTGATAGACCGCTTCCTTACAGGATTTTGCAAAGACGGTGGCTGAAGGGCGAAGCTTCATAAGCACTATAGAGGAAACATGATTGCCGTGATGGTGTTAGGAAGGGATCCTGGTGGTTGAGAGATCACTGTCTGCTGCATCTATTGTGCGGGTCAGCGGGTTTCGATTTTCAATACACCACGTTGGCCCTGACTTCCGGAAGACCGGATGGACCCGGTTCGGTCAATCGGCTGGTCACGCCGAGCCCTTAACAAGCTTGTCGTCATTTTTCTTATCACGCGATCATATCTTGTGAATTTCAGTTACAAAGTTGTTTAGATACAGCTGTTAAGAAGGCGGTGGCTCATGAGTCAATCGAGTAGATAAGAGTTTCGAACTGTTGTTTCGCCAGTTAACTCTGGCATGAAGCTTGCGTTTATTAAGAAATTCATTTATTTGAGTATACCACCCTTGGAACACCAGATTCTTTCTGCTGGTGATTCGCATAGACAAAGCATTGACCCTGTTGTCACTCCGTGGAGGGTGGATGACAAGGGTGGTGAACCGCATTTTTCTCATCATGGCTACTGAAACACAAATAAAAAAAGTCCTACACAAAGCCTAGTGGAATTGTGGTATTATTTATATTGCAAAATCCATTCCAAATCTCAGCCCTTACCAGTAATCAATACAAGCTGTTTTTACAGATGAATTTGACACCCAAATACTAATATGGAGAAATATATGTATTATTAGTATACATTCTTATCATAATCCAAAACCTATTCTAAATTTAGGGCCTCACTTCTACCTCTTCAAATCATTTTGTTTGTATTTTTAACTATTTTGGCTATGAGCGTCTTACACGAGTCTGCAGGAGACAATGCCGTATTTACCTTGATTTTGTTGATATGTTGATCCCATATATTTAAAAGCTACCAACTAGGCATTTATAACCAAATCATGATCAAGAAATGCTAGTCGAATCCAGAGAAGTCAGTTGATGGCTTATTTTGTTGTGACTTGCAAAGTTCAATTTACTAAAGTGAAAAAAAAATGAGAACAATAGGCAGCACATGCATATTCAATTAAACTAAAGTTAACAAAACATGTCTTTAACCTTTCTTAAGTCATCATTCTTTACAAAAGGAAACATTAAGAAAATATAAATGTCATCGACCCTGTTCTGAGTAATTGTGAAATGCAATTATGTTTCAACGAAATTGAAAAATCTTATTATGACACCCATAGATCCATGAGCAGACTGGATAAAAACAGTATTAAAATTTTACCGTACGCTTTAGAGCCCTAAAAGGGATGGTTTTTTTAATTAGCTGTTACATTAACTTAATACTTAATATTTAAAAACTGTACAGTTTTCAGTTAATTTTTAAACTAGTCATACATATACTGATGTAGCTCTGATTGCTTGAAAAAGAAGACTTATAGAAGAAACATATATTTTATTATGAAATGATAGGCTGTTACAAGCAAAAGTTTTATCTAAATTATCTGGAATACTTAATTCTAAACAAGGTGTACATGGAACATAAAAGGTTAATAAGGATGAAGACAAGATTTTATCTATAATTTTTTTCCAAATAATTATGTTTTGGTGTAATTTGCATGCAAATGCCAAGAACGAATTTATATTACAAAAGATTTCCACCATATTGAATTGTGGGATTGACCAGAAAAGTAACAAATGTAAAACGTCTGTGTAAGTATGTAGATAATTCATCCCATGTTAAATACAAAAAAAAATTACCTTGAAAAAATCAGTGTCCGATATAAAAACAAGAAATCCTGCAGGCAAATCAGTGATGCTCGATGCCATTTGTCAATATAAAATTGTGAGCATTTGAAGGGAATAAATTGTCATTCTAGGGATATATGGTATGTAAGTAAACAATGAAGTCTTAATTTCTGATTCTCTCACAATGAATTGCAAAAATGCACACAAGCTGCAAATTCTTCTAGATTGCAAAATAGGAGACGGAGATATTGATAATAATTTTCTTTCAACAGATCAACGTCAAAGTCTTGACAAACAGCACAAGCGTCGGAATAATCAAAATAAGGTTCAAAAATAATTAATCCAACTACTTTAAGAACAGCCATTATTATCACATGGTAAAAACCCTTAAAAACATTTACTCATGTTTTTTAATACAAAACAAAATCAGTCACACAAATGCACAAAAAGTTCCACAAATCAAGGAAACATCTGTTCATCAAAAGTCTCACACACACACCAAAGTCCCACATATCAAGGAAACATTTGTTTATCAAAAGTCTCACAAGCACACAAAAACTCCACATATCAAGGAAACATATGTTGATCAAAACTCTCAAAAATGCACATAAAGTCCTACATTTCAAGGAAACATCTGTTCATAAAAGGTCTCACAAACACACCAAAGTCCCAAATATCAAGGAAACGTCTGTTTATCAAAAGTCTCACAAACACACAACATGACTCAGTTCCATTGTACATGAATCTATCTCGGCTGCTTTTATAACTTAAATTGAAAGTCGTGTAAAACTAGATCTTGAATATCTTGACGGATGTTAACATTCCAATTAGAGAAAAAATTATCCCATCGTTTCAACGAAAAATTAATTTGAATTACAATGATGACGAAAATCAACTGTAGACATAACGTATTCGAAATCAACAAAATGTCATCCATAGTTGATGACTTAACATGTGACCGACAAAGAATCATGGGATTTGAGATTTAACCCTACAAGCATTTACACTGAACCCCACAGATTGATGTAATTCCATATACATTATACAAACCATCCTAAGTATCCGGCTATACTACTTGCTATTTGTGACAATAACCATAATAAGAAATCCCCCTTACCAATTTTTTCATGTAAAAATATATATGATACTTATTATTTATACATCAACAAAATTTCTCTGGGTTGTTTGGATTTGGGATGGCAAAAGCATTAAGTTTTGTACATAAAATGCTTGTTAATGTCATCAATTTTTAAGCGCTTAATTTTTTGTGTGACTTTTAAATAACCATGATAACTCCTTTTCCAACATGAAAGGGCACATGGCAAATGGTGAGATGATTTTCCGAAGGTCTCAATAGATATACATGTAGACTGACAGTATTGCCATATTGGTTCATCGATCAAATGTTTGACTAAGTTAGCTAACAGTTTTCTTTTACTTGCCAACATTTAAAAAAATGCAGAAAAGAACTACAGCAATTATAACTCCTAACAACAACAAAGCAAGAATTTGCCAGAACTTTTTGTTTTGCGCATGTTTTCCATGTCACTTTCAGCAATTAAACATCGAATGAGAAGATTTCTGTGATTTTTGATTTCAAAATTTACTGCATCATCCATTTTGATCTTTATTGGAATATGCGATTATGGGATTTCATGTAGATGTATGGACATTAAAAGTCTCATCCCACATATCGGGTAAACATCTGCTCATCAAAAGTCCCACACCAGAAAACTCTGACATTTGAGAAGCATCTGCTCATCAAAAGTCCCACAAACACACAAAGGTCCACTACCAGAGAAACATCTCTTCATTAAAAGTCTCACAAACACATAAAAAGTGCCACATATCAGGTAAACATGTTCATCAAAAGTCTCACAAACACAAAAGGCCACATACCATAGAAACATCTCTTCATCAAAAGTCTAACAAACACATAAAAAGTTACATATATCAGGTAAACATCTGTGCATCAAAAGCCTCACAAAGACACAAAAGTCAACATACCAGAGAAACATCTCTTCA
Source organism: Limnoperna fortunei (assembly GCA_944474755.1). Lineage (NCBI taxonomy): Eukaryota > Metazoa > Mollusca > Bivalvia > Mytilida > Modiolidae > Limnoperna > Limnoperna fortunei. The sequence goes on from OX104123.1 coordinate 64,529,811, forward strand.
TCAAAAGTCATAAAAACACATAAAGCTCCACATATCTGAGAAACATCGGTTCATCAGAAGTCTCACAAACACATAAAAGTCCCACATATCAGAGAAACATCTTCAGCAAAAGTCTCACAAACATACAAAAAGCTCCACATATCTGAGAAACATCTGTTTATCAAAAGTCTCACAAACACACAAGTCCCACATATAAGGGAAACATTTGTTCATCAAAAGTATCACAAACGCACAAAAAAGCTCCACATATCTGAGAAACATGTATTCATCAAAAGTCCCACATCAGGGAAACATCTGTTCATCAAAAGTCTCACAAACACAAAAGTCACTCATATCCGGGAAACATCTGTTCATCAAAACTAGCACAAACACAAAAGTCCCACAAATCAAGGAAACATCAGTTCATTTAAAGTCACCAAGTGATGACACAAGCTTATTTGCTCACACTAATATGGAACATACACATAAAAGTCTTACAGAATAAACATATCTGTTTATCAACAGTCTCAAAAACACATGTCTTGCTGTCAAGTTATCTTATACAATTATAGCCTTGAAATTAGGTCGATATTAAAACATATCAACATTAGAACAACATATCGATCGACAACGAAGTTGGAGTTAGTTACGTTATCTTCGTGTCGTTTTTATTCATATCGACCGTATTTAAAGGCTATAATTGTTGAATTCCTTTTTATTCGTGGGGTATCAATTTTCGTGGTTTTCGTGGGTAGGCTGATCCACGAATTTACGAATCCAACGAAATATTAACTCTTGTATTGTTATTATGGATGTGATCTACGTTTTACAATGTGGACCGATGCTCTATGTCATTGAAGTATATTTTTAATAGGTTTCAAGCTATGGGATCAGCCAATCTTTAATAAATGTACCAGATAAATACCTTGGATATCAAAGTCAGTCATTTAAAATATCTCAGATAAGTTTTTGCCATGTTTATTTGGTGAACTACAAATGATTTCATCCGTTTTTGTGCAAGTCAGTTGTACTTCCGGTTTATTAAAATGTTTTTGTGTAAAGTGTTCATTTTATGTGTATAGAAGTGTTATAATGTATCTTGTAACTTCATATGTTCTTTTCAAATAAAGTATATGAAAAACAATGCAAGATTTGTTATATAATTTTATTACAGTTGATAAATAACAAGAGTGGACAACAACACATTAAAACACGACAAAATAAAGCACTACATTCATTTGCACTAAAATAATTGTAGTTTAAATAGAAAAGCACTGGAATAAGACTTGTATCATTACCAGTCGTGTCACACTTTACATCGAAATTGTCACTGAATGTTTATAATAAACCAGCTTTGCGGAAACCAAGCTGTATCAGGTCTTTACGGGATTCCATGTTGCTGTGTGTCGAGATAATCCACTTAGCGTGTATAGGCTTAAGGACTGAGGTCTTTAAATCAACAACTACGTTCCTGTCCTTCTCACTGTTGTCTTCTTGTTGGTTAATCTGCTCGATGACCTGTGCAGAATACCAGTTGTGGAAGTGCGACTTTAGCTCTTCTTTGTACTCGCGGTTGACAGAAAGGTCCAACGGTTGAAGCTTATCGGTACATGCAGCGGGTACAAACAGCGGCACGATGTCGTTGTCCTTAAGAAAGTTGAGGAGCTTTTTACCACGGTGGGCCTTGAACACGTCGAAGATGGCGATTGCTTTCTGGTTGTCCTTAATGAGCGGAAGCGATTCACGAACATCTTCTACGTACGGGATGATCACATTGTTGACATAACGGACCATGGTATCTTCGTTGCTCCAGTGTAGGTGCAATCCCAACTGTCCGGAAAGTCTACACCCTTCGGCAAACAGCGGTCGGTCTTTCCAGCGTAGATGAGCTGTGGTGAAAGTAAGGTCCCGGCTTTAGTAACGGCGAGAAGGAGAGTGATCTGGCGTTTTTCGTCAAGTCCTGTGATGGAGATCTGTTGAGTCCCTTGCTGCTCCATGGTCCAATCGCCGCCGGGTACGAGCTGACAACCTGTCTGGTCCCAGTTAATGATGAGGCTGTCCGGTACGTTGTGCTCCTGTGTCACCTTACTTATCATGTCCGTATAGGTTTTACTGATGGCGTCGAAGTCCTCTGGTAGATGCTTAATGGCTTTGGTACCCTTACGTTTGACATATCCCATACGACGGAGAAGCGACCTGGCGAAAGTCTTGGTGATGTTGATGTGTCCACCATAGCGTTCCAAGCGTTGACGGGCAAACTTGGTCACAATAGCCTCGGTGGCAGCCATAACGATCCTTACATTGATAACACCACCATTTACACGAACCTGACGGATCCAGTCCTGTACGTTGGAGTCTAGATCACCAAGCATTAGTGGGTTTCCACGAGGCGAGCGTGGTAGTGTAGTAAGGTCCGTACCAACTAAAAAAAAAAATTTTATACTAGTAAGAAATTTAGCGATTAATTTTTTCTATCAAATTTATAATCATGTCCGGTTGACTGAAGCCATAAAAACTTCATAACCGTTATATAAACACCCGTAGGGTAGTTTCAAACAAAAGTAATCACTTCGATCACCATAAATCAATTAAAAGTCTAGCCAGGTGTTTTTTTAATGTTGTTCAGATTATAAAGTTAATCAAATCAAATTAGGATTGATAAATATGGACATTAAAAAACCAGTTTATTTTCGTTGGATAGTTTTGAAATTTTAAAGATTTATTTGCTTGATTAAAATATAAAATCGGGGACAGGCACGTGTTAAACATATTTTATTTTTTAAAAATAAGATTTCTTTTCGCACCTTTCTTCTTAAGCTTGATATAGCTGTCTCTCATACTGCGTATGGTACTCTCGCTAACTATGCGACCTAAGTCTGCAGTGAACTTTCTGGAAGCTCTGGCTACCCCGTTGTCGACTGCATATCTGGCGATCTTGGCACGGGTGTCTTCGTCGTATATACCATAGTCGCCCCGCTTTCTTTTTCTGGACGATGCGTCTAAAGTGATGGTGTTGACGGCATCGTTAGCTGCTTGGGTAATCAAGGCATCTTTAGTAGATGCACAGTCGGCTGGGTTAGGTAGTCCTGGTGTAGCGGGTTCCTTCGTTTTAATCGAGCCGGATTTTAACCACTGTGTCAAAGACATGTTTGCATGTGTTAATAGAAAGTAAATTAATTTACTTCTCTATTTAAATGATCTTGAGTACTTGAGTAAATTAAATTAGCTTGGGTAAGTAAAATAATTGACTTGATATAAAATCTTCAGCTAGGCAATGAGCTTGGGTCGATCTTTTGTTCACCTAACTTCACAGCTTAATGAAGTAAAACAATCACAGCTCGTTAACACATTAATTAATGATAATAACATAATTATAAAGGAATTTGTTGGCATATGTTTATTTAATTAAACAACAAATATGCTTTGATCATCTTTATTAGGTTGTGAAGATCGATATCTTCATTAAATGAACACTTTCATGTGCCGACGCTAAACGAGTAGAGCCAAATACCACAAATTTTTTTTTCTTCAAATCACAAATCCACGAATTTACGAATCCTCGAACTTGCAATTTTGGGTAAAACCACGAAAATTGATACCCTCGAATTTAAGTACTTTCACAGTACTTTTAATTGATATTGTTATGCACATTTGTATATCCTAGTATTATAAAGGAATTTTGCTCAATGTTTCTTTTGATTAGTTAACTGTTTCAGGGACAGTCTATACTAGTATAGAATGTCCCTGACTGTTTTGACTTTTTGTTCTCATTTCCAATTTCATTTCGCCCCGTGCGGGATCCGGGTGGCTAAAAGAATAGACCGCAGTCGCGCTAGCTTGTCGTAAAAGGCGACTAAATAACGCCCAGTACCCTGACCGGCGTGTCAGGTCGGTTTGCCTAAAGACCGACTGGGATGTGTGCCCCGGGTGGTTGAATGGGGTACCCCTGGCAAGCTGGGGTTGTCAGGCCATAATACGGAAAACCTGACCGCAAACCATATTAGTGCACCGTGTTGGGAAAAATGCCACGTTCCTCGCACGTTAAAGAACGCTGCTGTAGTATTCGCTATGAGTAGGGATTTCGATCCCGCTGCAAGAGGCTAAATTGCCCGACCCTATCTATCCTCCTATTTGCCAGTGGCAATCTAAAATCCGTTACCACTATTTTTCCTTGTGTCCCATCCCATTTTCATTCATCATCATTTCATGTTCATTTTATCATCAATTTCATGTTCATCGCCTGAATATAGCTGAAATATTGCTGCTCGGGCGTTAAACACCATTAATCAATCAATCAATCCAATTTCATTTCAATATCAGCCAAAATTATGAAAACTTTCAATTCTAAGATACAAACAAACAAGCAACATACTTAATAATTTGCATTTTTTTCAGAATATACATTATATCCTAATTTTCAACCCGGAAATAGACAGAAGTCAATTCTGATTGAATCTTTAAAGGAGAATTTCAAATTAATCTTAAAATAGCCGTGCAATATGTTTTATAAATATAACCATGCAACATCACTTTTCTATCAGCCGCTTTCAACGAACCTTACCAAATACAGCATGTAACAGGGTTTACACAAATCAAATTTATAAAAAAAAATAAATAATATTACCAAATATTGCAAGTCTATTGTAAATCGTGTTATTTTGGTTGTAGTTTTATTTTGGTTTATTTGGCATTTTTGAGCCAAAATTAAACACACCAAAATAAAGCATACACCAACCTTTTACATGCCAATATAGAGGACCTGTTAGACAATATTGTAAAGTCTACGACTTAAATTATAGATATTATACAACCGGGTGTAAAGAAAATTAGTGTACATTTGTATGCATATTTCCTTAAAACGATTGTTAAGGAACACAATGCATGAATTTCTATTCATACATAATTATGTCTGACTTATCAACAATGATTTCCTCTGTTGATAATAAAAATAACACCATTATCTACATTCAATCAAGATATACTGCTGGAATACAAAAAATACAAGATAGATGTGAAAGAAATACAATAAATCATTTTGGTTCATATTCGAAATTTTTTTACAATTGTGTGCCAAAACCTGTTGGCCAGATTTCCGCCAGTTTTTTGCTCTTGTCAATTGCCATAACACATTCAGATTTTGAAGGACAAGTTCTGGTGCGAAGTTTTTCTTTGAAGTATCTTTTCATTTCTTCAATCTCATTCGAGGACCATCGAACTCCAGTTCTTTTCTTCTTTTCAATCTGTTCATCTTTATGATCATCACCACTACTATCACCATTGTCACTTAATTCCGATAAATCTTCTATTTCTGGATCCTTATCTCTGGTTTCTTCATTAATTATTTTTATGTCCTCCCATTATCACCTTCTTCAATACCATCTTTATCCTGAATTCTTTCGAATATGATATTTAAAAAAGTTTTCAAACGTAAAAGAACTGATCCGTTTGTCCATGGGCCACGAGTCACCTCATAACTTATATTCTTAAAGTGGTAAGGAACATTATGTAAAATACAGTCGTGACATCATGCTATTGTTCTTGCATTTTTCAAAGTTAATTTTTGAAAAGAAATATAAAGAAAGTATAAAATTTGATAAATTTTGAAACAATAGCATCATACCTAGATTCGAACCCACAATCTATATCACCACTGTCCATACCATTAACCACACAGGTAAGGACAAGTCGACTGAAATCTGTACAGTTAGGGCATTTAAATCCTACTGCTTATATTAACACTTATATACTATATAAAATTTATATTGTTGTTATGGTTAAATTTAACATCTATAGCATTTTTTTATGTTTGAACTATGTTTTAAGTAACATATAAGCACCTCAGACTTGTCCAATATTTTAACAAATGGACTTTTTTCGGCTTATAACCTTTACATAGAAAATTCTATAAAATAAGCTAAGTCTTACTCATTAACAGTGCAAAATCGAATTATCTTATGACAACAATGAGCTTTAACATTACATATTTTTGTGGTGGTATAAAAAACATGTTTTTTTTAGATTCAATGAAGTGTGAAAATGATGTCAAAATTAAATGACAAATATGACGACCTGTAGTTTACAACAAAATTCATTTGTTAAGGCATATTATAAAAATATGGATTATGTTGAACATCTTTGCAGAAATATTAAAGAGTCTTCTCAAAAGTTTTATTTTATGCTGATTAAAACCCTTTCTGTACCTACTACTTTAGTAGTAGTTTTATGGAAAATGAACCCTTTGAAAAGTGTTTGTTTCTATAAAACTGCTACAAAATGGCCAGTGAATCAGCTGTTGGTGATGAGATTGGTGGTTAAAAGTCAGCAGCTTTGGGTAAAAATTCTTAAATTTTAATTTAATGGTATTTCCATACACAAATTGGTGTATATAGCTGTGTCTGCAAATGCTGATCTAAGTATTTGGCGGCAAAAATATTTTTATGACTATTATTGCAGGCAAGACAATAATACAATTAGAATCTGTTAAAGTTCAAAGTTTTGGAAAAATAATGATATTTTTTAGCTGCTACAACAGTTATTATTCTCCTCATTCAACTAAGATATCATTTAACAATATAACTGTAACATGCTTTAGGTTCTCTTTTCAGGAATAGTTTATATGATAGCCAAAATTTGCATTTACATCGAGCAAGAGTTAATTCCTCCAATTTTTAATAAAATCCATACAATGCAGTTTCTCATGAGAAAATTTTTTTTAAAGAGTTAACAGAATACAGACACATGGCCTAGTGACTTTCTGTATCTTATGTAGAAGAGATTACTAAGCAGTACTTCAGGGACTGTGTCTCCTTTTGGGCGCTGGTTTAAATACCACACTATCAATCACTAGTCAAGTACTCTACAGTGAGAGTTTGATTTGATTCCTTTTTACTTTACAAAAACGGCTTGCTCAACTGTATGTAAGTAGGTTCATCAGTTACCTGCCCAAGGTCTGCGATTTCCTCCGGGCACTCCAGTTTCCTCCGCTAATAAAACTGCGTGCCCTAAGTAACCCATGTGTGTTAAAAACCCCAACAGCCCAACCTTCAAAATTACTTACCATTCAATTCAACATCATTTAACCCTTTTTCTTTGACTTCTGGTGTAAGATTGAGGTCCTGCAAAAGCATCAACTTTGCCATCTCAACTCTCTCAATAAATCCTGACCTTTGTCTGTAATGATTTAGATAAACTGCTTTGGTGTGACCTAAATAGTGACATGCCCACTGTATGTCTGCATCAGTCAGATTTAATACCTTCAAATAAAAAGTATTTGAATGTTTTTACATTTCATAACAAATACATGAATAGAAAACCAGCTTCTTACATTTTAACTAATTTATTATCAGACTTCTTGATTGAAATCGGTTAAGGCGACAGTAGTTCTCGTCAAAAGTAGTCGATCCACTTTTACAATGACCATGATAGTTTTCTGCCAGCATTGACGTTAAACTGAAAATTGTTCAAGTCTGCTCAATACCCAAGCTTAATGACAAAAAGTAATAAAATGCTCGTTTTCTAGCTGATAGTTAATTAAAAAGTCGGGGGTATATAGTGGTCCTCATGTCCGTCCGTCCGTCCACATTTAGTTTCCGAATGATAATTCAAAAAGTTTATATCCGATTTGAATGAAAATTCGGAATATTGTTACATATCCAATTGGTAAGAAGCCTATCGATTTTGGGGGAAATCCGTCAAATTTCAAGGTCACAATCCACGTAAAACGTTAGAAATTTTAACAAAAAAGATGTTTCCAGATAATAACTCGAAAAGTTTGCATCCGATTTGAATAAAACTTTTGGGATATTGTTATATATAAGGTACTAGAAAGGCTTCTAATTTTTGACCCATTTTCCGTCCATAATTAATACTCCATAATTTTCGAGTGTCAGATTGTCTTTTCGTTCTTCAGTTGATTTATTTTGTTGTAAAACTAGTCATTCTGAATACATCTGAATAATTGCTTTATAATTTGTTTTATTATGTCTCAGCTATGTTGGTTGAAAGTTCTCTGATGATGAATGATTTTTGACACTGATCGAATCAAAATTTAACGGGACTTATTCTGTTCTGTTTCGGTACTTAGTAGGTGTACTGGCTCACTCCACATCATCACATGGTTCGTCTGGTTAAATAAAAGTCGATACAAGTACAAGCCATTTTATTGCAAAAATAAACAGTTTAGTAGAATTCATTTATTCGACGCTTTTTAAGCACTAATTCTACGATGTGATATTTGAAGTCGTCTGTCATCTTCAATACTCTTGACAAAAGTCTCTGATAAAACTCAGCAGCAATGTCCTCTTTTTCAGTGTCTGTTCTGGGTGAATCTAAATTATTTATAACAGACTGACAAGTTAATGTTTTTATTATTCTTGTAATTTTTGTTGCGTCTTCCACTGTAATAGCACCTAAAATAATATTTATGTAAATTATCTTATGGTTAATTAATTGCATACCGATTACATAAACAATCGAATATTCGTGCACAAGTGGGCAAAATTATTTAGACTTTCACTTTTATTCAAAGTAAGTAAGAGCTGGCAAAAACGTGATTTTATTATAAAAATTGTCAATAAAAGGCGTTAAATCCCATTGCAACACACACTTAATTTCCACATATCTGTAAATCCGACTTGACAATAAACAGAATCGATTGATTGATTGATTGTTGTTTTACGTCCAGCAAGCAATATTTTAGCTATATTCAGGACGTGAGCATTAGAATTTTAATTCAGTTATTTAAAGAATATCCATCCTTTCTAAAACAAGGTCTCATACAATAATATGAGCATATATACATATAAAAAGAAAACTAAACCAATAAAAACTATTCAATATCGCAATTTAAAATCCAATTAAATTTTTCTGTATAAATCAATTTCCTTTAAGAACTGTAAAATAGTGTCGCCAGCGACAGTTGTAAATAAATTATTATAAGAATTAACAGAATAAAAACGTTCCCGAGTGTGTGCCACGTCAACACAGTCCATCAAGACATGCTTGATGGTATATGGACAGTTGCATGGCACACACTCGGGTCTTGGTTAATGGTTTAAAATATAACTGTGTCGTCCTGGTATGCCCAAGACGACACCTGGTAAAAACCACTTGGTCTCTACGACCTCTACAAGATTTTAAATTATATATGTGCAGAAGTGGTTGGATCTCATGAAGTTTATTATGTACTTCGAGATCCCAACCACGCTGCCATAGATTAGATATGTATTTAAAAATATATAATTTAAAATCAGTAAAAGGAATTTTACAATTAATAATAACATTTTCTAAGGCAGATTTAGCCTCTCTGCCCACGACTGTGTTTCCATGGATTCCTACATGGCTGGGAATCCAGAAGAACACAACCTCTTTACCTAAACTTGTCAGCGATTTATAAATTTGAATTATTTTTAAAATAAATGGATTTTTAATTTTAGAATTTTCATCTGCCTGAAGACATGACAAAGAATCGGAGCAGATAATAAATGTGTTCTCATCTGACGAACCAATAATTTTTAGTGCAAGAAGGATAGCTTGCGCTTCTGCACTAAATACAGAAGAAATGGAAGGAAGGCGGCGTGTTTCGACACGCTCTCCAAAGACAGCGGCCGATGCAACTTTATCGCCGTCCTTCGATCCATCTGTATAAATTGCATAATGGTCAGGATAGTGAGATTTTATTTCTGCAAAGTGTTGTTGAATAATTAAAGGGTTTGTGTCAGACTTTTTATGGTTTCTAAGATCAAAAATAAATACCGGTTTTATTCTGATACCAAAAGGTTGAATTTTATTTGGATGTTTTTCAAAAATTTTTCGTAAAGAGGTTTGAAAACACAGTCGTGGGCCGGGTTGCCAGGATACGCCTTCAATTTGGTTGCATATTGCAAAGCGAGTTTAATTCTTCTTTGATACAAAGAAGGCTCGTTTGCTTCTACATATAAACTATTTACAGGTGTGGTTCTAAAGGCATAGGCATAGTCGCAATCCTTGATGATGAACCGTATCAAGGATTTTGACATATGACTTGCGAGCAGAACCATAAATAAAACAACCATAATCCAATTTAGATCGAACCAGCGATCTATAAAGATTAAGTAAAACGTCGCATTCAGCACCCCAGTCGGTGCTGGCTACGACTTTTAAAATATATAATGCCTTTAGGCATTTATTTTTTAACATTTTGATATGGGGTAGAAAGGTTAGCCTTGAATCAAATATGAGACCAAGAAAAGTAGTTTCCTTTACAATTTTTATAGGATTATTATGTAATTTTAATTCGGGATCAGGATGCATCTTTCTCTTATTACAAAAATGCATCCCCACGGTTTTTGCAGTGGAGAATTTAAAACCATTCTCCATTGCCCATTTCTCTATTCTATTTAAACATAAATGCAGTTGACGTTTAATATTATTCATGTTTTTTCAACATATAGAGAACCATCAATATTATCTTTTAAAACTTGAACAAGGCTATTAATTTTGATACTCAATAAAGTGACAGAAAGGATGCTTCCCTGGGGAACACCCATTTCCTGTTCAAAAGGGTCAGATAGAGTAGAATTTACCCTAACTTTAAATTCTCTGTCAGATAAAAAGTTTGAAATAAAGGTAGGAAGTCTACCTTTCAACCCCATATCGAAAAGATGTTTCCATGTTGTGTCATATGCTTTTCTAAATCGAAAAAGATAGACACAACATGTTCATTTTTGGCAAAGGCGTTTCGAATATACGTTTCAAAACGTACAAGATGATCTATGGTACTTCGCCCTTGTCTGAATCCACATTTGATATTTGAAATTAGGTTGTCGGTATGATAAAATGAACACCTCTACAAAATGAGAGCTTTAGTGTCAAAGTATTGCTTAGTTATATACTCAGTATTATCAACTGCATTACAAATCATCATATAGGAACGGCTGAGCAAGATAACAGTCCACGTTAAAAGACAATCTTTACATTGACCTTGGACATACACACCAATATTTAAATTAGACTCCCTCAAACCGTCCGACCAAGGGCATTAAGTTGTCGGTGTAGGACGTAAAAAACTCCCCAAGTCAAGTCAAGACTCCCTCAAAAACAACACTGGAGAGTGTTGAAAATTGAACTAGCAGCTGTAAAATGATTTAAATGTTGACATGTTTTCAAGTAATCATTTGGAAATTGTCAGTTGTTAACAAAAAATTGAAATCGGGTCGTCATTTTAAAGGACTTATCAGTCGTTCAAAATATAAACAAGAATCTGTTGACGCGTTTTTAAGTTATAATTAGAAAATTACAGAGGAACGGACATATAAACGGACGGACGGACACTCATATCTATACGTACAGTATCACATACTACCCCACAGCTTTGTGTAGATTAGCGGGGTATAAAAATGAAAAGAGAAAAAAGATAAAAGTCGACTTAAAAATCAGAACTCATTTATACATACATCGTGAGAAAAACTGTTATGTTTGTTTGTTTGTTTGAATGGTGTTTTAACGCCAATTTCAGCAATTTTTCAGCTATTTCATGGCGTCCAGTTTTTATTGGGGGAGGAAGCCGGAGTACCCGGAGAGAACCCCCGTCCTGCACCCTGCCTGCAGTGAGAATCGAACCCGCAATCTCAGTGTTGACAGACCACGTGATCAATAGTAGACGAAATACCTTGACCACTCGGCCACCGACGCCCCAAAACTGTTATGAATTATTTATTATATATATATATATATATATATATATATATATATATATATATATATATATATATATATAATTGGCACACTAAATTCCAACACAACTAGAAGTTACATAATTATATTTCACAAGTACTTTCACGTCTTCCGACGATCTTCAGGTGAATGAATGAATATATATATATATATATATATATATATATATTTTCGCTAATATGCATTTTATAATTATAATAAACATTTAATAACTAAAAAACTTTTTAAATGTTTAGATTGTTAAGGAAAATTGCAAACCAGTCGTTTATAGATTTTTTTTTATTGATGTTGAAGAAATTCCATTGTCACCTGGTAATCATTATTAGTTTTCTGCAGTATTGAGACATACGGTTTGATGTTATTTCTGATAAATATCTTCAACACATCTTCTAGTGTTAGAAATAGTATGACAGACATAACGAAAATAATCTAATTTATTTAAAAGGACCGCGTGTTATTCTTTCGGTAAAATTGATATCCATAATTGGATACATCTCACAAAAATACAGCATCGTCAATATGTTCATGTCGTTTTGTGTTTCACCACTAATTATTCAACAAGAAACATTTTTTATTTCATGTTATTGTTTATTTTAGTGTTTCTTGTTCAACAAAAGTTCGCAATATTTAAATAAAATGATTGATTGATTGATTGATTAATGGTGTTTAACGCCCGAGCAGCAATATTTCAGCTATATTCAGGCGATGAACATGAAATGGATGATAAAATGAACATGAAATGATGATGAATGAAAATGGGATGGGACACAAGGAAAAATAGGGGTAACGAATTTTAGATTGCCACTGGCAAATGGGAGGATGGATAGAGTCGGGCAATTTAGCCTCCTGTAGCGGGATCGAAATCCCTACTCATAGCGAATACTACAGCAGCGTTCTTTAACGTGCGAGGAACGTGGCATTTTTCCCAACACGGTGCACTAATATGGTTTGCGGTCAGGTTTTCCGTATTATGGCCTGACAACCCCAGCTTGCCAGGGGTACCCCATTCAACCACCTGGGGCACACAACCCAGTCGGTCTTTAGGCAAACCGACCTGACACGCCGGTCAGGGTACTGGGCGCTATTTAGTCGCCTTTTACGACAAGCTAGCGCGACTGCGGTCTATTCTTTTAGCCACCCGGATCCCGCACGGGGCTGAATAAAATGAAGATCGAGTTCAACTTTCAGCACAATCCAGTTTGTAGTTTTCGACTTGTACTGATTCAATTTTATTTGTCAACAGTTGACGGTTTCCAAATAATAACTTAAAAACATGTCATTGTTGTTGAGTACTAAGTTCAATTTTTTTTTTGCACCATCCTATTTGTTGTTTTTGAGTTATTCAAATTTAACATTATATGTATAAGTCCAATATCAAGGTAAAAATTGTCTTCTGAGATGGACTGTTATCATATTCAGCTGTTCCTATACGGTAATTTGAAATGCCGTAAAATGTTTCATCAATATTAAAATACAGTTGATTTTGTTGAGCATTTTGACGCAAAAAAAAATTTAAACAACCGCCATTTTGTACAGGCAATTATTTTATCAACCCCGTCATCACCAAAAAGTCAACCGTGTCCAATTTTAACATAATATAATGTACTACAAATGAAATCATTTCCATGAAGATTTGGGCTGAATTTTATGTTTCCATCCCATCACTGTATTTCTATACTGTCTATTCTAAACAATGGGTTAACTTGTAAACCCGCAGAGTGGGTAAGTCAGCAGTCGTGTGTGGACCTACGTTTGACTGCGGCTGTACGACACTTACTGACTTACTAACCATGACATCGAGTCAATTAATCTGTTCACATGCTCTCAAATATTGTATTGACTAAGAAACATGTTAACAATACTCCATAAACTCCCTCTGATAGTCCGTGGGTAGTCATTATTAAGTTAAAAGGATGAAAATTGGTTCAGAAAAACGAAACAAATTATAAAGTTTATTCCGTTCCTTAAGTTATCGATAGCCTATTGGGTATGACAATATTATCTCGTATGACCCATCATGTATTAAGTTTATAATATTGTTCCGTGGGTATGTACAAACACAAGTAAACACACATAGACAATAAACTTACTTATTTAGTTTACCAAACCTAACCTTATTAGTCTAAGTTTAACCTTTATAAATATTGACAACGTTTTGTAGAAAACTTAGGTTTGTTTAAGCAAACATTATTTCCATTACAAATTGATTAGATGAAACAATATTCATGAAAACTTTTCGTAATTTTACGGCTACGGTACATTATAAAACATAATAATATCAGTTTATTTATGTTGGACTCTTAATTAAAGTACGTCCTAAAATCCAGTTTATTTCCTCATAACTACAGTAGACGACATCGCTAACAACAGTTACTACTCTGATCTATGGTCCATGACGCCATCAATATAACGACCTTTATGATTGACGGCTGATTTTTACAGATATTGTCGATGAGGTCAAATCAAAGGCTTGTTAAAACCTTGCTGCATAATCTGTGGAATCTGGCATCGATATTAGTATACGACCCTTATTATTTGCATGCAGTCAATTTTGATCAATTCATTTATAAATACATTATTTGTTTTTAATTTCGGCGGTTTGAATTTTTATAAACAATTAAAGTCATTTATGCTGATTCCCAGAAAGTACGTTATTTGCTTTATTGCATTGAGTATAAAAATAGAGTTTATTATGCACTTAGTTTTGAAACAAAAGCATGACGTGGCTTTTTTATTTTTTGAAAGGTTGGAAATTTGATAACGCAAAATTTAAAAACACATTGATTTAACACATATTTCAGTTTAATTCTACCTTCAATTCATTGGCTGTTATATTAATCGCATATACCTACAGCGTGTTTTCTGCTACTATCTAAGCCTATATGTTTTTCGCAGAACAACAGGGGCGTATTAAAAGTGCTTCTGTACCTGTTTCAGAAATGAATTGTGTTATACATAAATATATGCAGTCTAGATTTTCAAAAACAAATATATAAAAGTTTTTCAATTGTAAGCTACATATTTTTGCGAATACTGGAACTCTACCTAATTGTTGTTACAGTAAACCAATTTTTTGTTTACATCGGGAAAGATAGTACCAAGATACATAAGAAAACACACGGATGTTGGGTTTCTGTAAATATCAGAGTTAACAAATATAATTATTGATTGTAAAAGTTCTATATTTGCGATAATATATTAGACCCTGGAAAATCGAGCTCTTTTTTAAGAGGTTAGACATTTTGTCAGATTCATTCAGTGATAATTTTAACCAAAAATTTTTAGTTATTATTACCGCATAACATTAATTTAAAATTTTAACTTACAAAACAGTTTTCGAAGGGTCAAATTAAAAGGAATTGTGCATTAAAATCTTAATTGCAGCTACTTCGACGTGAACAAATATTCTGGCATTATTCAGCCACATAGCGAATCTGGCCGTGTGGTCTATAAGGCAATGCCTAGTGTTATCGCATTGGTGCCAATGTGCATCGACGCTCTCAGTTTGAATCCTCGTAGAATAGCAAAACATTTGACAGTGTTAAAATTCAATTCTAACAGTAATGGAATTATTGATAAACTTTCAGATTTAAACTTATTTTAATTGATATAACTCTCAAAAGAAAGCTATCGGTTTGTCCTCGATGATACAGTTTTGAATTATGTAGTCCTCTTTTCCGTTGGAAGAAAATGTATCTGCTCATTCCCACTATCTATACCCAAACCTTATACACAAATACTAATTGCATGTATGAAATGACTAGAACACTAAATACATTACGTCTTGTCAAAATGTGAGCTGTGATGATTTCTAGTTTGACGATATTATTGTTATAAATCCAATTTAATTGTATTGCGATTCAAAACTACACAATTTTCGGATACATCACCATAAATAAGAATCAATTACTTTTCTATTTACAAATTACAAAGTGGGTCAACGATATATTTACTGCAAGGACAGTCTATCCAAATCTCATATTAATAAAAGTAAAACGGTTAATGACTACAGCTCAGATACTTTGTCACGTTATGAATTCAGACACCACACAAATTAATTATATATTTCTTGAAAGATATTTATTATATAAACAACAAATGTCCTGTCTTCAGAAACCTGTATAAAGGAGGACCTGTTTGAAAATGAAGACATCTTAACGTAAATACAGTTCAAACCTTCTAGGCGGTAAATTTTTGACGCATGCATTTAATTATCTCTTTTTGAAAATAAATTATGCAATATGGCAACAAGAAACCGCATTTTATTTTGGTGCAGCTTATCGTAACTCCAACATGTGCAATAATTTTTTAATTAGGACAATGACAAATAATGCTTTAACAGAGCTGAAAATACTGGAGGTAGATATACAGCTAACAAGAGTTAAATAATAACAATTAGCGTATTCAATGTATATCAATCAATTCCATGTTACCATGGTTACAAAAAGACATCACATATCAAAGACAAACATATACAGCAACACAATAACTAAAAATACAAAAACAGAAAAAGAGTAACCTGAACACAATAGAAACTAGGGTGCACTCAGGTGCGCCACACGAGTAATCAGTGCCTGCCACTTATTAGACACCCGTCGAATTACTCACTGTCATGTCTAGGAAAAAGTCAAATCCATGAATAGGAAGCACTATCTATAACTCAGCGGCAAATCCTGAGTGACAGATAGTGCTTCCTATTCATGGATATGTTAAAGCGTGCAGCTGGTTTTCGAGAGCTATACCTCCCATTATACAAATTATTCGGTAGGTTGTTTAGAGTTGCTATATATTTACTTATTTCAGATAAAACAATGAACACCGCTCTACAGATTGTTGTTCTTGTCGCCATGGTAACTAAATTATTTTGCAACTATTGTAAATAGTCCTTGTATGTAGTCTTGAAAAAATTATCAATCCATGAAAGGTCCATGCTGACATGGATATCACTTTATATACTCTATTGTTATTAGATGATAAAAAGATGGAAGCTTTGGTCTAAATTTTATCATATAATACACACAATTAAACGCAAATTAAAGGAGTAAAACGAGCAGCAAAGACTGGATGTGATAACAAATTGCGTTTAACTCTGAATTTGGTGAGAATCCGAATTTTTGATTAGGTATGTAATGTTTGAGAAAAAGAAACACATTTGAAAAAAATCGGAAATTAATATGGATAGAGAAAGACGACCAGAAAAGTAAGAAAACACATTGCAGGAAAATTTTTATTTAAATCAACACAAAAACTTAAAATAGGTAGCAGGAATAACATTTAAAATTGAGTTAAACACTGTTTTACCGAAAGGGTAGCGACTTCCATTTTCACGCGGGCACCTGCTGTGTTATTCAAAATTATTGTGAAGGCACAATTATGAGATGAAGAAATGGAAAAAGTACGATACCAGTAACAAATTATAAAACGCTTGTAAGACAAACAATCCGTAGCGACGAACATCTCATATGGCAACGTATAACTTCCTTATATAATATTAGAATACACACTGTATGATTCTCTCTTCATTCATTTTACGCGACAACATCAACATTTTATCTGGAAAATCAATATACTGTCGATTGGAGTTACAAAGCTGACCAGCACATCCCCAGGTGGTGGATAAAGGATACCCTCTTGTTGGGGGTTGTCAGGTCATAATACGAAAAGCCTAACCAGGGACCAAAGTGGGTAACGTATTTGGAGAGTGACACACTCCTTGCACAAACAAGAGAGTTTTTGTAGATTTCGAAAAAAGTAGGCTTGTTGTAACTGCTACAGAAGGCTGAATTTTTCACCCATAGCACCCACAGTGGCATTCAGAATATCGGCCCTTTGTTGGAACTTGTTCCAGTCCTAAATTCAGCTGAAATTCTGCTCTCGCTGAACGATAGGCAAATATTCAGTAAATTAATCAATACTGTCTACAGGCTATCAAATATCGAATTGACATAGAAACACGTTGCTTCTACGTGATTTATGTACTTCAGTTAAAAATACGCAATAAACTCTGTGACGGTTAAAAATAATTCATGTCATACATCTGAACATATAGACAATACATATAATAACGCACTAGTGAAATACATTGTTCTGTGTTATACAGTCTCATAGGTAAGTACATAATTTACTTAAAAATATAACTGTCTTTTAAGAAATTGTTTTAGTAATAATATGTTTTTGTGTAGGTTTTCAAGATAAAACATACTATAATGACATGTTTATATTTAATAAGCAACAATAAAAAATAAAACTAAATTGACATGTTGTTACTCCCTATTATGGAGTAATTTTAACATACATACAAATTTCGTTTTCCCGTTGATTTAGCGTTTATAAACACGTTCTTGTCTTGAATAAAGCTGAAATATTTTTCGCTAGACGTTGAGCATTATTATAAATCAACTACCCACTCAGTTAATTCAGCTCATTATATATTTCTGAAGAAGTTTTTCAGACATAATTTGCCTATCCGCAACTGATCTATGTTAGAGTTGAAAGCAAAATTTTAAATGGATTTCTACCCTGGTGTACCTCTTTCGGTCAGGTGACCTTCTTCTCTGAAACCATTTTAAACTAAACTAGATCACTATGTTCAATAGGACCCCGCCACTTTGTGGCGGACGCCCTACAATGATCAGTCTTTCCGTCCGTCCGTCCGAAACTAATCGTGTCCGGGCTGTATCTTTTTTATCTTTTGAGGTAGGGTTTTGATATTTAAAATGTGAGTAGATAATATCCAGGCGCATACCGTGGTTGATTCCATTTGACCTTAAAGTCACATTATTGCTTTCTGAATGACAAATTCATGTCCGGGCTGTAATTGTTTTATCCTTTGGGATAGGCTTTTCATTTTTGGAATGTAGGTAGATAATATCAAGGCGATGTGTCACATACTTAAAATTAAGGACTTCCCTATCATTGCTTATATTAATAAGCTGTGCATTACAGACTATTGAGAAGTCTGTTTTGTTTTATTTTTGTTCCGTGTAACAATATAGCAGAAAAGTTATAAAAAAGTAAATGAAAGTGGCTTGAATCACTACAATATCAATTTAAAATGTTTAAATTATAAATTTAAAATTATAGCGTTGTTAGTTAAAACCAATCTTATATCTGTATATTTATTGGCAATTATTAAGCCGAAACAGATCCAACTGGTGCTCATTGACATTGCAACCAATTATATTCTTATTTCATACATTCTCAAGTTTCTCTGATGATAAGCAAATATTTGACAAGTATTGAATCTAAATTGAACATTTGGGGATAATGTTACTGTATTTAGAAGGTGAAGTGTATTAGCACATTACACTTATCCCAGTATTTTTATAAAGATAGATTTTTAAATCAACGGATCCAATGACTAAATAAAAAAAATCTTTACAAGTATAATCCATTATATTCCTATTTTCCCTTGCACACAGTTTTGTGCAGTTCATTCACTCGACACTTTTTAAGCACTATTTCTGCGATGTGGTATTTAAAGTCTTCTGTCATCTCTAACACTCGAGGCAAAAGCCGCCGATAAAACTCAGCAGCAATGTTTTCTTTTTCAGCGTCCGTCCTGAATGAATCTAAATTATTTGTAAGAGACTGACAGCTAACTGTTTTTATTATTCTTGTAATTTTTTCTGCATCTTCCACTTTAATAGCTCCTACAATAAAATTATATAATATGTCTTATTAAATCATCTATTGAACACTGTGGTTGCTTATTTGAACCCAGCTGTGGGCATGATATATATTAGACCTCAACTTTTATTTGGCAACAATTAGCAGTTTTATAGCTTTACTCTGCAATAAATAACAAGACAACATAATATATATAATCTTGCTAATTTTTGCTGAAAATTTATATGAATCAATTTCAAACAAACAGTTATTGCATATGTATTAAACTTGTCTTGAGATAACTGTTAAATTAATACTGAAGCCATGTTTTAATGGAAAGTCACCAACATGCTAATTGCAGACGATTGTTTCGCCAGGAAATAATTGCCAAGCATATAAGTCACGATCAACAGGCTTCTCGGCTTTTCTCAGGTAGTGGATAGCCGAAGACTCTCGTTTGCCTAGTGGATCGTTGGTTATGTTGTTCAGTTATTGTACGAAACTGTTACCGTGCACAACAGCAGAAAGCATGTATATCGTGTTACGCTATAGATAAAAGTCTCTTTTTGTGCTTTTCAATTGGCATTCAAAATGTTATGCATGTGAACTGCATACATTTCCAATTGTTGTATTATTTTCGTCATGACTATAGCTGTAATATCGCTTGCAAAAAGTAAACAAACACATTCGCAGCCATACTTTACAATATAATCTTAACCCCTCCTCCAAATGACACAGTACTAGGTGTACTCTTTAGAAAAATCTATTTCATGTTATGTTTGTGATTACCATCAACTGCTTTAAATATTGTACGCCCCACAATGTTAAGCGACACTATTTCCAAGTTTGTTCCTGTAAATTCGATAAACGGCCGACGCAGTTCGTCTTCATCTCTAAAGTAAGAATTGATCATGATATCTGTGTACTCTTTCTAAAATTATAAATAGCAGTTAATTGTGTATGACAAATTATGCATCTGCATTGTTTCAAAACGACACTTAAGGTAAGTGCAAGGTTAAATTCAAAGGGAACCGTAAGATAAACAAGAACTGAAAATCATAGGCAATGAGTAAACCCGGATTGAGGTACAAACACACGACAGTACACCTGACAAGTAAGCAGTACCTGCCTCTTATTAGAATACTTAGAGTCACTCATAATCATTTCCGTAAAAGATCATAGTGATAAGAAAACAATCATATAGCTCAGAAATATCTGATCGCATTAAGCATGTTGGCCATAGAAATTAAGAGAAATTACGTTCGGACACGAACTGTCTTAACATGAAACGAATATTTGGTCTTTTCTACACATTGTTGTAAGGAACAGTACAGTTCTTGTAAAAGTGCAAATAAAATAAGTTGTAACTTCTACTTTCAAAATCATTGGTACATACAAATGTCATGTGAAAGTCGTCTAACATACGGGATTGAGATAATGTAAGTTTGTTAAATCAAAGACTGCGCTGCGACTAGCATGTAAAGACAGATTTGCAAGATATAGAACATATTATCCACAAAATGTGATTTTTTCGTCTTCATACCTTGAGTCTTTAATTCATCCCAGTATGTAACATCTACGGTCATAGCGACTTTCAAGTTTAGTTTCATTGGCGTAGTTTCTTTCTTGTTGAACACGTAATTTACATACAGAATGTGTTTGTGTGACCAAAGCTTTAATAACAAGGATTTTTTATACAATCAGAGCACACTCTCAAAATATGATGTACACATATTTGTTTTTTTACCCCTCTTGCCACTGGAATCGTACTCGTGTCACTCCTAGCATGAAAAGTAAACGCTGTAAAAATTAAATATGTAAAGTTAATTCTGAGAGTGGAAATGACAACGACGTTCTTTGATTAAGCAACGTGACATTTATACATATTATTTACCTAACAATGTCTTCAGTGTGATGTTGAAACACAATCAGATGTATGCATACATGATTAGACATTAAAATAGAGAAATAGAATTTCAATACCTTAGAAATTATATTATCATTGAAAATACTGTTGAGCGTTGGAGTCATCAATCTAAAACCTGTCCATGGACCTTTGCAAGGAACTATTAGGAACATATATCCACCTGAAAAATAAATCTTATACATGTAGCTTCCACCATTCGTTTAATACACTAACACTCTCAAATAAATGTTTGTTGTTTCTGAAAAACTCAGCTATTAAGATGCAAAGCCAGAAGTAGTCGACCCAGAGTCCAAAACATAAGTACATTTGGCGGTAAGCTGCTACTACAGTTTTCAACGTATTAAATCTAAGCACGTTGTAGTCTCGTACAAACATTTATTAAAACATGACATTTACAAAGCAAGCTCTTAATCGCACCTTTAAATAGCTGCACGTATGGTCACATGGCATGAAAGACGTGAATACATAGGCTGATATTAATCGGCACTTTATATTTTCAGGATGTGTTTTACATACAGCGAACTCCTTTATGTATTGTTCCAGTTAACAAACAATACTTTTATGTAGTCATTGTAGAAGTATCAAAAGTTTAGAAGGGGCAAAGAACATCCAATATACACCTAAAGATTAACTAGACCGCAATGTGCAACAGTTCCGGAACTTATACCAGTTAATAAAGAAAATAACGTTATTTGCTATACAATGACAAAGGAAAAAACGTTAGTATTAATATACACATCCCATGCTCTCCAGAGTTCAGATTCAAAGAGATTGTTCGCTGACATTAACATAAGCAACACACTTTATAATGATTGATCGTAATTTGCTCCATGCACGAATACACAACAACCGTAAAGCTGATAAGTTTAAAACATTCAGCGTCGTCTTCAATAGGAGAATATTACGCTACTTCAATATAATAATCTAAATGTAAAAACAATATATAATATATATTAAGTCTTGCTGAAAACCTTTATCACTCCATTCATTTTATCATTTGCTTGATTGTCTATTAATCAGTTTACGAACTAATTCATTTTTAGACTATGCATAAATGATCTTGATATTGGTTTGCTGGAGACTAATTCGCGAAACATCTCAAAATAGATACACTTCGACTTAACATGAAATGGTAACATCCTTGGACTTAAGTGCCCAATCTTGTCTATGTCTTTCTGTGTCTATATTATTTACCATGTAACGACAACAGTAAAATATTACCTTCCACCAGCTCTTTTGAACGATGGCACAAAAAACACTGCCAATCTATGGCGGCTTGAGCACTTAATGTTTGTTTTTCCTTCTCATCAGCGTCGAAAGTCAGCATACCGGCTTTTATATTACATGGTCTTTAAATAAATAACGATACACCATTTCAAGGGGATAAACAAAACAACGAATTTAAAAGAAGCATATAATACGAAATGAAATTAAAGAGCAATCAAAACCTAACTTTTTTATTGTGACAACAGACCCTGTGAAAATGTGTGTAAAGATAACACGGGATATTACTAATACATCATCTTTTTCTAGCAAACCAAAAACGGTGATAAAAATGTGTATTATCAATGCACAAAATATCATGGACACCAAACGTTTATAGGTACAAAAGAATGACTCCGATGGGTTCCATCAACACAGAACGTTGAAATGTGCACAACATAAAATCCACTAGATACATCAAATCTTGACAAGTACACAACAAGAACTTTATGTGGTCCTAACTAAAATTACAACAAATATATTACAACGTTGTTCTGGTTGATTATCTAAACAGGATAAATAGATTGTTGCTAAATGTTCTATCAAAAGACATCTAAATTTTTAACAGAAAATACATTAAATTGAAATTCAGTAATATTTATTATAATTTCCTAAATAAGCATTAGAAAAAAATTTAAACGTTTCCATAAAATTATACGTTAATGAAAGTATATTCTTTTTCTTCAACTATATACTGTTAAACTAAATTTTATCCATAAGGCATTTACCTTTTTGACAAATAATGTGTCCCAAATGCCGAAAAAATGAAATGTACACTGGCTGAAGGCAGACACTGGTTGAACATTGATACTGAAGAAGCCAACGCAAATATTCCGTTACTGCTCAAAATACCATCTAATTAAAAAAAATTTAAAGTACTACAACGGTTTAAGAATACAATATTATATATCTCTTAGAACTACCAAAAAATGTAACTAAGCCTAGTTTAGTCTCCAGTGAAGTTTAGATACATCAATTGTATAGAACGGAAATTCTAGAAATACAAGAACCCTATGATATCGCCTGGGTAAAGGTTTATTGCATAAAAATCATGATCAGGAATCAAAGTCATAAAACGTGATTTACTTCTAGATGCTTAGTTTCTTTTAATCAAAGATCATGCAAGTGGGTTCCCAGGAGAGGATCTCCTATCGTTGCATTGGAGTCGCGTTGAGTCAACAGTTAAAATATGAAAAGTCTAATTGTGGATCATATTGGGTGGCGTGTATGGATAGTGCTGCTCTCCTTCCACCTTGAGGACCACATGTTTTGTTTAATTTATTCACTTCAAAGGCTAAATTCTCCGTCGCTACTTGAAACATTATATTTTGTTCCAGTGGCAGTGAAAATTTCCGTTGATGCTTTCCTTTCCTCATCAACAAATTGTGTGTACACTTGTTAAGTCCTGTTTATAACGGAAATACTGCCATTTGATGTTAAGCAAACATGTATACAATAATCCATGGATTTGCTGGACATCAAATAAACCAATTTTTTTATATTCTGGCTGAACATAAAGGAATACCTTGCAGCACGTTTCTTAACAGTTTGTTGTAATCGTTTTCCATTTTGTCTTCAAATATCAGCATTACTTCTTTAGACTTTTCTTTGCTTCTTATCAAAGCTGAAACACATGTTAAATAATATTGTATGCAAATAGACAAAAACACTTGAAATATTGCTTACTTTATATGTGTTTTCGCGAAGGACGTAAAACCTATTTAGCCATTAGCGCTTCATTGTACCGGTGTTTATCTAGAAAAATAAATACACGAGTTACCCAAAGCTGGCCTTAGGTGTTGAACAAAAAGAAAAAAAGCGCAATTGTATGTGTTTCCCTTTCCTTTTCAAGTACACATTTTTTTTTACCAATGAAATAATTTCCTTGATTGACGTGATCGATATGAGACATGTAATACAGGAAACGACACTGCAGAACTGTAGTTTCGCCATGGATAAGCTTACACATTGCTCACATGGGTAGAGTAAAAAATCAAAACATGATGTGATTACCTATCATTTGCTTAAAGATGTCTATAGCTAGTTTCCCGTCTGCAGTACAGTAATCTGCCAAAACGATGCACCTATCATCTAAAAAGTCGTTACATGCCAGTTCTAAAAAAGAAGATTAATTAGTATTTTATAAACTTTATGTATCGAAAGCTGTATATTGCATGTGAATGTAACGGAATCATCGCCAGCATTTTCTGCAGCGGGTAATACAAGTTAAATCAATACAAAAAATGACCGTCAGTAAAGCAACTAAATTTAAAGTATATCGTGAGAATGCCGCGGTATCTGAACGTATTTTCAATTTTAAAAACACCTACGATACCATTTCATTGTTTGTGTCGTTCTAATAAAGCCAATAAATTTATATTTGCAAGTTTATAAAACTATGTCAACAATAATAGTAAGGGTACAAATTTACACTTTGCAAGTGTGTCTTCTTATTAATTATAAACAGTGCGGTTTAAACCAACAAATACTAAAACGTCAAATATTTAATACCGTTAGAATCTATATTCACTAAATTTTCTGAAAATAATATTAAATCCGGCATAGTTCAATTGAGAAATAAAAGCAAATTGAAATAATTAATAAATTAAGACAAACAATATATTGTATTGTATTAAAATGGATCAATTGCTAATGTCAACTCTTAAGTAGCAATCATTTCATTTTAATAAATCATGTTTAACTATGATTAACTAGATTTTAACAAGCATTACTCAAAATCAAATTATTTTAAACAGACAGGTGACCAGCTGCAAACATTATTGAGCTTTTCCTTTACAGTGTTAATTTCGGTTTATCGTATCATATTTTCAATTTGTCACTTCATTAATTTCTTGGGTGTTTGTTACTTTAGTCGTAACCAAATATAGATGTAAAAATCTAGATTGAGGTTAAACAACTGTGACGTATATTGTAGATATATATGTCAGTACTATTGTTGATTGAATATCTATTAGATATTGTTATCTCAAAAGTCTCTTTAAGTAAAGGAATAAGATCTTAATAAATAAACCTTGAAAGGTATTTTAAGGTTTAAAAGTTTTAAAGCATTCTCACGGATTTCTATTTAGTTCAGCTCTGTTTTACAACATTTGTTGAACATCGTTTTTTTCCTAATGTAATTTTTACAGAAGAGTAAATGAACTTGTTCTAAGTGTGTTTTATCAATAAAGTTAAATATATCCACCTCTTTGTTCTGTTTACTCACGTTCTTTTCTTCTATAATACTTTAGATAAATTGTCATATAATAAATTTCTGAGTTATAGCATAGAATATGTTTTACCAGGGTATTAAAGAGATTACATGATACTTTATCTGGCAAATCTTTGAGTAATGAAGTATATGATTTGATAGAGAATAAAACTTTGCGTGCTTTTTTTGACAAATGTTCACTGTTAGATAACAGTGTTCCATTTGATTTTATTGTGCTATGCTTCCGAGATATTTACATTCTTGGACATTTTCTTTGTCATTATTTTTATAATTTAAAATCATTTGGAATATTACGTGGATTATTTATGGTGTGGCACACTTGTAGGATTCTCAAAAATTAGTCATATCATTAACAAATATATTGAACAAAATGCGACTTATGAAATCTCCTTGTCGGACACCCTTTTCTGTACCAACAAATTTTGAGTGATTACCATTACACTTGAATGCTCCTTCAGTATGTATTTATAAACTGACTTTTAAAAATATTATACATCTTTCTTCAACTCTAACTTTCAGTAGCTTATACAATAATCCGTTTCTCCAAAGTTATTCGAAAGCTTTTTTTAAGTCAACAAAGCAGGTAAACCGTTTTTTTAGTGTTGTTATGTATATATTTTCTGATAAGGGATTTTCGTATAAAGAGGCTTTAAGTAGTGCAGTTTAAATAACCAATAAACACTCATATAACGTATAAATTGTTATCTTACCAGCATATCGAACCACGGTCGATTCAAAAAAGATATTAAAAACGTCTAAATCATCCTTCATAGTCTCGAAGTAGTCTTCACCTTTTGCAACAAACATACAACCTTCTTTGGATACCATATCCTAGAAATAAAGAGATGGAATGCAAACAACCTAAATACGATCAGCAAAAGAAGCACGAATCAGTAATATTAAACTAAAAACAAAGAAAAATTCTTATACTTAAACACGTATAAATAAACTCAGTTTATATGAACTTATGGTTTGATTTATAAATATTAACTTCGAGAAATAGAAATTTGCACTATTTGTTTTATAATGATCAATGGAATGGTTCATTACCGAGCACTTCTGCAGCTTTTTATAAAACAAGAGCAAGGTAGTTATAATAAACTACGAACAATAAGGAAAGAGAAGCAGAAAATTGTAGCAGCCACCAGATATGTAAACAGAATTTGTAAAGGACTAGAATCTTCTTTTTGAGCTTCTACGATAAGGCTACTGTCCTTTAAGACAAGAGTTATTTTAAATCCATGTAGCATGGTACTACAAATTCGAGACGTTGTATGGTACGTGGCATGGATTTCCGTATTAATACCTTACAGTCAACCCCAAACAATATGCATATCAATATGCAAGTCCTGACAACCGTCAATATTACTCTGTAATATAGCTAAAAGCTTAAAGAAAGTGGCGTGAAATTATCATTTAAACGACGAGTTAACAAAAGAAAACAATCATTCAAACAGATTAAAAAGTAATACCTTAAAACATAATTGTCCGGAGCAATGCCAAGTCCGTTAGCGGAAAATACCAGCAACCGTTTATAGAGAGTAATGTAAGTATGACAAACTAAGTATTTTGTAGCAACTTCAGTGAACATACTTCTTGATTATTTTTCAAACAGGTTTTTTCAGTCATGCAGGATAAAATGCTTAGAACATTTGTAAATATATTATAAATGTTACCAACCATTGTCCTATTAATAAAAACGATATTCCCAAACCGCCATTTGTGGATTCGTTGAGCTGCTTTCTGGTCAAGTCCAGGGAACACTTCTGAACTGGACTGACTTCTAACTTTACGTCCAGCAAGCAATATTTAAGTTTTAATTTTATATAGAACGTGAACAACTAAATAATTAGTTACCTGTTGCAAACTTGTTTATAAAACCAAAACGAGCATGTGACGGGGAAAAACAATAGTCATATTCTACCCAACTTAGCCATATTCCACCAAACGTAGCTTTAAACGTGGTACTCATAAATGATATATTGCATAGATTCAAAAACAAACAAGTGGAAACTCACTTTTCGTCAAGTTTAACAGTAGATGCCTTCTTCAAATGTTTCCCCAAGTCGAAATGAAAATGATGTGACAACGTTGCACACTATCATATGTTCAATAATGTTGTTTTATCTGACAGAGCTACAGAACGGAGCAATAAAACAACTATATGTTCTATTCTGCCAATGCAATAGTCTAACCCCGCGTGGGACCCGGGGCACAGGAGAATATGCTCACTGCTTCCTCTGCCTGCAGAGTCTGCTAACAGAGGCAACACTTGCCGTGTGGTTGCTGCAATACGTGTCGATTATAGGACGGGATTTCAGTGAACTGTAACGATAACCTACTGAACACTTACTATTTCTAGTCGGGAAATCGAGCTAGCCATGTTTGCTGTGTGTTGCAACCCGCCCGTGATGGTGGAGGAAGGGATTCTGGTTGTTGACACATCACTCTCTGCTGCATCCATTAGTGTGGATGAGCAGGTTTCGATTTTCAATACTCTACTTTGGCCCTGATTTCAACTAGACGGCAGGCCGGATAGACCCGGTTCGGTCAATCGTCTGGTCACGCCGAGCCCTTAACAAGCTTGTCGTCATTTTTTATCACTTGACTATACCTTGCGAATTTTACTACCACAGTTGTTCAGAAGGCGGTTGTTCGTGGGTCAATCAAGTAGAGTTTTGAACGTTTTGCCAGTAAACCATTAACTGCTTCTTCAGAAGCCGAACAAAATAATTCAACTTACAATTCTAATAATACTTCTCAGAAAAAAATCCCAAAACCAAGGGAGCAACAATAGCGATCGTAATAACAAAAATATATTAAGGACCCAGTCCAGGTCTATAATAGATGTGGTTTGAACAACATTGACGACAAGATCATTTGGGGAGTTGAAATGGGATCGCCCAGTCGGTCTCCCAGTCGATATAGACAAGGGGTAACACTACGTAAGATCAGTATCTCCCCCATTCGTCAACCGAAATAATGGACACAATCATACAACGAAATTTTAGGTTTGAAAGTAAACTTAATTGAAGTTACCTTTTCTTCCTGTGACATTTTGCCTACAATAAACACACTTGAAGGACAGTGATGAGATATGCTTAAAAATTATACTATGTACACCACGTATGTTGACAATATTAATAGAGCTGCTGGCGGCTGTACTAACCTCATGAAAGATAAATTTTACATAGCCAAGTCAATCTCAACACTGATCTTCAGGCTGTTTCTGTAAGAATATCTATAGATACAACAATAACTTTAGATGTTCCTCCTAATTCATCTCTAAATTTAACCACGTTTGAACACCTTACTGACCAGCTACCGGCCCATTATCAACGGACACAACGCTCTTTGAGCGAGTAAAACATTAAATGACATAGGCAAGAAAGTTGAAGGCTTGATGCAACTGCGCAGAAGTAATTTTAATTGTTATAGAGTTCGTCGAATATACCGAGTTGTTTCAACCAGATGTCGTCTTGGTCGTACATAGTTATATTTTAAAGATCGAGCCAAGACCCAATTGTCATGTCACTGTCAATATACCATAAAGCATGTCTTGGTGAACTGTGTTGACGTGGCAAACATTCGGGAACCTTTAAACCTATATTTGTTTTCATATTCGTTGTATGAGATCACGTGTTGTCATTTAAGGAGGGACAATCTTGAAATATTTTAATTAATTAATTTCCAAATTTGCAAGTCTTGAATATAGCTGAAGTATTGACTTAAAACAGCAATCAATCAATCAATCATACAACATGCTACTCATAATGGCAGTATTTCCTGTGAACTTTTACAATTGCTTCTTCCGATATACAAAAGAACGCATGGACGTCAGTTTATTTCTAAGTAGTATTTATGAATAGACTTCCTTAACCGTAACTTCGGATTTAAAACATAGGTAAATACACTTCACACAAATTTCAATTTTAATTTCGTATGTTGATATAACACTAGAGTTCATGTGTTGATAATAAAATGGATTCAAATGTACTTATTATAAAGATTTATTCTTTTGTATACTATTGATCACGTGGTTTGTCAACACTGAGATTTCTTTTAATATAAAGATGTAGTCTCTTTGATTTAGAAAACAAAATTTATTATTACGTGGTATCAACACTAAAGTTGTGTGGGATAAACACATATTTTCCTGAATAAATTTGTTTATATTATTATTTATCACGTGATCTGTCAACTTTTAAGTTGTGTTTAGTATAAAGATGTAGTATCATTTATATTGATAACGTTGTCTGCGACCACTATTACAGTTATTTGTAGGACGCGAACAAGTAAAGAAACAATATGTATTTTTGTAACCTAATTCTTTTAATGTATAATGATACCAAAGCTCGTTTATTTCAGAAAGATTTGGAACAAATTCCCACAATATCGCATGATCCCACAAAGCTATTGACAAAACCTTTGAGTATTGTGTCATTTATCAATACGTAGGAAAAAGTGACGAAAACTGGTCGCTGAATAGAATCCATATAGACGCATACACGTTGCCATCAAACGCGATGAAAAGACACACTCTTAACAAGCCACACTACTTTAATTCGTAACTTGTTAAGGGATATAACTCTAATCACAATTATTGAATCATTTGATGTTGTCAAGTTCCTGAAAAAAAACAGGTTCCCTCAAACACACAAAAGACAAATTTGAAAATATAGATTGCATAAAAAAGTCAAGATATATGTATATTATTTTGGATGTGACCCGAAATAAT
The DNA here is from genome assembly GCA_944474755.1 of Limnoperna fortunei. NCBI lineage: Eukaryota > Metazoa > Mollusca > Bivalvia > Mytilida > Modiolidae > Limnoperna > Limnoperna fortunei. The sequence goes on from OX104123.1 coordinate 64,560,270, forward strand.
GTACCAAATACTTAAAACTAATTGGAAATTGTAAAACAAAAATATAACAGTAAAGGAGTAAAGGAAACTTACTTTGACTGAGAAAAAAGTAGTAAAATTAGCATACCTTACTCAGGGGCTGCTCTGGCTTCTAAAAAGCTGGCGCCAACTGCAATTTTCCGTCGCCAGTTTTGTAAAAGTGTCGCCATCGTAGAAATCACTAGATCACTATACGACATGGCGAAATTGTTTAACATTATGTGTGACATATTCTGTAACGTCGGACGAAATCCAAGTTTGCCGGACTCTTATTTAATTTTTCAAAAGTTTGGTCTCAAGCAGCCCGTACACTTATTGTATTTTAATCATTAAAAGATATGTGAGTGATTTCTTGTTGGCAGAAACCAAAATTTTACAGTAATTTATTAGAAACATCTATTCCCGTGAATGAACATAAAACCGGAAATACTGAAAATAGAACTACGCATGTGTACGAGTTTTCTAATTACGAAATGAAGACGGACAACAACGACGTCAGTTTTCGTACCTGTATTTTATTAATTACATTATAAAAAAAAATTATTACAAAAATATGTTTGTTTTGTTATTATTATAAATTAATTAGCAGCGGGAGCATCAATTGTTTTATTACACGTCTACTCAAATGTGATGCAGGTAAAGCTGCTTTTCATCTGACAACTTTGTTGATTCATTTATTGCCGATTTCCGTTTAATAACTCCAAATATCACACGTGTCACTTGATACTACACAATACACGTGTATTTACGACCATAGAAGCCGACAAAGGATCTTTAATGATGCAATCGCCGATTACCGATAAATTTAAAACGTGCATGCATCGTTTAACACTATATAACCTTGGCGCCAAAAAAATCGCCAGACGCAATATTTTGTCGCCAAATGAAAACAAAATCGCAATTGGCGACATTGGCGAAGCCCAGCGCGGCCCTTGCTTACTAAAATTGTCTCAAAAGTAATAATTCCAAATTATATATTGCAAAAATTAGAAATTCTTATCTACCCTCTATTTGGAATACATGAAACAAGTAACGTTGGTAAGAACGATTGGTCTTTATTGCTATACGTTGACTGAAACAAATTTGGTCAAATGTTATTAATATTTAAAATTCACATAAATCAATAAACGTGTTAGAAAAGCACGTGCTTAATATTCCGAAATTTAAACCCATTTCTTGATGCATGATGTATAGTCGGAATTTTAAATTTAAAAGCACATTATCTTCTGTGTTCACCGAAAAGATCGTAAATAAAAACCTTTAACAAAAAGTCACAAATGCCGGTGGGTAGATTAAATATAATAGAGGAAGAGTATGAATATAAATGCAATGTTGAGATTCTCGTTACTGTTGCTTTCTTTAAACTAATCGCAAACAATTTTTTTAACAGACAACACTTTAGTCATTTTGTAGAAATTTTTCAGAAAAAAGTGAAAGCCCATGTAAGAAGGAAGGTAGCGGTCAGCACCCCTGCCAGTACTAATTACAGCTTATAAAACATCTAAACCTTTTAGGAATTTATTTCTTAATATTTTGATATGGGACAAAAGGTGCGTTGTTTTCCTGATATATATTTAACGGTGTATTAGGAAAACTATATTAGGTTCTTATGGATGTTGTTTTTTCTATATATTCTCTAACATCAGCTGTCTAAAAATCTGTGCTTAGATCAAAGAGGCTATGCAACATTTGATCTTTGGCAAATATGGTAAAGCTATTCTAATGAACACGAGTGATGTACAAACAGGTATTTTTTAAACACACATGATTTTCCTTCCTTCAAGACGAATTTTGACGCCAAATGCAACAAGCAGAGGCTTGTACAAGGGAAGTTACTTCGAAAAAATTTACCACTGTACAACTGTCTATTACCGTGAAAAAGAGACACACAAGAGCGAGGAGGAGTACATCGTCCCGGACTGCTTTCTGCTTTTTAATCTCCCTTCGCTTATAAACAACGTTTCATTATCGCTTAAATGTTTTTGGGGTTCTCCTGCATTAAGTTATTAATAAAGGTTGACTACATGACAATGGTGTTGTAAGCTGCCTTGGCGATGTTGGTATTGGTAAATTCAAGCTGTGGTCTTTGCGATGAAGAAGAATTTGTAGATGGGGAAATACTGTTGCTGAATGTCTGCACTGTAATCTGTATGGATTTTTTTCTAGTTTGAGGCATTGTTGTATTCCTTATATCGACGCGACATTCCTGGTGGCATTGATATATTTTGCTAAACCATCCTGATAAGCAGTGACGAGTCTACGCGCCTCATGGTATGATTTAAGTTTTTTTTTGTTTTAATTTGTTGCAATAATTTGCAAAAGACATGTGACCATCACTTCAGTTAGTACATTTTATTTTACTTTAACCAGAAAAGCCCTAATGACTTTCTTTGAAACATATGAAATAAATCAGTTTGCCTTTGCATTGATTGCATTTGGTATAGCTGAAGAAATTGCAAGTTGTGTATAACAAATTTACCATCTTTATGCCATATATAAATCTATTTTTACAATCTGCCCCTTGAGTTTCCTCAGAAAGTTCAATTATATCTGTATCGAACAATTCATTGGCTGTAGTCAATTTGATGTGAATTAGAGGATCAATAGTTCTTGTTAAATAAATAAATTGGAATCTTGTTCTTAGTGTATTGAACTAGCTAATAATACATTTTAATTTTTGTCAAATTTTGCCAGCACGAATTTTAATGTTTACATTAATCACAGGTGAAAATTTAGTCAGACGTTCAGTAGGATCTTAAAATGCTTAAATTAATGCTTTTTAATTTATAAATCAACATCAACTTTAAAAAAAATTTCTTGTTTTAATTTTGACGCTCTTTGGTTTTTTGTTTGGTTTTCCACCTTGACGAAAAATGAATACGTTCACCATTTATGTGACCCATCTTAAAAGGAATGCCAAAAGACTTGCACTCTACTTGTCACCAGCGGAAAGCATCCGGGTTTTAAGAAATGATATACTCAGAAAGAAGATTGTTTCAGAAGACCCAAGACTCATGCAAAGGGTCAACAAACAACCATCTAAAATATCTACTGCTGTTTGATCCATAAGCCACCGCCTGTCTACTTTATAAGCAAACGCAGTAGCATAAATAGGCGGAGTCTGGAAACTATACTATATGTAATATTACAATAAACAATAAAACTTAGTATATGGTTGGGAATGACCAGACGGTTGATCAAATCTGGCCAATTCTTGTCGACATAAAAACAGGGCCAAAGCGACTTTTGAAACGAAAACCCATTCACCCAAACAAGAAAAAAAAAGAAAAAATCCGCAAAAAGTTAAGCATCGGACTCATTCTTTCAGTAGCAACATACCAAACATGAGGCCTCTTCAAACCTTGTTGCTTTTTCCCGTTTAGTCTAATTTGAAAATTATGTAAGGTATAATAATATAAACACTTACCTTAGTTTTCGAATATTTGTTTTCGGCTGATTTAAACTGTACGACCTTTCATATACTTGAAATAGTTTTAAATGGGTAAAATATATGCAACAGTGACTCCAAAACACGCTTCAACTAACTTTATTGTCAGTGCCTTCTGTAGTGGTGAAAAAAAGCTAAAGTGAATACGCTGTAGTTGATTCGAATAACTTATTGAATAGTAGCAGTAAGCATTAAAGCATATACATATACAAAAAAAAACTTTCAAACTTATATTAAATGTCTAGTTTTCCCCTGAGGTTTACCTGGCGACGTACTAGTTTATCTAAAAAGAAGGTCATGTGTATCACATGGATGAATAAACAGTTATAGACTCTTTGGATTTTGATATTTTATTATTATAAATGTTGATTTTATGCGAACTTTATATAACAATTTCGTATCAACAAAATGTGTAAATTGTTAATTGACTTTCAAGTAACGGTCAAAATCTGTAAGTGTTTGATAATGCTTAAATGGCTTACTGTATCTTTTTAGTTGTTGATTGTAAAAAGGTATTTGCAATGCCGTCTTGAGATATAAAGCTAGAATGTTTAACGTTGAAGGTAGCAACAGTTTATCAAAAAATGTAACAAATAAAATAGCAACAACTGGGAAATTGGATTACCCAATGTTTGGGAATTTAATATTTTAATGAAATAAAGATAGCGAGTTGGTTCAGTGCATAGTTTTACCTTTTGTTACTTGCACTCAGCCATATATTGTCATTTAAATAAAGGGGTCGTCTTAACCTATTAAAGTATTTTGGTAGTAACATTTTGACATTACGGTCCACAGCCACTTTTTTAGTAACCTGATAATCAACGCACCCTTATGTTACTTCAATAAAAAAAGAAGGCTAATTATAAAGTTAAAAAACTTAACAATCAATTGTGCATCGGATAACTTTTTTCAAAATAAAATAGACCCAGCTAATTTATGTATTCTATGTAAACATAATGATCATTGTCAATATTTCTGTTTGTCAAGTAAGTTTGTTAGCAAGTTTTGAACCCATTTCTGTAGTATTTCAATATTGATGAACACATTTTCACTTAAAACAAAGGGATAAATTTATTAATGTTAATCATAGGATTTTGAGTTTATAATGAACACTAATTTTTTAATTAAAAAGAAGAAAATGTAAATATATTTCATACATTTACCGAAATATTATTACCTTTAACTGAGTTTTCCAAAATTGAAAGGCAGTTATTCATCCGAATAATCAGCTCTTTAAAACTTATCAGTATTTACTGATGCATGATGAATCGTAGGAAATCAATATCATTGAAACTAAACTCCTACATTATTTTCTGTGTTTATCGATTAAAAAGGTCATGAATTATAATGTAAATATATTTTATACATTTACTGAAAAAAATATTACCGTTTGAAGACATTACACAATTTTCCAAATATTAAAAAGGCATTTCCTTCTATAAATAAATATTTACTAAGGCATAATGTATCGTAGAAATTTAAATCATTATTATATACCCAGCTCTTTTTTGTATATGTTTAGCTATTAAACAGATAACGACTACTTCAAAAAACCCTTAAGAACCTGCCGTATGACACATTATAATAAAATAACATACGCACAAACTACATCATTATCACTTGTCTTTAGAGTGCATCTGATAAATAAAGTGTGTGATCAATTTCAGTAAAATAATCATTCACTAAAACTCGATTTTTATTACACAATAAAATCTTTTAAACCGGCTATCTGTCGATTTCAGTCGAAAACTTAGGTCCCATTTGTTTCCTTTAATGTCCTTCCTTAATTTATCCTGTATAAACCTACCTTGTGTATTCCGAATTAAGACCATTATGTCCATTCCTAATATACACATTTCTTAAATAAATAAAATTTACATGTTTAAACACGAATAATTTACATGACCAGATGTATTTATTTTATCGATTGATAGCTATCAAAACAAGGTAATTTACATGACGTGTGAGATTTCTTTGAGGGCGTATTTAATTAATAAACCAAAACGTAAAATAAAGGTGAATTGTTTTCAAAATCATTAATTTAATTTTCGTAATTTGCATAAATTTTAAAAGTGAATCCAATTCATGAACCAATGTATTTAATACATGTTAATCGTTTTCAAAACCAATAATATCAATAGTAAAAAATGGAGAGCTCACCACAATAGCGAAAATTTGACGACGGTTGTTACTCCGTGGCCAGAACGATATCGTAAAGAGTTGTCTGAAGATATACTACCACACAGCATACATGATAAACTTTGCAAACAGTAAAGATTATCTTTACCTGTAGTTTCGTTTGCTTATGCAATCACTAACAGAGGAGACTATCGTGCAAAGAAAAATGGAGAAAAGACAAGGAACCCTTGACATGTCTTTCCGGTAAACTATCGAAAAATTATATCTCTCGTATATATCAACAAAATATCAGTGTGTATTATAACTTTTATTATAATACATTTTATTATATTTCTTTCAAGTATCCCCTTCATTAAAAACGAGTGTGCATTACAGGATTTTACTCCCCTTTGTTTTTCACTTCCGGTGATTTTACAAATCCGAACAAACCGGCCCACTGTCCCAACAGGTCATATTGTTCTGCCCCATATGTAGCCGGTTTATACAGATTACACTGTATATTTATACAACAGTTCTCTCAGTCATCACTGTATATTTAAACAACAGTTATCTCAGTCAGTAAGTAAAAACATTTCTTTTCCAAAAGATAGGTATTTCCATTCATAATATTATGTAATTCAGCTGTATCTAGGTTATTGATGTGTCTAATATATGACATGTTAATAATACCACATTTTCATAATGTAACCACACGCATATCTGTGAAGTTGATCATAAAACTATAATAATTTCGTTTACATAATTAAATCACAAGCGTATCTTAGAATTTAATCACATTACAGTTTCTGTAAACTGTCTAGTAATTTAAAATGTGTGCCAGGATTTGAAGTTTGTCTAATTTATTTTTAAAAGAATATGGAATGTGTAGCAAAAGCATCCTTTGTAAAATGATCCGAGAAGTTCAAAACTCAAAAGTGATGTCTGTGGCAGAATGAAAGCCTCGGCATTATTTATGAGTTTTAATTGAGGGAGTATTGACTAGAGTAGATATCATGTGTGCAGCAGTTTTGATGTACTGTTTTATAAACTTTTTCCAGTGTTTTAAAATCTTCATCTGTAATTGGTTTTTGAAGAAATTCAGAATGTGAATTTTTAATGCAGTATTAAGATTCTCTTTTCTGTTGCTTTCTTCAAACTAATTGCTAAAAAAATTCAAAATAGTCTAACTTTATTCCTTGTGTAGATGTTTTCTCAATGAGCAAAAGCCCATGTAAAAGAGGCTATAGTTAAAAGAGATTTAATTGTAAATCGTTTTTCTAGAATTAGAAGTGTACTTTGGCAGCATTTCTATATTGTATATTGTGCAGCAAGTGTCTTTGAATTATAAGAAGGGTACTACATTCTCACATCATAAATTAATTTCGTTTATTTCATTAAACTAAAGGGGTTAGAGGGAATTTCGATAGGAGCTTTTTCACCAAACTTTATACTCCAAATGAGATTGATTTCTTGGGCCAAAGTGTTATATTATATTTGAATAAATGTTTTGTATAAAAAGGTTTACGGGGCCTCGGTGGCCGAGTGGTCAAGGTAGTTCGTCTACTATTGATCACGTGGTCTGTCAACACTGAGATTGCGGGTTCGATTCGCACTGCAGGCAGGGTGTACTCGACTCCAATCTTAATTGACAAGGATTGCCAGTTTTCCTACCGCAGGTCGGGGGTTTTCTCCGGGTACTGCGGCTTCCTCCCCCAATAAAAACTGGACGCCATGATAAAGCTGAAAAATTGCTGAAAGTGGCGTTAAACACCATCAAACAAACAAACATAAAAAGGTTTACAAACACAGTTGTTGGCATGATTGGCTAGTTTTGGTTTTAATTGTGTTGAATATTGCAAGCAACCCAAATTAAAACAACCACAATTTATATATTTATATCGCTCTAGCGATCTATATATATATTCGGGTAAAGTATCGCGGTCAGCACACCTAGCCAGTGCTGGATACAGCGTTTTAAATATTTAAACCGTTTATGCATATTACTTTTTATTGGAATTGAAACAGACGATGGGTTGTTTTAATGATTGAAATTTAACGGTGCAATAAGAAAAATATATTTGACGGTTATGGTTATTGTTTTACGTAAATATATTCTAACATCAACGGCCTAACAATCAGTGTTCATATCAACAAGTCTACTCGACATTTGACAAAAGTGGTAAAGCTTTACTATTATCATTAACATAAGTGGTTAATATATAATTAATTTTTAAACACGTCATTTTCGTTCAAGACAGAACCTTGACGCAAATCAAACAGAAAGAGAGACTTGTAGTAGAAACGTTACTTTGTAGTATTTTTGATTTCATCAAAATTTACCTTTAAATCACGACAATTTCACTGCAAGACTTTGTCCTTTGATGAATTAAGAACAATGTATTCATCAAACGCCCCAGATAGTTTCACTGCACCTTTTTGCTCTTGTATCTTCCTTTTGGCTGTTTACGACTTTTTTATTATTGCTTTTTTCCTGCCCGAAGTTGATAGTAAAGGTTGACTATATGGTGACGATGGTTTTAGAGGCTGACTTGGCTAAGTTGGTATTGGTGAAATTTAACTGTGTTTTTGCGATTAAGTTGGCAAACACTGTCTACGTTCCTTGTTTCGACACGACATCCCTGTTTATACTGATATATGTTGCTAACCTAACCGGATTGTCGACTACAGGGACAGGTCTGCGAGTCTACAATTACTGCGTTTCGTTTTGAATGGTTGCAATTTTTCGAGGAAGAAATGTGGGTATCACTACTTTCACTATATCAATCCTTAATTGCACTTTGAGGCTTGAATTCTTTATATAATTTCCTAATCAGAGAGTTCATTGCTATCCTTATAGCTGTATGGCTGGTATTCAATGTTTGATTTTGAAAGGAAGTAATGTCAAGATAAAAAATCTTTTGTTAAACAAATAAATTGTTGGACATTCAAAGTGCATTGAACTAATAAATGGCAGATTTTAATTTATGTCACACTTGTTACGTTGCCAGCACAAATTTTAGTGTCTTTAACCACAGGTGAAAATTCTGTCAGACGTTCAGTAGGGTCATTGGTCCTTAAATAAAGAGTTTTTGTAATTATAAAACAATATCAACATAATTATGATTTTGATTTTTTCGCTTTTTAACGCTGTTTGGTTGTACAACATGTCGAGGTATTAATATGTTCACCATTTCTGCAACCCACCCTTCAAAGAGTGCCAACATAGGCGAACTTGCACACTAGACCTTTAGCAACAACATTAAAAAATTTAGTCTGGAAATACTACCGTTAGTAATATCAGCAATAAAGTTCAATACAGCAAACATGTTACCTCTTGACACCTAGTTGGCTTATGCCCTATACCCTTTTTATAATAAAACAAAAATATGTTTACTATGGCGATCGGTAAGCAAGGAAGTGATGGAATGATTTCTACTACGGCGTCATTTAATTTGGGAGTGGAAGGTACAAGATTTATTTCTAACAAGAGTTCTACCATAAAAAGAAATGATGCTATAGATGAACTGCAATCAGACTCTGTCAAAATTAGTGCTTACTCTTATTTTTGGTCAAGATTTATTGGAGTGAACTTTTTGTTACTTCAGGGCACTTTCATAATAGATTCTGTGATCAAAATTTCTTGAGGTATCCATAAAACTTCTAATGTTTAGCGAGCAGGTTCTTTGCTTTTCGAAGGAAGAGTTATATATTCTCCTTTAGTTTTAAGCGGATTACAACATTCTACTCTCGAGATAGTTTAAATCATGATTATAAACATGCAAGCCTGTAAAACATCTTGATTTTCAGTATGGAGATAAACTGTTTGTTGATTCTTTTAAAATAACGAAACTATGTTAAAGGTAGCATTATTAAATATTAGGAATAATATACACCAAAGACATTTGTGACGTAAATTTATACAAAATAAAATTTTTTTTTCGAATTAAAATATTAAATGACTAATTTTCTTTCAGTCGTTTACCTGGTCGTCTAGAAAGTAGGCCATCAATTTGTTGTTTTTTCCAAGCGTATCACATCGATGCTAAAACAGTCATAGAATTTGCATTTGATGTATTTTAATTAAACATTAGGATGTTCTGAGTTATTCGCGATCTTTTCATTCAAATTTTATCGACAAATGTCTAAATTGACATTGATTTTCGAATATTGATCGGCTTCTGTAATAGTTCAAAATGAATAAATATATTACTTTAACTGTTAAGTTATGGATTTTAAAAAATATTTGCATTGTCTTCTTTTGATATATTGATTGAATGTTTAACGTTGAGCTAGCAGCCGTTTAGCAATACAGACCAAAAAGGTAACAAGTCATAGAATAACAACGGGGAAATTGGGTGATGCAATGCTAGAAAATTTTTAATTTCAATGAAAAAGAATACAGTTGGCTAAGCACAAATTTATGCTATTTACAATAAAACAAATCTTGCCATCTACACAAAGGAGTCTTCACGCTGGACGTTTAGCAAATATTTAATCTATATATGAGCCTTTAGTGTAGTCGGGGGAAAATGATTGACTTTTAGGCTAAATCTAAAATAGAAAATTCCGATAAAAAAAACATACTGATCGACCAACTGGTAAAAATCTCAAGAAGGTATCCATTCATACAAAATCCTTGTAAAGTAAAGTGGCTAAAAAGCATTGTATACGTTAGGGCGGATATATATAATGCTTAATTTCGGTTTTATATTGATAGTTTTAGAATGGAAAATTACAACAGTGGCAAAAAATTCTATATGTATCTAAATATTAAAGAAGCATTCAATAGGCATTAGGGTTTTATTTTTTGTCATCCAATAGGATCCAAATACATTTTGATTTAAAGGTGCGCTTTTGAGGAATTTTCACTAAGTTTGTAGCAGGCGTAGTCTAAGTCCTGTGTAACCCCTTTCATTCCAGCAACGTGTACGGTATATAGATGATGCTTGGTGTTTTTAAAACCAATTTGGGCACATGTATAGACACCGAAAACCTGCTCCGCGCCGGACACATAACTCTAATTATAGCCGGTGCAAAAGGTTAAATTTTTTGTCCATAATACTCGATCGTCAGTTTGTTTCTCAGTTTTTCCGATGGTTTAATATGCTTTAAAACTACTCTTTCTGAATACAGATAAATATTGCTTTCTGACGTTAAGCAAACATTCAATTAAAGAATTTCATTTAATTTAATTCATTAATTGACAGAACCAAATATGGTAACAATGGAAACCTTTTTCAAGACCTAAATTTCAAACAGTAGGTTTTTATTGCAGCTACAGTTTCATTATTTGTCAATTGTTTACCTTAAAAATACAATTTAGTACGATGTTTACTGTGCCATCATAAATATCACCATATTTTCCCCAAACTAGAAAAAGTGCTGCAAATAGAAAAGATTGATTGATTGGATGTCTGCTTTACGTCCAGCGAGCAGTATTTCAGCTATATTCAAGACGGGAACAAGTTAACAAACAACGAATCAACAGGAAATGGGGGTGGGATGGGTATCAGGGAATAAATTTTGACTGCCACTGGAAAAGTATGGAGTTTTGGGTAGGGGCGGAAAATTTAGCCTTTTGTAGCGGCTACAATGAGCCTACTCTTTTCGAAATCTATAAAAGGGGTCTTTACCGTGCAAGGAGTGTGGCACTCTCCAAACACGTTACCCACTACGGTCCGCAGTCAGGCTTTCCGTATTATGACCTGACAACCCCCAACGAGAGGGTCTCCCCTATCCGCCACCCGGGGACGCGCTGGGCTGCTCTGTGGGTCGAGCACTAGAAACCCTCCAGGTATGGTCCCAGCAAATAGAAAAGAAACTTATTTTATATGACACATTGCAGATGTATTCGTTTCATAATGTCTCAGTCCTGTTGGTTGAAGGTTTCCCGATGGTAAGCAAATATTGACAGTAATCGAATCAAAATTTAACAGCGCTTACGTTGTTCTGTTTCTGTACTTAGGTGTATTAGCCCATTTGGAAAAACAACTTACTCCACTGTAGGATAGATTTGTTATTACATGGCTCAACTGATTAAAAAAGTCGATAGAATTATAAATCATTTTATTGCCAATATAGACAGCCTTTTACAGTTTATTGACTGCACGTTTTTAAGCACTATTTCTACGACGTCGTAAGTGACGTCTTCTGTCAAACCCAACACTCTAGACAAAACTCGGCAGCAATGTGTTCTTTTTCAGTGTCTGTTCTGGATGAAGCTAAATTATTTATAAAAGACTGATAACTTATTGCTTTTATTATTTTTGTAATTTTTGCTGCGTCTTCCACTGTAATAGCTCCTACAAAAATATGTATATAAATTATCTTATGGTAAGTCATTAAACAAAGATTACATAAAAATTAATTGATTTAAATTTAACAGTTGTGCCCATCTAAGAATATCTTGGACGTTACCTTTATTAGAAAAAAAATAGCACCTGGACAACGTGATGTGTTTAAAATTTGACAATAACAGGCATTAAATTAAATTTAAACACACACTTATTTTTCACATATCCTTTAATACGACTTGACAGTGAACAGAACTGGCCGCCATTACTTTCAAATAGCAAGTCAACTATACACCAATGACATCAACAGGCAGTTGCTTTTTCGTGCATGATGTGTCAAGCAAATTACACGGAGTTACAGTATTGTATGTAAGAGTAAAATGATATATAAAACTTCAAAAATGTTTGTTCAATTGTATTTTTCCTAATACAATATTTGCATCTATATTTTATGTGGTGGCTATTAGTATCTCATGGTACGACCAACAGACGCCACTAATTTTGTAATTGGGCTGAGGGTGCGTTCGGGTCATTATGATGAAGCTTGAACGTGTATATACTATATAACGTATTTGTTTGGTGCTACGTTGTATTGCCGAAAGAATAGTTGTGTCATAAAAAAAATAGGCGTATCCTTTCCAGAAAACTAACTCGTTTGCATTTCAACAGGCAATAGTTAGAAAATGGTTAGAATTATGCAATGCAATAGTAAATTATATATTTACCTTTTAGGCGGTTTATCACAGCACATTTAATCTTTCTAGTGCTCTATTTTATTTCCTGTTTATATATATTGATATGTATGACAAATATTTAAAATTTCGCAAATATAGATTTTGCAAATGGTTAAAGTTAAAGTACACAAAACACGCAGCAGAAACATGTTTCATAGTCAATACAATATTTGAGAGCATGACAGATTGATTAAATGACTGGATGTCAATGTAAGTAAGTCAGTAAGTGTAGTACAGCCTCGATCAAAAGTAGGTCCATACCTGACTGCTGGATTGTACACACTGCGGGTGTACAAGTTTACCCATGGGTTAGGGTAGACAACTAAATACATAAACACTGTGATTGGATTGAAACACAAAATTCACCTTAAATCCTCATGAATTTGATTTCATTAAAGTCGTGCATTATACTATGTCTAGTCCGGTAATAACATACGTTAAATTGGAAAAAGTTAAAGTTGACGTTTTGTTTGGTGACGGGGTGGTAAAATGAACGCCTATACAAGATGGAGGCTTTTGTGTCTTTTTTTTTCTTAAAGACAATCAACTGTATTTTAACTTATAGGTTAGGGTAGACAACTAAATATAGAAATTCTGTGATGGGATTGAAACACAAGAATTCTACAAAATTCTTCTCAGATGGACTGTTATCACGCTCCGCTGTTCCTATTTGTAATGCTGTAAAATATATTCACCAATATTAAAATACAGTTAATTATAGTTTGCTTTACATTAAACAATACTTTGATGGTAAAGCCTCTGTTTTGTAGAGGCGTTTATTTACCACCCCGACACCCTCCCCCGCACCATTAAAAAAAGTCAGCAGCATCGCCATTTGAACAAATGTTTATTACTAGACATATTTTAATGTACTGATTTCAATTAAATCCTACACATGAGGATTTAGGGCGAATTTTTTGTTGGCATCACAGTTTTTATAGTTTATATTTAGATGTCTATCCTAACCTATGGGTAAACTTGTACACCCGCAGGGTGAACAAGCAAGCAGTTACTTGTGGACCTACTTTTGACCGCGGCTGTACCACACTTACAGTGACATTCAGTCAATCAAACAATATGTTTACAGGCTATCGAATAATGTATTGACAAAGAAACATGTTGCTTCTATGCGGTTCATATACTTTGTCATTAACAAAACGCAATAAACTCCACGTCTACAAAGGTTCAAACTAATATATGTCATACATCTGAATATATAAACAAAAAATAAAATAAAGAAGTAAAACAGTAAATCTGAGCAGTGTTAAACAGTCTCTTAGGTAAGTATATCATTTACTGTTGCATAACATTAACGTTTTCTATACCGTAATGTTTGATAAATATTATCGTTTTGTAGGTTTTCACGATAAAACAGAGTAGAACACCTCTGAAAACAAAATACAAATATATAAACAAATTGTTTCAAAAATAGTTTGTTTTAAAATATGCATCATTATATATCAGGATTTAAAGAAGAAACTACTTTTTATCATTTTATCTTAAAGTACAATATTTCATAGATTAAGAAAAATATATGAGCAAAATTTGTGATATAAAAATGAATGAACGAACTGATCCAATGTGACAATTACACCAGTGTTACGATAATTTCAAAATAATACTGTTTAATTCATTTATATCCTATAAAGCAGTCACAGTTGTTATAAAGTTCAAAACTTTAAATTACTTCAATATGAATGCATCCGGGGGACCTCGGTGGCCGAGTGGTTAAGATAGTTCGTTTATAATTGATCACGTGGTCTGTCAACACTGAGATTGCGGGTTCGATTCTCACTGCATAGAGGGTGTACTCGACTCCAATTTTTAATTAAGTTTTGCCAATTTTCCAACCGCAGGTCGGGGGTTTTCTGCGAGTACTCCGGCTTTACTCCCCTAATAAAAACTGGACGCCATGAGATAGCTGAAAAATTGCTGAAAGTGGCGTTAAACACCATCAAACATATGAATGCATCCTTGTTTATACACAGCTGAAAATGTTTGACGTTATGGTTAAACAAATTCTCCTTTACGGGTCAGAAATATAAGGGTTTTTTAGACACACTCAAAATATTTTAAACTGGAATTTAAAAAATCATTTAACTTATCCAATTTTGAAGGTAAGAAATTGTTTGATAATAATGAAACACAATAAAGTGGAATTAATGAATTTCCTTCAAGATCATAATGCACGCAATTTCAATTGTTTACAATTCATCAACAAAACAAAAAAAAACAAATAGAAAATAAATTACAATACTACAGTAATAGCCTCCTGCAAATTCTTTTATGTTTTGATTTGATTTCTCAACATTGATTTTAGCGCACAGAAAATTTGGACTGTTTTGGTGTTCTTTGTTATCGTGTTATACATGGATATTAGTAGAGACAGATCATTAACCTTTCACCTCCACTAAAACTGCAGGCAGGGTGTACTCGACTCCAATCTTAATTGACAAGGGTTGCCAGTTTTCATACCTTAGGTGGGGGTTTTCTCCGGTTACTCCTGATTCCTCCCCCAATAAAAACTGGACGTCATGATATAGCAGAAAAATTGCTAAAAGTGGCGTTAGAACACCATCAAACAAACAAACAAAACTTTAACATATGCAGTTTGTGGTAAAATTTATAGGTTCTTATCAAGAGACAGTCATTCCTACCGCAGGTCGGGGGGTTTTCTCATGGTACTCCGGCTTCCTCCGTCAATAAAAACTACACGCCATGATAAAGCTGAACAATTGCTGAAAATGGCGTTAAACATCATAATAAACCCCTCAAAAAATCTAAAAATTTTATTGTAACACTCAGAAATGTCAAATACGACTTTAATTAGGACAGTTTTTAATACAGACTAATAAACATAAGGTAGGTGTACAGTTCACGGCCGGTAAAATGTATATCAAATAATTACATGTGTAAACCATGATTGTCAAAATATATTTCATGTTTTATCGTGCACCAGATTTATTGAAATTTAAAACTCCATTCATACAAAATATTAGGTTGATTGTATAAATGTGTGAATGTCAATATATAATTCTTTTCATTCAATAATTTTAGATTATATATACAGTTAAAACAATGAACACCACTTTTCTGATTGTAACTCTTGCCGCCTTGGTAACAGTTGGATCAGGGCAAAATGGGGGATTTGCAGGAGGATTTGGATTAAGAACAGGGGAAGGAAGAGAAGGTTGGAGTAAGCCGGTTTCAGACAATACATTCAAATTTAAGCATATGCTGACAATTGTTAAATAGTAATATTATCGCAAAGAAATATACGTGCTTACTACAGAACATAATATATTTTTCGGTTTGTTTTCAGAGAAGGCTTTAAAATGTTATTGTACATTGTAAGACAATGAATTAGTTGTATTTTCCATATAAATCAATTGTTTAGCAACGATAAATAATAGTCGTGATATTGAAGCGTGTATAGAATGTCTAACCATAGAAAGCCAGTACTGACACGGACATATACTTCTATACTGTATTGCTATTAGATGATACAAAGATGGCAGCTTTCTCTCTAGATTTTGTTATATACTACACACAATTAAACACATTTTTGTCTTTTAAAGGAATAAAACGAGCAGCTAAGGCAGGATTAGGTAACCAACGGGCAGTAAACTCAGGATTGGTTGGTACTCCGGGTTTATTTTAACATGTATGTATTGTTTGAAAAAAACAGGAATTTGAGAAAAAAACGGAAATCGACACGTAACCATTAAAGTTAAAACAATACAAAAAGTAAAGAAAACTTTTATTTAAGGCAAACTTCAAAACTTAGATATTTAACAGGATCCACGGTTAAAATTGGAGTCGAACACTAGTTTACCAGAAGGGCAGCGACGACCCGCTCCACGCCGGCGACCGCATTATTACTCAAAATGATTGTCACGAAACATTAATCGGAAAGAGATCACGATACCCTTGTTAGACATTCTTAATGGCAAAAGTATCACTTCCAGATAAAATTTCAACATAACTAAAAGAAATCTCCCATTTTACGCAACAGCGTCATCAATTTATCCCGAAAAGACAGATACTGTCAACACCTTTTGTATATCTTTAACGAATTAATTTATTGCTTGTTAACTTGTTCCCGTCCTGAATATAGCTGTAATGCTACTATCGCTGAACGTTTACATCCTGGTCAATTAATTAATTATATACTAAATACTGTCCCCAAGCTCTTGAATATCGTCTTGACTAAGAAAGATGTTGTTTCTACGTCTTTTTTAACTAACAATACACAATAATATGAGAAGGTTCAAAACAATAATGCCATACAACTGAATATTATCAATCAAATAAAGCAGTAGGAAAAAGGTTAATCAGTATCATAGGTAAGTATAGAATTTACTATTGCATTACATAATATAATAATTTTCTGTACCATACTGTTGGAGTAATAATATTGTCATTTTGTAGGTTTTCAAGATAAAGCAGATTATTATGACAATGATGCATATATAAGATAAGCAACAATAAAAAATAAATTAATTAAATAAATCTCACATGTTTTTATTTCCTTTTGAAGAGTTATTTTAACATGCAAACACATTCACTTTTCCCCATCCCAATTGATTTATTGTTTGTAAGTGTTCTTGACTTGAATATAGCTGAAATATATTTATCGCTGGACGTTCAAGATATTTAAGATAAATCGGCTAACCACTCACTAAATTCAGCCTAATATATATTACAACAAATCCACAACTGGTCTTTTTGCACTGAAAGCAGTATATTTAACAGATTTTCCTCCGTGGTGTACCTCTTCGGGTAAGGTTGGCTTTTGGTATAACTCTGCGTTTATCGTCGTCGGCGTCCGTAAACATTTTTCCAATCTTCTTATCGTGAACCACTGTTCCAATTGAAACCTAACTTGGTTGCAATGTTCACTAGATAGTCATTTATAAAGTTTTTGTGTTTTAAGCCAATCAGAAATTCAAATTGACCGCAACCTCGCGACTTACCGTAACATAGGACAACATGGGAACATTTAAAAGAAAGGCTTCTCTGAAACCGGTTAACCAATATAAGCAAAACTTTCTGGCAATATTGTTTGAATGGTCCTGATGTTTTTGTGCCCACCGGAGATTTTTTAAATGGCCATCTCAGGACTTAGTTTAACTAATTTGAAAAAATAAGAAAACTTCTTATCTAAGCCGATTGCCCAATCTAAACATTACTTACAAGTTATATTGTTCGAATAGTTCTCTTTAAGGTTTATGTGTTTTCAACCAATGGGAAATTACACATGTACACCACAGAAGGACTGAGTTTGATACAGGACACCATGAGAAATTCTCTAAAACCGCTTAATTAATCGAAACAAAGCTTGTAAGCTATAGTGTTAGTATGGTCATCTATAAAGTTTATGCTTTTATGCTTATCGAAAATTCAAAATGGCCGCCATCGCAGGACGTGGTTTAAGTTCTAGTCATATGAAGACATTTTAAAAAGGCATTTCCTCTGAAATTAGTTAACTAATTTTAGCAACAGTTAATACAGGCCTCTTTTCCGAAATTGGTTAATCAATAGAAACATATGTTTAAAAGGTTAAAAGAACCTTATGGGAAACAATTTTTTAAAGTTTCTTCTCTGGAATTGGTTAGCCAAATGGAAACAAAAGTTATTAGCAATATTTAAAGGATAGTCTTGTACATTTGTAACACTATGAAATAGTCACTATTACCTTTTACATAGTTTAACAGAGAAACTACAAAAACCATCTTTAAAAATCTGAATAGCATTTGTACATGTATGTTAATGTTTATTGAAAGCATAACAAATTGTGCTTGATTATTTGATCGAAGGTCCATTATGACCTTAATTGAAGATATTAATTAAAGATAAAAAGCTAAAGAAAAATGTTAAAAGGTCTTAATATATTTAACTATTGAACCAGTTGAAAAGAAGAGAAAGATTCATTGTAAGGTCTAAGCAAAGATAATGGTATTTATGCTTGTAGAAATCTGAAAATTACACGGCTGTTTAACATCAGTGAAATGACATGTCTTTATAAATAAGGTGAGCGATACAGGATCTTGAAAGCATCTGGAGTGGTTTGTTTGGGTATTATTCTTTGTTCTGTGTAACAATATAGCAGATAAATTATAAAAAGTGAAAGTAAGTGGCTTGAATCATCAAACTACCTTCGTTAAAACAATTCTTAAGGATGATTGCTGGTCATGTTTTTGACTCGTTTTGCGCACCTTAGTTGGGAATGAGATATTGTAAAACGAAAGGAATAAGAAAATAATTTTATATGTAATAAATAATACAAATCGATGATAAATACTTTTAAAATGTGTGAAACGTTTTAAACCTAATTAGATGTCTACTTTTGGAAAAATAAACGAGAACGGAAATCGTAATCGAGACTTCCGGTTTATTGTTTACATTGTTGAGGAACCAGACGAGATGGTGTCAGGAATATTTTTACGTTTTATACAATTTATACACACATTTTGATATTTTTATCATGTTTTATGATCTTTTTTATACATTTACATCGATAATGGGCAAGCTTAAAAGTAGATTTAACAAGGAGAAAAACGTAAACAAACTCGCGGCTATCAGAGATGGACAAAGAGACAAATTCAATACAATACAATACAATACAATAAATTTTATTTAAAGTCGGCAAGTCAGATAACAAAAAACATAAGCTCTTGAGAGCTTTTGAACCGACATTAAGTGCAATTCATACATGGAATACAATTTACATAAAACAAGCAATACATACATAGGATAAAAACTGGCAACAAGCACAAGACAAATACAAAACACATACGATACATATGGTAATGTATAATACATACAAAGACACATGGCTAGCACTAAAGTAAAAGAAAAAATCAATAAAAAGAGAGCAAACGACATACAAAGACACATGGCGAGCACTAAAGTAAAAGAAAAAATCAATAAAAAGAGGTTATTTCTTTAGATCATTCATACGCCGCAGTATATGGTGCATCATCTAAAACTCCAGATGTCTCTCATGTAAACCACGAAGAAGTTATTGACGAAAATGACGAGAACGATACCTGGAGGCAGGGACGCAGAGAAGTAGAGTTGGGTTTTATTGATGACAATATGGATTGCAAATATTGTGGATTACCACTACAGCTTAAACATGCCCTGAATATTAACGACTTTGGTCTGGGATCTATTTTAAGAGTAATGTGCATGAATCAGTCTTGCAAACAAATTAACAGAGTTCCAACTGGGAAAAGACACGAGAAGATTTGGGATGTAAACAGTAAAATAACACTAGGTACCTTTAGTTGAATTTCAATGCAATTAATTTATTTGCTTGCACTCAATTGCAATAATTGGTTAAGGCTCATACACAATGGTTAATAAATAGTCGATAGTAGTTTTAAAAAGTGGGAATGATACAAAATGTCTGAACACATAGACAAAAAACTAAACAAATAAACAAACAAACAAAACACAACTAAGAGACACCAAACACACACTATACAGCTATGTAATGAAATAAAATCAGCCCTCGCACTTGCTCCTATTGTCATATCAATAAACAGGAGCAGTCCAAAAACCATTATTTTTTAACCAAAATGTCTTGGATTACACTACATACAAATACATAGCATTGTAATGTCTCCAGTATCCCATGAAAGTCCTTCAGTGAAGTCAGAAGACAAGCACCTATGATGTCATAACTTTGTGTCTGAATATGACTGGTGATTGGTTAAAATCTAAGTTAATAATTATTCTGGAAAGAAATTCTTAAACTACATTTTTGTACATGTGTATGAAATATTTCCTTGTAATAAAAAAAAGAATAACATTGGTTATCATTATCATGCCATTAAAAATGCATAAACTTCTGCTCAACGTGTTTCCAAAAAATATAATATATATCTTTGCAGTTCAAACAGCTGCTATTCATCTTGGATTAGGAGAACAACATGTTAATGGACTGTTGTCTGTTCTTAACATCCCAACTGTTAGCTTCTTTATGTTTGACCAAAGAATGAAGGAAATTGAGAAAAGCATTTAAAAAACTGCTGACCAGTCCATGGAAGAATGGAGAGAAACAGAAAAAGAACTGAATAAGGAGTTAGAACAAACTTTTTTGTTGCAATTACAGGGTTGAAACACAAAATTATTGTTTTAAATATTAATAAATTGCATACTGGGTATTTACTAGTACAAAAACATGCAATTCATATTATTTTACTCATTTTCTATACATTAAAAACAAAATTAATTTCAAAGAACATATTAGTAGATGAAATCCAACTCAAATATCAATCACTGAATAAAAACTGAAAGACAAGACTATTTTTGTGCAAAGAATTTTTTCATTTGTATCTATAGTATGAAATATGATTATATCTTGAAATTGAACAATGTTTAATTGTTTTCATAATCTTTTGTTTAGATGTCATGGAACTGAAGATATAACCGTTTCTGTAGATGCTGGATGGCAAACCAGAGGAAGTGGAGGGCTTCCAGTAGTCTCTCTGGTAAATTTATCATACAGTAACTTAAGTGGATGAAAAAAACATGAACCATGAAGGAGTATCAATTATTAAGACATTCAGTTTTTCTGTGCAATTCATTGAACATGCTGAACAATAAAATAAAAAATCAGATTATCTCCAATGTGAAGAGTAAACACATCCATTTAAAAACTTCATTTAACTGTTTATAAAGCAAAGTTTAATATAATTCGATATAGTTGGATAAATGCTAAAATCTTTTAATTGTACATATAAAAAAATAACTTTTTAGAAATATTTTCTGAAAGGATATGGAGTAAATGAACGCGAGACCATAACAAATATGTTAACTCCAACTTCAATTCCTCATCAGCAGCGCTAGAACCCAAACATAGGAAATCCACGATTTCACAAAATGTTTAAAATATATAAAACCTAACGAAATTCGAATAAATATAGCTAAGGACAAAACTACGATAGAGGGAGTTAAACCGTAGGTTTTAGAATTTACATAAATTTAGATAATGGTTATAAACTTTTTTCTGTATTTTAAGTATTTTGGTGAAAGGTTCAGATCTATATGTAATGATTTTTTAATAGGTCACTGTTCTATGACTGGCTCTAAGACTGGAAAAATTTTAAAGTATGCTGTGAGAAGCAAAGTGTGCAGAACGTGCCAGCGAGCCGAGAAATAGGGTAAGGTTCCTCCTTTACATGATTGTAGTAAAAACTTTAATGGCAGTGCAAAAGCCATGGAACCAGACATGATCGAAGAAATGGATGTCTGTTCAAAGGCTGAGGGAACAAACATTTAGGATTCATCAACAATTGCTCGCATAAGAGCCAAAGTTGACCCTGCTATTAAAAACTTTCGGACAGTAATCACATAAAAAAAACCATTCAGCACTAGCCTATCAGATTAAAAAAAAACATTCTTCCCTTAGTCCGAAAGGTATCAACTATCTTATAAAATGCTTTAATTACTTAATTGCACAAGGTCAAGGTCAGCCAGAACAGATAAGACAAAATTTAGTGGCTTTGTACAAACATCCCTTTGGAGATCATAGCAAGTGTGAAAGCAGCTGGTGTAGGTGTATTGAGGAAAAAGACCTCAAATATAGATCTCTTCCATATGGAAAGCCATTGACAGACATTCATCTGCAAGAAGCATTGAAACTAGTACTAGCAAGATATGTAAACAATGCAGATAAACTAGCAAATTTAGGAAGTACACAAGGAAATGCAAGTTTCAATAAGAGTGTAGCATCAAAGGCACGAAAGTCAAGAGTTTTATGGAGGTTCAAATAGTCTAGGTTATCGTGTTGCTGCAGCTGTTGCTCAGAAAAACAATGGTCATTCCTACACAGTAAATGTAGGACAGTTCAATGTTTTGTTTGTTGAGTTTTTTCAATGGAGGATAATTTAATTCCAAAAGGTTGCATTCTGTTAGAAAAGATGTTTATTGATATTTTGCTCTTCATGTTCAGCTTAATTTGACTTGTACAACTGTGGCCATGAAAGGCAATATCATAATAAACTTTAAAACCTGTGAGTTCTAGCTCACAAAGAAACACCCCTTGCCCCCAATATCATATCAAAATGATGAATCTTTAAAAAGGAGATGCATATCTCCATTTTTTAAATAAAAGTTTGACAATCAATAACTTGGGTCATGTTTGCTATATGGGAAATCTAAAAAAAAATCGGAGCAGAATACCTTCGCCAGTCGACAAGCCAGAAAACAACTCTAGTATTCTGGACGGAAATTTAACAAGAATATATTTTGACATTAAAGCCACAGGGCTTAGTAAGTGCTGTTATCCCTAAGTAATTTAATTCTTACAGAAATTGAGAAAAAATATTGTCTGACAATAGATGTCTATTGTGAACAGTTATTAGTGGTGCACTTAGATCATTTCATTTTTCTTTAGTTCGTCCGTTTCGAAACTTTAACTTGAAAACATGTTAAAATATATTAAAAATCAACAAAAATAAGGTCACGTTGAATCTGTGTGTAACTCGCCAGGTTTATACATCAATAGTTTAATTCAAAATGATCATTATACCCCTGCAAACAAAGTATATATAAAAAAAGAATATAGGAAACGCCCTGTCTGTCCATATATATTTTGTAACTCATCCTAAACCACTTGATGGATTTTAATGAAACTTTACCCGTAGGAAGTTCATTATATGGAGAAGTGCTTGAAGTTTCATTGCTCTCGGATATCATTCAAGGAAGACAATACCACTCTTTTTTAAAGGACAATATAAAGCAGAGGGAAGGTATTTTTTGTTAGCTTGCTCACAGTATTCCTTGTTACTATAATGTCCAATACGATCTATTTTCCATGATCTAAGTGTTGCACTAGCTTTCATGACATCATACTGAAACGAGGAACATAAACCTAGGATAATATTTGCCAACCAGAAAATAACCATCTAATATTTAATTTGTTTTTTAGAAAGAACTTCTCATATTATGCAAATCTCTGCATTGAGAGAGACATCAGTTGGATGTGACACATTCTCAACTTATATTTTGCCTGCAGAAGAGGTAGATCCAAAGGCTGCAGAGGTGACAGGACTCACATTTGGGAATAATACACTGTATTTAATTGACAATGCTGTTCCAGCTGTTAAAGTTCGTGTTGGTCTTTTAAATTTTATTAAATTCTTAGAGAATTCTAAGAACAACGTCATTTTTGGCATAACATTTTTAACTACGACTGCCCAGTTTTGTATAATGCTGTTGATAATTGTAAATTTTTGGAAAATTTTCAGTTAAATGTTACTGGCTTTGTTGACACTTTGAAATTGTTTAAAAATGTTTATCATGGGCGTCAATTTTATTCACAGTCTTTACTATGTAAAGACTTAATTGATTTGTCCTATGGTGCTCATAATGCTGACGAATATGAAAGTTCATTGAGAACTTTAGTCAATAAAAAAGCCAATTATATAGATAAGATCAGGTCAGCTTATGAGCACAAGGATTGTATTGTTTTTTCAATATTGTGCTTTAAAATCATTGCATAGAAACTTGCCATCTTTCAAGCTGTTAGTTGACTCTAAAATAATAACAAAGAGAACTGCTAATATTATAAGTAAGAGAAGTCTGAATTTTTCTCACTTGAAGTTATCATTTTCAAGAAATCAGGTATTAAAGATCTGCTGTCTGAACAGTGTGGTTCAAATGTAAGAGTCACTAAATCTGATAAGATTATTTCAAATGTGTCAAATGTTTTTACAGAATATGTAATGATGTTAACTTGTTTCTAGTAGATACTGACATTTTCATCCTGAACAGGTAGGGGTATATAGTAATCACACTCTGTCTGACCGTCTGTGCATATACCATATAAGAACATTTTCTATATTGTTAAATAGAACTCTCAGTGGGGGTATGTTACCTTGGAGAGCCCTACTCCAACAACATGGTATGTGGGATGACATGATATTTATGGACTGGTTCAAAGTATGAAACCTCTATTATATAAGATACATAGGGAGAGCTTTATTTTTAACCATGATAAAATCGATCTAAAACACAAAGTGTCTTCTTTATTATTTGGTAATATGAATAACATAGATTAATTAACTTCCTATTTCTTCATCATTTCGTAAATAATGTATTTTAGAGGAGACAGTGAGTTGACAATTCAATGAAGGACATTCTCTTATTTTTTTATTCATAAAGTGACTTTCAGAAACATTATTGCTTGAGGTCAATGCATAGTAGTCCTAAGACCCCTTGAAGTGATTTTTGTAAATTGTTGATAATAATATGGGTATAGGGGAGCACCATTTAACTTGCTATTTTCTCCAATACATTAAACACATAACCATATGAATAACAGGCACATCTTTTTGTGGGCCATCCTCACAAGTCAGGGTTTCTGTGTCCACGAAACCCTGACAAACTTAGCTAGGAAATTCACGGGCTAGAAGATTTTGATATGACTTCAAACCTTCAAAATATCAACTAATGAAATTGCTTGAAAGAAGCAAGTGTTTGGCTGTAGTTATTCTTGATGGGGGAGGAAAACGTAACGCAACTAACAAATAACGCGGTAATAACAAACTATTAACACTACTGTACAAAATACACTGATTTTCACATGGTCTATACAACACATCCGTTTGGTTTATTTACAGTCGACATCGGGATATCCCCTAACCAAGTGGTGAATAAAAGCGAGCTTTTGATTGGCTTCATTAAGGTATGCTGTAGCCAATCAAAATAGTGACTTCCAGTCCGAGAATTTCTAAGTTTGTCAGGGTTTCGTGGACACTTACAGTGGACATAGAAACCCTCACTTGTGAGGATGTTTGTGGGCTATCTCACATTATTTCTAGTTTGAATAGATTTATAAACGTGTCACTGTGTTTGGTCTAATAAACTGGGGGAGGAAAACGTAACGCAACTAACAAATAACGCGGTAATAACAAACTATTAACACTACTGTACAAAATACACTGATTTTCACATGGTCTATACAACACATCCGTTTGGTTTATTTACAGTCGACATCGGGATATCCCCTAACCAAGTGGTGAATAAAAGCGAGCTTTTGATTGGCTACATAAAGGTATGCTGTAGCCAATCAAAATAGTGACTTCCAGCCCGAGAATTTCTAAGTTTGTCAGGGTTTCGTGGACACTTACAGTGGACATAGAAACCCTCACTTGTGAGGATGTTTGTGGGCTATCTCACATTATTTCTAGTTTGAATAGATTTATAAACGTGTCACTGTGTTTGGTCTATTAAACTCTACAACACCTGAATAAATTTGGACTGTTGTCCATTTTATTGATTGATCATTAGAACTAGTTTTGATAAATAACAATTCTTTTTATGGTAATGTTCAATTATACTTCTATATAGAATGTTTGTACTTGTTATATGACATTTGAATGCTTTATGTTATGTCAATGATTATTTGTATGTATAACTTGTACTGTATTGTAATGTATGCCACGACTGTACTAGTGCTTAGTTAGGGTTCCGCATGATCCATCGAAGTTGGGGACGCCCTATAGTTTCACTTTGTCTATCTGTCCTTCTAGCCATCAGCAATCTGTTTACAATTTCTTGTGAACACTAAAACTAAAAAAATATATTGAAAAATACAGATCGAAATTTTTTACATTTGCTGTGCAGCTGTCATGATGTGCAAATTAAAATTTCGGGCAAATCAGAGAAATATTTTTGGGGAAAAACTTGGAATTTTTATAGAAAATTATAGATTTTGAGAATTGGACTAAGAAAACTTTTAATTTAAAAAACTATTGATAGTACAGTTCTGAAATTTTGAACACTTGCTATGTAGCATTTCCTTGTATATATATTTAAATTTCAAGTAAATCTGTTTTTTGCTGAGGGGCCCTTTCTGTCTTTGTCAGTATTCTAGTTAAACTTTGCATTTATAGTCAATAATGTATACGGTCAGACTTTAAGGAATAAAAACCTAATAACAGCTTCATATTAGAATATGTTCTTGGGTCAAATTCTTTAAACCATTTGATGTCATTGTAGCTATGATGATATAGTTTTAGGTGGACAATTATTTTCATAAACTTTTTATTTTTATCTTTGATCCTTATAAATTCTTCAAGTGAATATGCACAAAAGTAAAAACAAGATATTAATTGTTTTAAAACAGAAAATTTTATCATCGTGCATTAATTTGATGCCATTAGAGCAATTAAAAGAAAGAATTATTCAAAAAGGTGCATTTTCCCGTACTTTTTTATCCCATAAATCATGGTTTTGCTCTATCTTTAAATTTTGCACACGGACATGCATTTTGATTTTTTTTTTAAAGATAGGTTCATTATCTACACTTTCTACAAAAAATATATTTTTCTTGTTTTTTGTGTACCCGTCAAATTTGCTAAAAATGGTATGTTATTCCTTTTCCCGTACTTTTTTAATGCATTACAAAATGTGTCATATTAAGGCACTATGTATAATTTATTGACAAAATATGATTATGTTATAACACTAAACTAATATCTTTAGACATTTAATCAATAAAATGTTTATTTTTTCAATTTGGTCATCTGTTCATACCTTGCCAAGTTGGGAATCTCCCTACCTCAAATTTGGCAAATAATTGATCTAGTAAAATACACTGTTAAACTAACGTCCCTAGCTCTTAAAAATGTTCACATACCTACATTTTCTTGTGATTTTTTTACGAAAACTAAGTTATGGCTATCAGAAAATCCATGATTTGATAACCTCTTGTTATTTTTTGTATGACCAGCAAACCTCCTTAAATGTATACACATATATATTAAATCATGCAACTTGGTGCCCATTGACATTGCATTAAATTCAAGAAACTTTTAACTTTTGTTTCGTATCGTACCAAATACTGCCAAGAGCAATAAAGACATGATGGAAACTTGAAAAATTGCTGGGTTCCATTAATATTTTTAATACTAGTAATAATATATTATTTACCATTTCAAACCAATACATTGACATACAAGTACAAATACACAATTTTAAAACATTCTACAATTTTATACATACAAAAACCTAAAACACATCTGTAAACCATGGTACAATGACAGCTGTAAAGACGCTATTAAAGACAGGAAAAAGGCCGAACGACGCATTAATAAACACCCAATTCAAAATATTATTAACCCATTCCGACTGTTTTAGGGAAAGATCGCAGGTTAACGAAACAAAGAAGACGAACTGTCCGAGACACTTTGTTTCCAAACTAAATAATCATACCCCTTTCAAAATTTGGAACATGGTTCGTGAAATTAAAGGTAAAACGGTTAAACAAATCTACTAGACTTTTTAACATCAGAGTCAGATATTCTAGACGTTTAGAAGATTACAACAAACCATTTCTTTGAAAGAGCTGAAAATTTCTTTAAACAAATCTCAGAAATCTCACGATACAGCCTTTTTATCTCCTTAACAACATTTCGGTTTAGAGCCCTCGCAACCTGTCTCAGTAAAACCATTGTGAGAGGATGATCGGTGATCGTCTTGTCCAGTTTTTAGAATCAAACAACCTTCTATGAAATATCCAAAGAGGATTCAAGGCCAAGTACCCAAAATCATCTTTTGCATTTTGTATCATATATAAGTAACGCATTTGCCAAAATGAACATGTTGTTTCTATCTTTTTCCATTTAGAATAAACATGACACAACATGAAATACGATATTTTAAAACATCTTTTTGATATGGGGTTAAAAGGCAGACTTTCTACCTTTATATTAAACTTTTTATCTGACAAAATTTAAAGTTAGGGTCAATTTTACCTTTATCTGACCATCTTTAATATGATCTGTAAACAGGATCATTTCTGTAACTTATTTATTATTAAAATTAATAGCGCTGCCAAAGTTTTCAATGAGAATATTGACGGTTCTTTGTATGTTGACGATTTCCTCATTATTATAAAGGAAAAGCCAATTAATATTTAACGTCAACTTCAGCCATGTTTAAATAAAATAGAGAAACGAGCAGTGAAGAACGGATTTAAATTTCCATTTCTAAAACTGTCGATATGCATTATTGTTACAAACGGAGAATGCATCCTGATCCCGAACTTACATTGTCTGACGATCTTTTTAAAATTGTGAAAGACAATATTTTTTTTTGGTTTTATTCTTGTTTCAACACCAAGCCCTCCATACTTCACCAAATCAAAATGTTTCAAAACAGGTCTTAAAGTCATTAAATATTTTAAGTTGTATTAAGCACTGTTTGGGTTGCTGACGTAGATACGTTACTCATTTTGTATAGGTCGCTGGTTTAATCTAAATTGGACTACGGTTGTTTCATGTATGGTTCTGCTCGCAAGTAATATATCAAACTCCTTTGTTAACATAACTACAACTTTACTTCATATTTTGTCATTTTAAACCGTTTGTATTTTTAATAGGTATATACCCTCACACTATTGTGTGAGTTTTGTTATGTTTCAACATGGTTGTTTATTGTTTTTAAACTTATCAATTTATACAATTTTTCACGTCCTGACGATAGCTGAAATATTTACTTACTGGACGATAAACACAAATCAATTAATCAATGAATCAAGTATCATGTCTTATCGACGCTGTCAGTATAATCTCATTAAAAGCATTGTGTTTGTGATTTTTCTAATATTCGCAACAATTATCCTTCCTAAAAATGTTTAACTACCCACTTAAATGTTGGCACAATGAACACCTTTCAAATAAACTAACGGGAAATACACGATAATGCATTAATTTTTTTCTAATATCTCTTTCTAGTACATGTAATAAAGTGACAAAAACTGTAGGTGAAGACATCGCAAATGTTGTTAAAGGTGAAACTATTGTGACAAACCTATTAATAAAAGGTATGTTGATCGGTAAAAGGATTTTATTGTTTCTATTTTATAAACAAGGAGTTTTATGTTGTGTTTTTGCTAATTGCTGAAATTTAGGAAATATAAATCGAAAAATAGTGTGAACAAAAAAAAATTGTTCTAGCGCTTTATTTTATTTGTTGTTTATATATTCAGATGTATGGCATATATTAGTTTAAACATTCACAGATGTGGCGTTTATTGCGTATTGTTTATTGTAAGGTACACGAAACGCGTGTCAGCAACATGTTTCTTTGTCAATAAATATTCAAGATCACGTGGGCAGATTGATTAATTGACTGAATGTCACTGTAAGTGTGGTACAGCAGCGGTCAAAAGTAGGTCCACACTAAACTACTTTCTTTCCCAAATTAAGAGGTAAAAGTTAACCCATGGGTTAGGATAGACAGCTAAATATAAGCTAGAAATACTGTGATTAGATTTAACACAAAATTCGACTTATATCCCCATGAACAGGATTTCATAAATTATGTCTAGTAATAAACATTCGTTTAATTGGACGAAGTTGACTATTTTTTTTTTTGGGGGGGGGGGGGGTTGAGGGAGACGGTGGCTGACGGTATGGTAAAATTAACACCTCTACAAAAGTGCAGCTTTAGGGTCAAAGTATTGCTTAATCAAATGCTAAGTATTATCAACTGTACTACAATGTTGATCAACACATTTTACTTTATTACAAATCAGCCTATAGGAACAGCTGATCATGATAACAGTCCATCTTAAGTTAGAAGACAATTTTTTAAAATTAAAAAATTCTTTTTAATTATACTCGCTCAAAAGCACCAAATGAAAGAGTGTTAAAAACTGAAATAACAGCAGTGAAATGTTTTGACAAAGTCTGTTGACATGTTTCCAAGTAATCATTGGACACCGACAGTTTTTACAAAAACAATTGAATAGACATAAGTCGAAAACTATCAATTGTATTGTGCTGAAAATTAACTCGATCTTCATTTTATTAAAATATTGAGAACTTTGTTTTACAAACTAAAGTAAACAATAACATGAATTAAAAAAATGTTCCTTGTTGAATAATTTGCAGTTTTCGACTAATTCAAATTTATTTGTCAACAGTTGACGGTTTCCAAATAATAACTTGAAAACATGTCAACATACTGTGTTTAAAACTTGCATAGCTGTTAGGTACAAAGTTCACTTTTCTTCACAATCCCATTTGTTGTTTTTAAATAATTCAAATTTAGCATTAATTATATAGATCCAATATTAAGGTAAAAATTGTTTTCTGAGATGGACTGTTATCATGTTCAGCTGTTCCTATATGGTGATTTGAAATGATATAAAATATTTTCATCAATATTCAAATACAGTTGATGTTTTAAGCATTCTTTAGCATTTGGAACCAAAAACAATTTAAGCAAAAGCCGCAATTTTGTACAGGCGAATATTTTACCAACCCCGTCGCCCCCAAAAGTCAAGTTTGACCAATTTAAACGAATGTTTATTACTAGACATAATTTAATGTACTGATATAAATGAAATAATATCCATGGGGATTTAGGGCGAACTTTATGTTTCCATCTCATCAAAGTATTTCTATTTAGTTGTCTACCCTAACCCATGGGTTAACTTGTACACACGCAGAGTGTATACGTCAGCAGTCTAGTGTATACCTTCTTTTGACCGAGGCTGTTCTACACTTACTGACTTACTAACCATGACATCTTGTCAATTAATCGATCTGTCAACGGGTTCTAAAATATTGTATTGTCTAAGAAACATGTTGCTGCTACATGTTAACAATACGCAATAAACTCCCTCTCATAGTCCAGGGGTAGTCCTAATTAAGTTAGAAGGGGTAAATTTGTTGAGAAAATCATTATTTCCATTACAAATTGATTACTAAAGGAAACAACATTCATGACAATGTTTCATTGCCATTGCAGATTTAAATGAACATTTGAATAACAATAATCCTTTGTTTTCAAAATAATTCATTTATTCAACAGAACGTACACAACAGTGATTACATTGTTTAATACTTTGTTCCTTTGACCTCTATTTTTTTAAGCAAACACAAGCTTGTAATGATTACGATTATAATTTTAGCAGAAGGCTACATTAAATTAACAAAGCAATATCGTATTTCGCTTGCACGACGGAAACTGCCAGAAAAGGAAATCCACAAATCCAGCAAAGTCGCGAATTCGAGAACCACAAACCAGAAGATGAAGCTTATAGAGTTATGTCCCAGACATGCTGCGGACATTTAAAAAGAAATACCTCAAGGTTTCAGATTTTAAAAATAAATAGATGGACTACAACAAGGTTAAGAATTCGAACGAAATCAACAAAAGCATTCGAGAAATTTCAAAACTTACAACTGCAGGATATAGAACCTATCCATGTTTGACAGCTAAATTTGTTCCTTGATTTTGATCTTTCAAAATACTTCTTTTTTTATTATAAGAAGTACTTAGAAAGGGTCAAATTGATATCTTGACGGTGATGATTTTATAAATTAAAATTATTTTATTAAATCGTTATGTTTCTGAAATATAAGAGACATTGATTTAAAGGAAAAGAAACTATTGTTGCTTTTTGCAAATTTCTTCGTGCTGGATGATACACAAATCTTCTCTCATCAGCAGCATTAAAAGTATTATTTGGAAGACTGAATGCCGAAAATAATTTAGTGAACAATTTGATATTAATAAATTCATGCTGTCTTGACTATCATTCAAACAAATTTTAAATGTGTTTCTTCTCTCTTCAGTTGATCTTCAACTTCACCATCATGACTTTTATCAATGGCTTAAACGATACAATATTGGCAAAACCATCAAAATAGAAAAATATACACGAGCTTAGAGAAAGCAAGTGATCATATTGTGGCTCTTCAGGATAACCAACTAACCATCTTACATTTAATAATTATTATAAAGGTTTCCTCGCTAATTTATTGTTATCGCTATTTGGTCAATTTTCCGTTGATCGCGCAAGCTTAGAAAATCCCCTATCACTCTCCTATCTTGATATGAGTTTGTAAGGACAACACGGCTTCTCAATACTAAAATACAGCAATTAACACATTACTGTGTGTTTTATTTCCCCGATCTCAATTTCAATATTGACGCCAGCGGCTTAATGGATAATTTCGATCTCGGAAATAAAACTAAAATAAACCCATGTTAATTTCAAATATATATTTATAAATATATATATTGTAATACGGATAAATATATCAAATCTTCAGTGATACCAAATAGAGGTAGCTTCACAAGAAATAATTGTTGTGACATTGTTAGGGAGAAAGAGAAAAGGGATGCAAAGATATAGCAGAAAAAAAGTCAAGACAAACAAAATTATGATCAAACAAAAGAGGACACTATAACAAAACCAAACAGTTATACAACACAAAAAACCTAAGGACCAAGTCTGTATCAAAAGCAAAATGTCCAATATTTCATATTTATTGCACTGTGAACAGTCGATAATTCGTAAGATAAAATGCTTGCTGCTGGTAAATGGATTGCTTTTCACCCAAAATATTTTTTTCTGGTTTCAATCTGAATTATTTCTTCAGATTACCTCTTTCAAAGTATAAGAATCATGTAATCCATGTTATTTAAAACAAGTAGCTAACACACTTAAGATCTGCAAACGGTTGCTGAAATATGAACTAAATGCAAAACGTATCCACATTAAGCATTATATATACATGTACCTGTATAAGTTGTGTATTTACATGATTCGTCAAATGCTGCATGACAAAGTCATCCAAAAATTGACATCGGGACTAAAGATACATCTTCCATTCTGTAAGAAGGCATTATATAGGTATCATTCTTCATCGAGTGCTATTTCAATAGCATTTATGTTCCTTATGAAAGTGTTCTGGGCTCCAAGTGAAAAAGGACATAAGAAATTGCGGTCGCAATAAACCGCCTGAGTGAACATATTTTGGACAATTGCGTCGTAAGGATGGAGAGACATTGATATTGTTATTGGTGTAATATCAGTATGGGTTGGAAATTTATGTTGGAATAACGTAATTGGATGTCCAGTTTTAAAACTTTTTGATAACTATTGCACATGCATTGTAATTATGTGTGAGCGTCTCAGAAGAAACCTGTCCTGTTTTTGGCGTCTGAATTTGAAAGCAAATCTATTTCATTTTATTAATTGGTTTGGTACGCTTGAAATGGTTTTCTGTAAAAACTCTCTCTTTTTCTTTGTTGGTGTACTTTGAATTTTGATAAAAAAACATGAATATCCTCAAAAGACATTGCAGGTTTTCCTTTTTTTTAGTTTTCAATAAGTTTTCTATATTTCGATTAGAGTCTAAATTTTTCTTGATTGCTTTCTTCTTTGTAAGACCTTCCTGTCTTCATTATTTTATTTTTAGGATGGTTCCTTGGCATTTCTATTTTCTCAGTTATCAATGTAATGACCTTGAAATATTCAACGAACAACTTGTTTTTACATTGATTCCATCTGTACAGGATTAACAGAAGCATGAAAGAGTTCTAGTAACACTATTCTTGTCTTTCCTTACCTGTACACAAAAAATGTCTGCACTCTTTGACAGTGGTTGTTAACATACTGACGGTTATGTTTATCTCATTTATTACCAAAAAGGCCCGATTTTAATACCTTTCATCATCAGGCAATTTTTCTATCCAAACCTTTCTGGCAAGATTGTGCCATTTCCTCAGCATTATTGATAACTGTTTCCATTGACTGAACAGCTTTTGTAGCATTGGATTTTATAACGGAACCCTCCCCATCACACCTGTTTTTTCATAATGTGGACAGAAGTATGTTCTCGTAACTGGCATTGTCTCAGATCTGATTGATAAATGCATAAATGAATTACAGCACTTGTACTGACTGGTACAAAATCATCCAAATTGTACATTCAATAAGTCTGTCTTTCTTCCGTTGTCTTTTATTTTCAAGGTGTCTGAGAGAATGTTTGAACAGCAGAAATGGTAATGTACGATGTCATCAGATAAAATGTACATGTATTCTTGACAAACAGTTTGTCAATTTTATAAATATTTCCAAAAAAACCAACAGGATATGTTTTTGTGTAGCTTCCCTGTTCGGATAAAGATGTTTACATATCTCACACAGGGATTGTACCCAACTTGAATTCGTTCTTACCTTCATAATTCAAGTCCGTAACGTCTTAATTTGGAAAGCGACATTTTTGTTCAGTTATGAAATTTTGATGCAGTTCTTTCATAGTTTTGTTTAGTACATTTACTTGCTTTCGCGTTTTTCTACTTATATATCTTGTGCCTGGTAACATTACTGAATTTGATACATCTTCCAAGAAATTTCTGCAATTTCTCGGGTATTTTCTGGTCTGGTATTTTCTTACCTATCTCCTGGGTCTTGAGGCTGTAAATTTCATCTTAATGTACGGTATTATCCCATTTCACTCCACTAGTGTGAGACGGGCCCATCGCACTTCGCTGTCAAGCAAGAACGCACGTTGCCAGTGCGTAGTTATTTCTTAACCGTCGAAGATTTCAGGACTGACAACGAATCAGAATCGATGCGCAATTTCCAACAGCCGATCCGCTTATCGTTATATCGGATCAATGGAATGCAATGCAAACAAGCGTACTATATAAATAAAACAATGTCATCGCGTTTCACAAATGTATTTTGTTTTTAATAAAATCGTTCAAAAATTGTGTATGTCTGCACCCCAACTACAGCCACAGGCACGCAATGGCAGGGGAAAATTCAAACTATGGGATTCTCCTTTTGATATGGATGCATTTGTTCATGAGATTGTCAATTATTTACAGCAAGAAAATAAACTCCTAAATTATTTGGGCATTTAAAGAATTAGAATTTTTTGGATGAAAATTCTATAAAACATTAAACTATATCCGATTTTCCTAATAGTAACATCCCTACTAATCTCATAGCTACATCCATCAACACAGCTACCAATTTTGCATCTAGATTTGTGGCTAATCACGAAAATACAATTTTTGGAAGATCGTGAAAATCTGAACACACACAAAATGAATGATTGTGTTAAGGTCTTTCAAGAGTTAAAGTGTAAAAAAGATATCAAGTGAAATTTATTATAATATTGAACCAAAAATTCTTGATGAATATTTACAAGAATTTGTCATTGGTTTGCCGAAGGAAAAAACTAAGCCAAGAGAATCCAATAAAATACCAACCAAATAATCTTAACAGCTATTTCAATATGATCAGTAGATAATTGAAAATAATCAATTATGAACAAGCTGTTACATTGATTGATTGTTGTTTAACGTCCAGCTAGCAATATTTCAGCTATAATCAGGACGTGAAAAGTATCATAATTTCATTATTAGGACATCCAATCCTTAGAATTAAAACATGATCTCATACAATAATATGAGAGTATATACAGATAAAAAAAAGATAATTAAAACAATAAAATGTATGAAGCATAACAAATTCTCAGACATATTAAATTTTGCAATACAAATTAATTTCTTTTAAAAACTTTAAAATTGTATCGCCTGCGACAGTTTTAAATAAATTAAAATATGAATCTACACTAATTAAACGTCCCCGGATGTGCGCCACATCCACACAGTCCATCAAAACATGCTTAATGGTGTATGGGGTGTTGCATGGCACACATTCGGGTCGTGGCTCGTTATTTAAAATATAACCAAGTGTCGTCCTGGTATGACCAAGACGACACCTGGTTAAAACCACTTGGTCTCTACGACCGTTATATGATTTAAAATAACTTTGATGCAGATGTGGTTGGATCTCGTGAAGTTTATTGTAAACTTCCAGATCCCAACCACTCTGCCATGTATTAAAAATATATTTTAGAATAAATGATTTAAAATCAGTGAATGGAATTTTACACACATTAATTATGTCATTATTTAAGGCATTCTTAGCTTCCCTGTCGACGACTGTGTTTCCATGGATTCCCACATGACTTGGAATCCAGAAGAACACAACCTCTTTACCTAAAATTGTCAGCGATTTATAAATTTGAATTATTTTTTTAAAATAAATGGATTTTTAATATTAGAATTTTCAATTGCCTGAAGACATGACAAAGAATCGGAGCAGATAATAAATTTGTTCTCATCTGTGCAAGAAGGATAGCTTGCGCTTCTGCACTAAATACAGAAGAAGCGGAAGGAAGACGGCAAGTTTCAACACGCTCTCCAAAGACAGCGGCCGATGCAACTTTATCTCCGTCCTTCGATCCATCTGTATAAATTGCAGAATGGTCAGTATATTAAGATTTAATTTCTGCAAAGTGCTCAATAATTAAAGGGTTTGTGTCAGACTTTTTATGGTTTCTAAGGTCAAAAATAAATACCGGTTTGGGGTTTAACCATGGTGGATTATGAGGAATTTCAATAGCAGCAATTTCATCTTAATTTATACCAGAATTTTTCAAATGAGGTTTTATTCTGATGCCAAATAGTTGAATTTTGTTTGGATACTTTTCAAAAATGTTTTGATAAAGAAGTTTGAAAACACAGTCGTGGGCCGGGTTGCCAGGATAAGCCTTCAATTTGGTTGCATATTGCAAAGCGAGCTTTATCCTTCTTTGATACAAAGCATGCTCGTTTGCTTCTACATACAAACTATTAACAGGCGTGGTTCTAAAAGCTCCAAGGCATAGTCGCAATCCTTGATGATGAACCGTATCAAGGATCTTGACATATTACTTGCGAGCAGAACCATAAATAAAACACCATAATCCAGTTTAGATCGAACCAGTGATAGTAAAACTTCGCACTCGGCACCCCAGTCGGTGCTGGCGACGACTTTTAAACTATCGAATGCCCTTAGGCATTTATTTTTTAACATTTTGATATGGGGTAGAAAGGTTAGCATTGAATCAAATATGAGACCAAGAAAAGTAGTTTCTTTTACAATTTTAATAGGATTATTATATACTTTTAATTCGGTATCAGTATGCATCTTTCGTTTATTACAAAAATGCATCCCAACGGTTTTTGCAGTAGAGAATTCAAAACCACTCTCCATTGCCTTTTTCTCTATTTAAACAAAGTTGACGTTCAATATTATTCATTTTTTTCCTCGGTAACATATGAGAAAATCGTCAACATAGAGAGAACCATCAATATTATCTTTCAAGACTTGAGCAAGGCTATTAATTTTAATACTGAATAAAGTAACAGAAAGGATGCTACCTTGAGGAACACCCATGTCTTGTTCAAAAGGGTCAGATAGAGTTGAATTCACACGAACTTTAAATTCTCTATCAAAAATTTGAAATGAAGGTAGGAAGTCTACCTTTCAACCCCATATCAAAAAGATCTTTTAAAATACCATATTTCCATGTTGTGTCGTAAGCTTTTTCTAGATCGAAAAAGATCGACACAACATGTTCATTTTTGGCAAATGCGTTTCTTATGTATGTTTCGAAACGCACCAGATGATCTAGGGTAATTCGCCCTTGTCTAAATCCACATTGGATATTGGACAGAAGGTTGTTAGATTCTAAAAACCAGACAAGGCGATCATTGATCATCCTTTCCGTGCGGGATCCGGGTGGCTAAAAGAATAGACCGCAGTCGCGCTAGCTTGTCGTAAAAGGCGACTAAATAGCGCCCAGTACCCTGACCGGCGTGTCAGGTCGGTTTGCCTAAAGACCGACTGGGATGTGTGCCCCAGGTGGTTGAATGGGGTACCCCTGGCAAGCTGGGGTTGTCAGGCCATAATACGGAAAACCTGACCGCAAACCATATTAGTGCACCGTGTTGGGAAAAATGTCACGTTACTCGTACGTTAAAGAACGCTGCTGTAGTATTCGCTATGAGTAGGGATTTCGATCCCGCTACAGGAGGCTAAATTGCCCGACCCTATCCATCCCCCCATTTGCCAGTGGCAATCTAAAATCCGTTACCCCTATTTTTCCTTGTGTCCCATCCCATTTTCATTCATCATCATTACATGTTCATTTTATCATCACTTTTATGTTCATCGCTTGAATATAGCTGAAATATTGCTGCTCGGGCGTTAAACACCATTAATCAATCAATCATCCTTTCCATGGTTTTACAAAGGCAGCTTGTGAGGGCTGGACGCTTCCGAGTGATCTTTTCTTGGTTTTGGAATAGGCACAACAGTGGCCATTTTTCAAATAGATGGTAAGTCACCCGTTTCCCAAATGTTGTTAAGAAGATTCAGACGACATTGGAGAGAACATTGTGGCAGATGTTTGAGAAGTTGATAATGGATGTCATCTGGACCACATGCTGCATCGTGAGATTTGTTCAATGAAGTTTTTAGCTCTTCCAAAAAAAGGTTTATTACATGTATAATCTTCAAAACTTTTTGACTGGAAATTAAGTTTTGATAGTTTTGATTTTTCTTTTTGAATTTTGATCCGCTGAAAATTGGGATGATAATTTTCAGCAGAGGAGTGTGTTGCAAATGTTTCGGCCAATTTATTTGATATGTCTGACTCTGATGTTAACAAGTCTTGTCCATCCTTTAAATGGTGGACATTTGCTTTACTGTTTTTACCTTTAATTTTTAATTTTTGTTCCAAATTTTATTCATAGGGGTATGGTTATTTAATTTAGAAACAAAGTTACGCCAAGAGGTGCGTCGTCTTTATTTCGTTACCCTGCGAGTTTTCGCTCGAAAAAGTCGAAACTGGTTAAGATTATTTTGAGTTGGATTACTAAAGCGTCGTTCGGCCCTTTTTTCGGTCTTTAATAGCGTCCTCACAGCTGTCATCGAACCATGGTTTACTAGGATGTTTTGATTTGTCGAGGTCTTTGGACTAGTTTCGTTTCGTCAGCAATTGAAATTTAAAATTGGATCAGAAAGTTTCAAAAGTATCCGAGTTAAGTCGCTCGATACAGAGTTGTTCAAATAGAGGCTAATTGGCCTTGCCAAATTTATACCGAGCGACTCGTTCTGTGTTTGAAGATTGTAAAGATTCCAAGATAATGGGAAAGTGATCACTGCCACAGAGATCGTCATGGACTTTCCATGAGAAATCGGGCAACAGAGAAGGATCTGCTATTGTAAGATCAATAGCCGAACATGATCCCCAGGATGTAAATATGTATTGGATCCATCATTAAGAATACACAGATCTTCGTGATTCATTAAGCCTTCAATAATTTTACCTTTATCGTTTATTGTGTTGCAGCCCCATAAAGGGTTGAAATAATAGACCGCAGTCGCGCTAGCTTGTCGTACAAGTCGACTAAATGGCGCCCAGTACCCTGACCGGCGTGTCATTTCGGTTTGCCTAAAGACCGACTGGGATGTGTGCCCCAGGTGGTTGAATGGGGTACCCCTGGCAAGCTGGGGTTGTCAGGCCATAATACGGAAAACCTGACCGCAAACCATATTAGTGCACCGTGTTGGGAAAAATGCCACGTTCCTCGCACGTTGAAGAACGCGGCTGTAGTATTCGCTATGAGTAGGGATTTCGATCCCGCTACAGGAGGCTAAATTGCCCCACCCTATCCATCCTCCCATTTGCCAGTGGCAATCTAAAATCCGTTACCCCTATTTTTCCTTGTGTCCTATCCCATTTTCATTCATTATCATTTCATGTTCATTTTATCATCCATTTCATGTTCATCGCCTGAATATAGATGAAATATTGCTGCTCTTGACCAGAAATCTTCATCAACAATCTCTTAAAGCGGCAAGTCATCTTTTCTTTTTTTGGACATGTTATATTTAATGACTTAGAAGCCATGATGAAAAGAACACGGTTCACCACCCTTGTCAGCCACAGACGAATTTCTCAATGAACTCGTGCCCGGGGTAACCTGGCGATACAACCGTTCGAAACTCGGTCTACTTGATTGACCCATGAGCCACCGCCTTGTTAACAGCCTGTTACTGAACAATTTTGGAAGTAAGATTTACAAGATATAATCAAGTAATAATAAAAATGAAGACAAGCTTGTTAAGGGCTGGGCGTGACCAGCCGATTGACCGAACCGGGTCCATCCGGTGACCCGCACTGTCTAATGGATGCAGCAGAGAGTGATCTCTCAACCACCAGGATTCCTTCCTCCACCATCACGGGTTGCAACACACGGCAGACATGTCGCGTCTATGAAGCTGAGGAAGCTTTGCCCTTCAGCCACCGCCTTCTTTGCATATCCTTTAAGGAAGCTGTCTATTAAATAGTAAGTACATTTCATGGAATAGTTTGAAATAGCTCAAATGAGAAGGATTCACAAAGGACAAGACGTGACATGCCGATTCATCGAAGTCAGGGCTAAATCGATTGCCCGTCTAGAAAAAGTAAGGGTACAGTAGGTTATCGAGACCGTTTACCCGGCCTACTGAACTCCCGTCCTGTAATCGACACGGGTCGCAACACACGGCATGTGTTGCCTCTGTTAGCAGACTCTTACTGCAGGCTGAGGAAGCCGTGGGCCTATTCTCCTGTCCCGGGTCCCACACGGGTCGCTGTTACATTAAGTGAGTTATTTAAACAGTCACGTGACTGTTTGATAGGAAAGAAAAAACAAAAACATTCGAAAAAGATGGGTATGGGAAACCGTCCGAATATGTCGGATGATGTGGACCTTTCAGATGAGGAAGACATGATCGAGTCAGACGGAATGTATATCAACAACCTCGAGGGATTAGTGTAACTGTTGTGGTATTTGAATACCCGCAATTTTGGTCCAAGAAGCTCTCATGAACACAGACATTTGAAATGGGGCTATATAAAATATGTTAGCAATGACAAGAAAAATATTCCCACATATAACATAAGGCTCACAAAGAGGAGAGATGGATCCAACAGTAAAAATACCAGAAAATACGCCCCAAAGTCATCAGAAAATTCCCCAATAATGTCATGTTAATGCATTTAAATTGGTATGAACACATTTTAGATCTCAACGCAGGTTCGCCTGG
Source organism: Limnoperna fortunei (assembly GCA_944474755.1). Lineage (NCBI taxonomy): Eukaryota > Metazoa > Mollusca > Bivalvia > Mytilida > Modiolidae > Limnoperna > Limnoperna fortunei. Next base: position 64,601,643 of record OX104123.1, read on the forward strand.
TACATGCAATCAAATCTACGGGAACTCCAGCTTCCGCCCCAATTAAAACTGGACACCATGATATAGCTGCAAAGAAAGAGGCATTAAAAACATTTTAACAAATAAAAAGATTGACCTGCGTGTGCTTTAGGATGTCCTTGACTTTTATTATTTATACATTCCATTATTCTTTATAATCAGATCATGAAGCAATGGTGGAAAAATGTGTCAGTGTTTTATGTACCAATGTAATATTGAATCTAACATCTTGTTAAATTTCCAGTATACTAATAATTCCTCTGTATCTAAATGCTGTAAAAACAATATATCCAGAAACTATCATGTGTTGATGGAAACACTAACTAAACATATTAACAATGCCCAATAAAGACATCTTAAAAAAAAATTACATGAAACAATGTAAAGGAAAACAAATTCTAAATACAGACATACTTGTTTTGTTAAAAACGCATACATGAAAATCTGTATGGCAAATAGTTAATGTTCGTCAAATTAAGAATGTATATATACAAATTATATTTAATTAGGGTGACACTTTAATCACAATATATTTTGAACATAAGGTATAAAAGGAGGATTTAAAAAAATAAAAATTTATTTACAGTGGATGTGCTGCGACCTAGTTTTCTACCTCCTTCAGCTTGATGTAAATACCAAGCAAACTGAAATAATAATGATCGCGTTAAAGTCGGTAATGGTCATTAGTTTATGGACACCGAGGAGTTGGCGTTGAATATTACTTTAAAAATAAATAGAAGTGTGTTTGAATCTGATGGTTTTGCCTTGAAACACATATTTTTTTAATTAAACCAAAATAATTAACTCTCGATTATGGTTAGTTCTTTTTAACAAAGCAGGTATCAGGGCGAGTTGTGTTTTTTTTGACGAAAATAAATATGGCGAGTAGGATGACTGGAAAAATATATAATAAGGGAAAGTTTGGCCCCTTTTCTTCCTATTTTTAGTCAATTTTTAATAAAGCCAGCCAGTAGGATGAATTTGGGTCAGTTATCAACTTTCCCTTATTATATATTTTTCCAGTCAGGCTTTAGGGATTTTACAAACAACAATGACAGTAAGTCCTTCCTTTTCGAAATTTTCAATGTCATAGACGTCTTAGTAAAGGATAAACCATTTCTATTGTGTTAATGCCTAACCTTGATCAACAAAGCTGTTGTACACAATATTTAAGTAAATCACTGATACTTTTTTCTTGTTTATTCATAGAAATGTAGCAAACCAGCTAAATTTTACGTTACCACGGTAATGCCAGGCTGTTCATAAGTTAACTGGCTTCAGCTGTGACCCTTTCATTTGTTAAATTATGTTAAAAACATTTATTACGCCCATTTTTAAATGTAAATATCAGATTCTAGCCATGTAGTAAAACAGCGACAGCTGTGATTGTTTTATTAAGTCGCCCGAAACGAAGTTTTGGCGACTTATTGTTTTTGCACCGTTTCTTACTTTTATTATTATTATTCCGGTTTCTCCTTTTTCCAGATCGTGAACTTGTCCGACACGTTTCTCAAAGACGCTTTAATAGAATCAAATGAACTTGGCACAGTTGTAGATTGACATGAGGAGGGGTGCAATCGATAGTCAGATTTTTTATAATGGCCGCCAGTTGACGACACCCACCCAAAAATGGCAAAAATTTTTCCCGTGGTCCGATTTCAACGAAATTTGGTATGGAGCTAGATGTTAGTATTTCGAGTGAAACGTTACCTTTTAATTTTTTCTCCACGTCGGGTTTCAAAATGGCCGCTAAAAACGTGTATAATTTTCAACGTTATGCGATCTCAATGACATTTAATATGCTCTGAATTTGGTGTGGAGGTGGATTTAAGTGTATCGAGTGAAAATCCAAATTCAGAATTTTTTTCCCACCTGGCGTTTCAAAATGGCCGCCAAAAACACGTCAACTTTTATACGTGGTGCGACTTGAATGAAATTTGATATGTAGGTACATCTTAATGTCCTGAATGTAACGCAATACTATCCATGGGGATTTTGGGCGACTTCTGTGTTGGCATCCCAACACATTATTTTTAATTTTATCTCGTTTTACTTCGTGAGTTTTGTTGTTGATGCAGTTCTTGTATATTATTCATATAATTCAATGAATAATATTTCAATTATCAATTTCTTACTACGTATCGGATCAACTAAACTAGTACCAACTTTGTATTGAATAAATTTGATGGTTTTTTCAGATTACTTTATATTGCTGTTGTGCTGGTATATGTAAAGTACTTGAAAATGAAAATGCAACTCTTTTAGCAATCCGCCAGCAATCGGTCAAACCAGTTAAATCGTTCCCAATCCGTTCATTCAACATCCGGTCAGTGAAATAAATATTTCGAAATGTGAAAATTCGTTTCACTTGCACATATTAGATGCATAAAAATGCCAACGTTAAGTCCTCATTTATTGCTCGTTTTACCTAAAAAGTGCTAAAACTGGTCTAATGTTATAAATGGAAACTCATCCAATCTATAACTAATTCATCTGTGACGGAATATAAAAATCGCATTGTGTCATTTTTAATTAAATCTTGCCCCTCGCAATTGGTTTATTTTACAATGTCTGTAATTGTCGTTCGATATTTACTTATATATAAGTTTAATGTTTTCCTTAAAACTAGTGTATTTGAAATTAGTTACTAGGTCAGAGCTGCCCAGCGCGTTCTCAGGTGGAGAATATGGGATGCCCTCTCGTATGGTGGTTTTCAAGTCATAATACGGAAAAGCCTGGCCGCGGGCCATAGTGGGTGACGTATTTAGAGTGTCTCGCTCATTGCACCTCTTTTGTAGACTTCTAAAAAAAGTAGGCTCACAAAGGCAAATTTTTCCCCCCCCCTACCGATATATGTACTCATATCTTCCAGTGTAATTCAAAATATTGCCCTTTGGTCCATCTTTCTGGGACCATACTGGGAGGGTTCCCAGTGCTCGACCCACAGAGCAGCCCAGCGTACCCGGGTGGCGGATAGGGGAGATCCTCTCGTTCCGGGGTTGTCAGGTCATAATACGGAGAGCCTGACCGAGGACCGTAGTGGGTAGTGTGTTTTGAGAGTGCCACGCTCCTTGCACGATAAAGACCCCTTTTGTATGTTTCGAAAAAGAGTAGGATCATTGTAGCCGCTATTAAAGGCTAAATTCTCCACCCCTACCCAAACTTCATACTTTTCGAGTGGCAGTCAAAATTGTATTCCCTGTGATCCATCCCACCCCCATTTTCCGTTGATTTATTGTTTGTTAACTTGGTCCCGTCCTGAATATAGCTTCAATACGGCTCGCTGGACGTAAATCAGACATCCAATCAAACAAATTTGGTCCATCTCTCTTTAATTGATGGTTTTTTTTTAACTTGTTCTCGTGCTGAATAAAGCTAAAATACTGCTTGATGAATGAAAAGCAAGCATCCAATCAATCAATGAAATAAGTTATTATGCAAACTTTTTAAAGGGCAAGTTTTGTAAAGGTTATGTGTTATAACTTATGACAATGTTTAAACCCATCGTTATATACCTAAACAAATAATGACGTTTCGTTAAAAAAAATTAATATTTCGTACCATAAAACGTGTCTATCTGTAACACATTTTTACGGTTAACTGCAGTATTCGCAGACTTCTCTCTGGCGTTATCACATGCCTGTCAACATGCTGCGGATTTTCGAATGAATGCATGTAGGGTGTGCTTTTGACGACGATTGTCGGTTTTAACGGCTTCCTCCTACCCCATCCCCAATAAAAACTGGACGCCATGATATAGCTGAAATGTTGCTGAAAACCATAAAAAATAAAAGCAATCCAGCGTAATTGTAAGTATACTTTTTAACAACTTTTATTGCATGTCAAATAAAACTTGCGACAAGAATCTTTGTATATTTTACAATATTTTCAACTTTTTGTTCAGTAAACAAGTGTTTTGATTGACAATTCTTGTTAAACAATTGTTTATATATAACAGTTTTATAACTGAATTTAAAATGCTGTAAACTAAACACAAAAATGCAGTCATACATTTAGGTAACTGCATGCAAAAATGTTGTCTGTTAAAAAGAGGTCATAACCCTTGCTAAATGTGAAATAAATCTGTTACTGATTGATGGGACGGGTCGGTTTAATAGACGACAAAAATATATAATTATCAGGTCACGGAAATAAAACAGGTTGAAATCGCGAGTCGCGGAAAAAAGAAGATTTATAATTGATTACGAAATAAAACAGTTGCCTCGTCGCTACGGATGTGCCTAAAATCGAGTATTTTAAATTTTATAAGGCCCGATCCGCAGATATGTCCTGCCTGAAAGAAATTTGCATAATTATATAATATCAAATATGTTTATTTTATTTTTTAGAACGACAAATTTGTATCAACTATTATTTTGAATACTTTATTTTATTATTAATTTTATTATAAGTGCATATATAATATACCAATGACGCAGAATTCGTTTCATCTTCAAATTATTAATTTATACGTATCCATCAATAAACTGCGATTTATGCATACAATTACCTGATGGATTTTGGAAAGGAATGAATGCTGACGGTGACCAAGGTATTGATTGATTTATAATTTTGTACGGATGTATATTCGTCATCAAACAGTAAGCGATCCGTCAGCGTTCCAAAATCCGCCAGCAATCGGTAGTCAATCAGTCAATGGGTTGTGCTACTGTATGTTCTAATTTCTGTATTAATAACTTCCAAATCAACCATATAAAAGTGACGTCAATTTCCATACATGTAATTATGTCTTGTTTGGAGTAGAATTTCAAATGTCAAAAATATCAAGTTGTTACTCCCTAAACAGAGACCCTGGAACATTTTCTCATTGTAGCCAGAATGATGTTTTCCAGACGCTATGGCCATCTGGTGAATAAAACGGTTCCATATCCAGTTTATATAACTTTATTTCAAGTAAATTTAATGCAGACGAAAATGTATATATCAAAGATGAAGGGAAGGGGATGCAAGAAGGTGGTTTTCTGAAAATTTCAACATTTTAGGAAAGCAACTTCATAATGAGGTGAAATATTTTCAAAATTTCGAACTATCTACAAACAAAGTAGAAAGAATTGATACAAACCACATGCTACTAGTATCTCACACTGAGAAACAGGACACATCTGTGAACTTAGATGACTCTGAAACTGATCCCAAGCTGTTTGTGAGAAAATTATCTCTCTCAAATACAATAATAACATCAACTCCACTGAAGGATGATAAAATAATCTATCAGAACAGTGACATCAGAGATGAAATAGAAAATCTTAAGACCATGGTCACATCACTAATGTTAGTAATTAACAAAAAGTGTCAAACAATGGATAAAAAAATACAGACCAACTTTAGTTACACCAATATGTCAACTCAAACTGATGAAATATTGTCACAATTAAAGCCTAAGACAATAAGTAGACATACTGAAATGTGTACTTCTTATAAAACCAAAGGAACACAAGTAAAGAAAAAGAATACAGAAATTTCTATCCAAACTGATGAACAAACCAGTGCTCTTGATGAGGTCTTAATTTCAATACCTAAAGTAACCAAAGAAAACACCTTAAATGCATTGGAAATGAAAACAGATATATGTATCACCCCTCAACTCAGTTGTTCCAAACCAATTCAAAAAGAGAATTTGTCCAAACCACTCCTCAAAGATAGGCCAACAAAAACTTTATTACTTGGAAGCTCAATTTTAAAAGGAATAAAAACAAAAGGACTAAAAAATTCTGATGTCTCTACAAACAGAGGTGCTGGCCTGAACAGATTGATAAGTGTTGTAGATGAAAAGGATTTAAGTGTATACAAAACAATTGTCATCCATATTGGAGCAAATGACCTGAGTAATGGTGACAATTTAACATCTATCAGAGAAAACTATGAAAGCTTGTTATACCTATTGAGAGCAAAATGTCACACAGAAGCTGTTCTCATGGTGTCTGGTATACCGCCAAGGAGAGGAATAAATGTAGAACCATTAAATTATTTACTAGCAGAACTTTGTTACCAATACAACTTGCAGTTTATTAATCATTACAACAAATATCTAGACAACTTTGGATATGTTAAATGTGACCTGTTTCATGCTGATGGCATTCACCTCTCAAAAAGAGGAACATCAATTTTTCTTCAAAATATCAACAACTTTGTAAATATCATAGGACCTAAGAAACAAAATGAAACAAGTTGGTACTGTTTCTATTGTGGTGAGTCTGGACATAACAAACAAAGATGCAGACACAACAAAGCTGTACAATGTTTTTCTTGTGGGGAATATGGTCACAAACAAAAATTTTGTGACCTTTATACCCATTAAGAAGATGGCAAAGAAGACATAGCCTTATACCTCCCTAAATTACCACTTGTCTCAAACTTCAATATTATTACATCAAATTACTTTGACACTTTGAATTTTATTTGCTCTGTATGTAATAGTTATCAATGTTTATGTAATGAGATTAATGTAAGAAACAAACAAACAGCAATTTCTCCATGTAAACAAATAAAGAAAACTGATACCCCACATTTAACTTTTTACAAGGAAGGATCATCTAATGATCTATTTAAAAGACACCATAAAACAGCCACTGAATCTCCATTGAGGCCTATAAATAAAAGCTTATCTTTGCCATCTTCTGAACCACCTGATGTGTTTATTACTGAGAAAATTGTATTAGATAAACTCCCCGAGGCCATAAATAATACTGATTATTATTTGACTTGCTTATTCACTATGTATATGTTATGCTTATCTTGTCTCTATATCATTAAAAAAGGAAATATTTTCACAGATAATGAAACAATCAATGTGTATTGCTTTGAACATTCTAAAGCATTAAAAATCTGTTGTCATAATGTTAACAGATTGGAAAATAAGTTTGATGAAATTAAATACAATCTTCTTAACTCGAAAAATCCTCCAGATATAATTGGGTGTTGTGAAACATTTTTTGACAATGAAATCTTAGATGAAAATATTGTAATTTCAAATTATGTATTGAACAAAAAGGACAGAACTTCAGATGGAGGTGGTGGTTGGGTTATCTATTTTGCTGAAAATATTTCTTTTGAAAGAAAATATGAATATGAAATTGGTTACTTAGAAACTGTATGGTTTGAGGTAAAACCTGTACATAAAAAATCCTTTTTATTATGTTTTGCATATAGACCACCAAAGTCATTAATTGGATGGATTGAAGATTTTGAAGTTGAGTTACGTAATGCTTTCAAGTATAATTGTGACATAATTCTAGCAGGAGACTTTAACAGGAATTTTCTACCCCCACATAAACCTCCCAAAAATGGCTCAGTATTTTGGAAACATATAATCTTCACCAGCTTATTAGTGAGCCTACAAGAGTAACTAAAGAATCTAAAACATTAATAGACCATATTTATGTCACAGATCTAAGTAAGGTTCAGGAATCACATGTCATAAAGTACTCTATAAGTGATCACTACCCAGTTGGTGTCACAAGAAAAGATCACATTTCCCACATAAAAAACAGCCATACTACCATTACATATAGGAATTTCAAACACTTTAATGAAGATGAATATTTAACAGATCTTTTTAATGCCCCTTTTTATGAAATTGAATTTGAAACTGATCCATCAGTATGTCTCCATATGTGGTACAATACTTTAAATAAAGTGCTAGATAAACATGCACCAATTGTTACTAAAAGAGTCAAAAAAGACAAGCAACCTGATTGGTACAATAATGAAATTTTATATGCAAGGAAAATGAGAGATAAATATCAGAGTCTTGGTTTGTGGTGTGAATATAAATACTGGAGAAACAGAACTAAACAAATTTTAGATGAATCAAAACAGAAATATTACAGTAACATTGTAAAAGATTCTGAAGACCCTAAAAGTTTATGGAAATGTATTCACAGCCTCAATCCATCTCACCCAGTAAGACCACATAAACTTCTCTCTGATGGTGACACTGTGGTAACAAAGCCAATTGATATTGCAACTACATTTAACAATTTCTTTACCTCTTGTGTTCAAAACATCAGAGATCATAGTAAATTACCACAAACTCCTAATTTCTGTAAATTAACCCAATTTGTTCACAAAAGGTTACCTGCAAGTAAAAAATTCACACCCCACCTATAAGAATGGATGAACTTTATAAAAATATCACCAAGCTGGATATAAACAAGTCTTCTGGTACTGACAAATATTGGACCAAATATCTTGAAAATTAGTGCCCCTGCTATTGCTTCCTCACTAACATACATTTTTAATAGAATGATTGACACAGGAATATTTCCAAGTGTCCTAAAAAATGCTAAAGTGTCACCTATCTTTAAATCTGGTGAAAAACTTCAAGCCACAAATTACAGACCAATATCTGTTCTGCCTACCATCTCAAAATTAATAGAAAGACATGTCTCAACAAATTTGTACCAGTACTTATCAAACTATAAACTTTTGCATCCTGCACAATCAGGTTTTAGACCAAAGCATTCTTGCCAAACAGCTCTTGTAAATGTCATAGACAAGTGGTTACAAGAAATGAACAATGGTAATATAAACATTGCAGTTCTTCTAGATTTAAAGAAGGCTTTTGATGTTGTTCGATCCAATAAGCTACCTATTAAATTTGGTGTTCCTCAAGGTTCCATACTGGGTCCACTTTTGTTTATTTTGTATATAAATGATTTACCATTAAACATAAAGAACTGTCAAACTGACATGTATGCTGATGACTCCACAATTCACACATCTGGTGACAACATTCAAGTATTGCAAACTAAAGTTCAGGAGGACTTGCTCGAAGTTGAAAATTGGTGTGAAAGTAACAACATGTTTATAAATTGTAATAAAACCAAATATATGAGTATTGGAACCAGACAAAAAATCTCTTCTTCCGATAAAGACCTTATTTTAAATTAAATTCTGAAGTTTTACAAAACTCCTGCTGTGAAAAACTGTTAGGAATCAAAATTGACTCCAATCTAAACTGGATTAGTCAAATTGACCAAATATGTTCAATAATTTCATCTCATATTTATCTTCTCTCAAAAATAAAAAAGTTTTTAAATCTGGAATCCAGAAAAATGTTTTACACTGGATACATCCTCCCCATACTTGATTATTGTTGTATAGTTTGGGGTAGTTGTAGCAAAGATGGACTAAATCGAATTCTTAATTTGCAAAAAAGAGTAATAAGATTAATACTAGATACAGACCCTCTTTCACCAACCGAACCTCTCTTCAAAAAACTTGGCTGGATGAAAATTGATGAAAGAATTAAAGTGCCTAAATAATGAAGCCCCAGAATATTTAATCAATAAATTTAGTTACATCTCTGAAAATAATCCATATGCATTAAGAATTGCTGCAAATGGTAATCTACAGATCCCAAAACCAAATAAGGAATTGTACAAGAAATCATTCAGTTATAATTCTGGGTCTCAGTTGTGGAACAGTTTACCCAACTTTATATGTAATGCCCAAAATGTACACAACTTTAAAGAAAAACTTAAAGACCACATTCTTGGACATATTTAAGATTAATACAAGTTTTGGTCAATATTATACCAATATACTGCATTTTTACTATTGTTGTTAATGAATGAAGATGATATAATAAGTTTAGATTCTTTATAATATGTAAATTGTACTGTTTGATGAATGTATACCATGTTTTAAATAATCTACCTACATATAACTTCAATGAGGGCCTCAGGGAAGATTATTTATATAACTAACTGTGTTACCCTCTATAAATAAAGTATTATTATTATTATTATTATTATTATAAATGAGATTTAATTCGGAGGCCAAAAGGTTGAATTTTGTTTGGATGTTTTTCGAAAATGTTTCGATAAAGTGGTTTGAAAACACAGTCGTAGGCGGGGTTGCCAGGATATGCCTTTAATTTGGTTGCATATTGCAAAGCGAGCTTTATTCTTCTTTGATACAAAGAAGGCTCGCCTGCTTCTACATATAAACTCTCAACAGGTGTGGTTCTGAAAGCCCCAAGGCATAGTCGCAATCCTTGATGGTGTATAGTATCAAGGATTTTGACATATGACTTGCGAGCAGAACCATAAACTAGAGTAAAAAAACTTGTGAGCAATGCTCACCATTGATACCCCCCGCTTCACAATTACTTTGAAAATTCAGATGTTCTCAATTATGAAATTGAAACTTTAACTAGTTAAACGTGAAGGCGAAATTGCAGATAATACATGTAACCCTCCCCAATCCCCCAAAGAATGGCATCCCTTATGTCAATGACAAAGTCCATGTTTTCTATGGGAAACCTCCAATAATATTCTGATCAAAATGTTTAATCTCCAGTGCACAATGGCAATATGTGACCAAGATTCTGTGTACGTTTCAACAAATTCCATTCAGTGGTGTAGGAGGAGTTGCAAATAAAAGATGGTTATTCCATTATGTCCATTACAAACTCCATGTTTTTCTACGGGAAACCCCAAATATCATTCCGATCAAATGTTAAATTTCTCCTGCACAATGTGATATGGATTTTTCTGTAAGTTGCATCAAATTCCATTCAGTGGTGTAGGAGGAGTTGCACATAAGAGATGGGTATGTCAATGAAAGTCCATTTTTTCTATGGGAAACCCCAAATATCAATCCAATCGAAATGTTTAATAACCAGTGCACAATGGCAATATGTGACAACATTCTGTGTAAGTTTCATCAAATTCCATTTAGTGGTGTAGGAGGAGTCACACATAAGAAATGGGTATCCCCTTATGTCAATGACAGTCCGTGTTTTTCTATGGGAAACCCCAAATATCATTCCGATCAAAATAATAAATATCTCCTGCACAATGGCACTATGTGACAAGGATTCTGTGTATGTTTCATTAAATTCCATTCAGTGGTGTAGGAGGAGTTGCACATAAGAGATAGGGACCCCCTTAGGTCAATGACAAAGTCCATGTTTTTTATGAGGCCAAGAAAAGTAGTTTCCTTTACAATTTTTATAAGATTATTATGTAATTTTAATTCGAGATCAGGATGCATCTTTTTCTTATTACAAAAATGCATCCCAACGGTTTTTGCAGTGGAGAATTTAAAACCAATCTCCATTGCCCATTTCTCTATTCTATTTAAACATAACTGCAGTTGACGTTCAATATAATTCATGTTTTTTCCTCGGTAACATATGAGGAAGTCGTCAACAAATAGAGAACCATCCATATTATCTTTTAAAACTTGAGCAAGGCTATTAATTTTGATACTAAATAAAGTGACAGAAAGGATGCTTCCCTGAGGAACACCCATTTCCTGTTCAAAAGGGTCAGATAAAGTAGAATTTACCCTAACTTTAAATTCTGTCAGATAAAAAGTTTTAAATAAAGTAGGAAGTCTACCTTTCAACCCCATACCAAAAAGATCTTTTAAAATACCATATTTCCATGTTGTGTCATACGCTTTTTCTACATCGAAAAAGATGGGCACAACATGCTCATTTTTTTAAAAGGCGTTTCGAATATGTTTCGAAACGTACAAGATGATCTGGGGTACTTCTCCATTGTCTGAAACAACATTGAATATTAGAAAGATTGTTGGATTCTAAAAACCAGACAAGGCGATCGTTGATCATCCTTTCCATGGATTTACGCAGACAGCTTGTGAGGGCTATAGGCCGATAGTTTGACGCTTCAGAGTGATCTTTTACTGGTTTTGGAATAGGCACAACAGTGGCCATTTTCCAAATAGATCGTAAGTCACCCGTTTCCCAAATGTTGTTAAGAAGATTCAAAAGGCATTGGAGAGAAGATTGTGGCAGATGTTGAGAAGTTGATAATGGATGTCATCTGGACCACATGCTGTATCGTGAGATTTGCTCAAAGAGGTTTTTAGCTCTTCCAAAGAAAACGGTGTATTGTAATCTTCTAGATTTTTTGACTGGAAATTGATTTTTCTTTTTGAGTTTTGATACGCTGAAAATCGGGATGATAATTTTCAGCGGACGAGTGTTTCGGCCAATTTGTTAGATATTTCCGACTCTGATGTTAACAAGTCTTGTCCATCCTTTAAATGATTTGCTTTACTGTTTTTACATTTAATTTTACGAATCATGTTCCAAATTTTATTCATGGGGGTATGGTTATTCAGTTTAGAAACAAAGTTACGCCAAGAAGTGCGTCCTCTTTGTTTCGTTACTCTTCGAGCTTTCCCTCGAAAAATTCGCAAATGGTCAAGATTATTTTGAGTTGGGTGTTTATTAAAGCGTCGTTCAGCTTTTTTCCAGTCTTTAACAGCGTCCTCACAGCTGTCATCGAACCATGGTTTACTAGGATGTTTTGGATTTGTCGAGGTCTTAGGAATTGTTTCATCAGCAATTGAAATAACTGTTTCATTGAATTTTAAAATTGGATCTGAAACAGCTTCAAAAGCATCCGAGTTACGTCGCTCTATACAGAGTTGTTCAAATAGAGGAAAATTGGCCTTGCCAAATTTATACCGAGCGACCGGGCAACAGCGAAGGATCTACTATTGTTAGATCAATAGCCGAGTATGATCCATTCCCAGGATGTTAATATGTATTAGTTCCATCATTAAAAATGCACAACTCTTCCGGATTCATTACGCTTTCAATAATTTTACCTTTATCGCTTACCGTGTTACTGGCCATAAAGGGTTGTGTCCGTTGAAGTCCCCAAGTAATATATAAGGGGCCGGAAGCTGATCAGTAAGATGTTTCAACTGATTAAAATTTAATGAAAAATTCGAAGGGATATACAGAGCATAAAGAAATCGTTTTCAGCAACCGCCTGAAGATCAGTGTTAAGATCTACAGGACTATGTAAAACTTAATCTTTTACAAGAATGGTGGAGCCGGCAGCAGCTCTATCGTTCTCGTCTACATATGTGCTGTACATAGAGTAGTTTTTTAAAGATATGTTATCACTTTGTTTTAGGTGGGATTCTTGGAGGCAAAATGCAACAGGAAGAAAGTCTTGAACTAATAATGTAATTTCAAGAAAATTAATCTTAAGACCTCGACAATTCCATTGTATTATTGTACCCATTATGGTCTGCGAATAGGGGAATAGTTGACAGTTTTTTGGGGCTATTCCGCCGGTTTCTGCTGGGGGATCTACTTTTAGATCCAGTATCTGGGGGTAGTGTATCCATGGGATCGCCCCAGATAGTAGTGTTTAGATGATCTAGACTTCCAAACCTGTTGTGGACTTTTATGGGATCCCTCAGCAGTTTTGGAGTACGATCTCCTTTTTGATTTGAGTTTTTATTAGATTTAGAAGAATTTAAATTGGAGTTGATATTTTTTTTTTTTTTGCTGCTTGAAGAATTGGTCGAGGATTGAGAGGGTACTGAAGACGTAGCAGTTTTAAGAGGGCGCTGAAGACGCAGCAGTTTGTGAAGATGAAGTTTTTCGTTTAGATGTAATAATTTTGTCTGTTGTTTTAACTGCTAATTTTGAAGGTTCCTGTTTGTCAATAGGCCAGGTGATAATTGTCTGCGTTTCAACTGAAGTGAGAAGGCGTTTGACAACACTGGCGTTTGACGTTGATGCAGGAGACGAGGGATTATTCGTTGTATTATACTGACGACGAGTCTCAGGGTAAGGGATGTTTTTCAGTTTTTATTTTTTGAATTTCTTTTTCCTTTTTAAAATGCTGACAGTCCTTAGATGAGGACATGTGGGCTTCACCAAAATTAGCACACTTTGGAGTTTTAGTGCAGGTGAAGGAAGCCCTCATGTCCTTCCTCTGCACACTTGAAGCAAATCTGGTGACCTCTGCACTGTCCTTTTCCGTGGCCGAACTTTTGACACTTAAAGCAGCGCACATTGATTGATGTTTAACGTCCAGCAAGCAATATTTCAGCTATATTCAGGACGTGAAAACCATAATTTTTAAATTAGTAGAACGTCATGCCTCCTTGTACTAAAACGTGATCTCATACAATAATATGAGAATACAGACTTTCCTACCCATTTCAGGCAAAAATAGTAAGGCACTCCCCAAAAAATCGAAATTTGAGGTGAAAAATAGTAAAGCATATAATTAAGTGTTAAAAAGGTTGTAATATAGCCAGATATATTGTAGAAACTGCACATTTTTGTTGTCTTTAATTCTAAACAAATAATAACCTAACGGACACATCAAATTCAATGTATTGACTTCTGGTTTAAAGATGTTTATTTTAAACTTGTCCCTGAAGCTTTAATTTAAACACAAAATTTCAAAGAACACAACATCGACATGAAAGTTAACATATTTGTTTGATATAGCAGGAAGCGGAAATGGCAATGTAAAGATAATACACAGAGTCAAACTAAAAATGACGAAACGGAAATGACAAAAATCCGGATTTTTGAAAAATCGTAAGGAATATAGTAAAAATCGTAATGGCGTAATATAGCCTTAAAAATCGGGAGCCTTACGCCAAAATCGTAAGGGTAGGCAAGTCTGTGAGAATATACACAGATAAAAATGGTAGTTAAAACAATAAAAAATATGAAGTATCACAATTAATAGTGAAATTAAATTCTATTAAATAAATTAATTTCCTTTAACTTTAAAATTGTGTCGCCTGCGACAATTTTAAATAAATTAAAATACGTATCTGCACTATAGAAACGTTCCCGAATGTGGGCCACGTCCACACAGTCCATCAAGACATGCTTAATGGTGTATGGACTGTTGCATGGCACACATTCGGGTCGTGGCTCATTGTTTAAAATATAACTATGTGTCGTCCAGCGCACAGGGTTGGAGATGTATGCGCTGACTTTAGCTTTGTACAGACCAATCATGATGGATTCGGGGACAGTGGGTGTGTTGAAATTTAACAGAAAGGTGTTCAGATTTACCTGAACACCCTGTCTGTTAGCAATAAATCTTTTCACGTTTGTAACACCCTGAGGCTCTAGTTCTGAACAGATTTCGTCGTCCGATAATTCCGAAAGATCTTCACCTCGGTAACGAATAATCCCTTGACTCAAGTTTAGAGTTCTGTGGGGAGAGCTAGATATTTCTAAATCAACAATTTTTGAAAGTATTAGTAAATTTGTAGACAGGTGTTTCTATTACATTCAATAAGGAGGGAACCGGATTTCATTTTTGTGACGTTTTTAACGTCTCCTGCACACCCTTTAATAGCCTTTTCTATGATAAAAGGAGATACTTTTGCCAAAGGTTTAGTTGGGTCTTTGCTAGATAAAACAATAAATTTAGGCAAATTTTCTTCAACAACCAATTCTTCAAGAGGAAAGTCATTTTTATCTTTCTTTATTTGTACCATTTTTTATTTGTATTTCTGAAGCCATGATGAAAGAATATGATTCACCACCCTCGTCACCCACCCGCCACGGAGTGCCAACAGGGGCGATGCTTGGTGTCTGCGGGTCACCAGCAGAAAGCATCAGGTGTTCCAAGGGTGGTATACACAAACAGACGAATTTCTTAATGAACGCATGCCTCGTGCCCGGGGTTACCTGGCGATACAACCGTTCGAAACTCTCGTCTACTTGATTGACCCATGAGCCACCTCCTTCTTAACAGCCTGTTACTGAACAATTTTGTTAGTAAGATTTACAAGACACAATCAAGTAATACGAAAAATGAAGACAAGCTTGTTAAGGGCTCAGCGTGACCAGCCGATTGACCGAACCGGGTCCATCCGGCCTCCCGTCTAGCTGAAGTCAGGCAAGTGGTGTATTGAAAATTGAAACCCGCTGACCCGCACTAATGGATGCAGCAGAGAGTGATCTCTCAACCACCAGGATCCCTTGCTCCACCGACACGGGTCGCCTCTATAAAGCTGAGGAAGCTTTGCCCTTCAGCCGCCTTCTTTGTAAATCTTTAAATGAAGCTGTCTATCAACTGGTTAATACATTTCATGGAATAGTTTGAAAGAAATAAATGTAATAGAAAAGCTGAAATGAGTAATAGAAAAGCTGAAATGAGAAGGATTTACAAAGGGCAAGACGTGACATGCCGAAGTCAGAGCTAACTCGATTTCCCGTCCAGAAAAAGTAATGGTTCAGTAGGTTATCGGGACCGTTTACCCGGCCAACTGAAATCCCGTCCTGTAATCGACACGGGTCGCAACACACGGCAAGTGTTGCCTCTGTTAGCATACTCTTACTGCAGGCTGAGGAAGACGTGGGCCTATTCTCCTGTTCCCCGGGTCCCACACGGGGTATTATACAATAGAAAACTTTGTCCATCATTTATGGTGTGTGACAAACAAGAAAGGAAAACAATAGGTTGAAAGTTCAAGGTTGCCAAGTTAGTTGAGCAAGAGGTGACTAAAGGCAACAAATTTGAATTAATGTTAAAATTTATCTTTTTTAAATGCAGACTTCTAGAATGGGCCATACATACATTTTTTGCAGCTTTAGCACCTGGTTCAAGATTTGGACAAAAGGAAAAATAAAATGAATTGTATTAAATTTCATAACAAGCAGTGTAGACAAAATATTTGAATAAATAATACGCTGTGTCCCCTCCCCCTTTTCCAATTCATGAGATTTATTGGAATCAGATTGTCCATCCATTCATTTATCAGACTTTTGTCACCATCATCATAAGCACTGGTTGGATTTTCAGCTTTATATTGATGGGGCATGTCTTGTCAAGTTATTTTTATCTGCAGTTTGATTATTAGCTATTTCTCTCTATAACATGATGGGCTGAAGGATTAAGGAAGTTCGTCTAATATTCATCGCGTGGTCTGTAAACTCAGGTTGCGGTTTCAAGTCTCTGGCAGGGTTTTATTTTACTGAATCTAACTTTACAAGGATTGCTAGTGTTCCTACCAAAGGTCAAGTTTTTTCCTCCTGGTTCTGTCGTGGTGTTAAACGTCATTCAGACAAAACAAGAAAACTATGAAATAATTGTGCAAATTTCTGCTAAGAACTTTAAGCTCCTACCGAATGAATGAATTTGTAAAAGTTCAGATAGAATCATTCAGCATTTTATGGTATGTGTCTGTCGCATCCCACACCTTCTTTTTAATGCCCCGCGATGACATGTCAGGGGCATTAAGTTTTACTCATGTCCGTCTGTCCTTACGAATTTCCGTCGAGCTTTTCTCAGAAACTGTACAATTTGAAATTTTGGTTTAGTATCACAAGTTGTACGGCCTAAGCGACTTTCGGACCTGTCGGACAACAACTTCCTGTTTGGGACTTCATTTAGCGGGGACATCTGTGTCCATGGGACACATTCTTCGATTTTTTTAGTTCAGTTTGCTTTAAAGAAAAAGCCCTTGATAAAACTTGGTTAATGTTATCTGCATGTAATAAATAAAATAACTGAGAAATGTTGTTGTAGAGCTTGTACAAGACACATTTTCATGTTCTCTGAATCTGTCGACTCTTTCCAACATGGACAGCTATTTTTGTGGCGACTGTTATCTATATTTGTTAAATATTCACTCATTGTTTGCTGAACAAACAAGAACATTGACTCTTGTATGCTTACATCAATGGAGTTTATTTTCAAATTGACTAAATATGGCCACGATTTTGTGTTCAAACGTTATTACCGATTTTCGTGTTTTTGATTGTATGTTAATTGACATTTTGTTAATATAACTTACTTAAAGGAAGATTTTTCCAGCATTTTACTGATCATTGACTGTTAAATGGACTTGAAAATTGACAGAAAATTGACGGAGGTTGCTGTAACCATAGAGATACAAGATCCTCAATGTAATATAACAAACAAGCAAGTTATAACAAGCATTTATTGGTCAACATAACTTACAGGTCTGACAAAGTATCCAGGTTAGACAAAAGATGCTTCTTATTTCGATGGTCCATCTAGTTTAGACCAATACTACCCAACTTGAGAAACTTGATGATGTTATTGTTCTCTAATTGTTTTTCAGTAAAAAAAATTTTAAGCAATGTAACTATTAAAAAGGGCTTGTGGTCAAAAAAACTTCCAAAAAATGCTGAATTAACTTGACAATAGTAATTCAGAGTACAATACAGTAATTCCACTATTTTACTTGCAGAACAAAGTTAATGTTCCAACTTGTGCTTGTTGATGCATACAAGTTGAGTACATGATAATCTCAAAAAACCTTTTTTTTTTGACATCAACATTGTGATTACAGGGGTAAAAATGTTATATTGTCAGTGACCAAGTAAAAAATGGGTGTATGTTATATACTTGATATAAGAGGATATGTTCAGAAAGTTTGGTCGATTTTCATCAATTTATTCAGCAATTATTTTAAAAAAAGATTTACTTATTGTCAATATAACTTCCAAGATATGGGTTGAAAAGATAAATTTGACAAGAAACCAAAATCTGTATAGGTTTTATTTCAAGGTTGATGCATAGAAACAAATTGTTGAAAACAAAATATTGAGATGTCATTTTGTTTTGGCACGTTTTAATTTTTTTATTCAAATGTCACACTTTCCTGACCACCTTTTTGGCTTTACCGATATATATATATATGGTGCTTTTTGTTTATGATGCCAACATTCTTACAAAACTTTCTTACAAAATAATCATGTATACACCCGATTATTTTATTGAAGTCTCATTTGACTTGAAAAAAGAAATATCTGATTTTTATATCATTCATTGTCTTGAGATTTTTTGTTTTCTCCTAAATCATACATCTGTGTGTTTCATTTTTTGACTTTTTAAAGTTTTTTTGTTTAAAAAGTACATTCACAAATTTAAAAAAAATTGAAATATTATTTTGTAATACTCTGTAATATGCAAAGCTTTAATGGTGCCAACTGTCAAATTTTATTGTTTATATTGTAGATATTTTATTGTTATAATAAATTTGTTATTAAATTAAATCTTGTTTTACACATTGGAACTGGCTGTCGATTCCCTAAACTGGTAATATCATCATACAACATGATTTATTTGAAAATATGTGATAAATGTGAGGGGTGAAATGATGGTTAAAGAGATTGAAGAGACACTCGATTGACTTCAAGTTGACCATTCCAGGGCATGATCATGTACATTCAGGAAATTCTATGTTGTCAAAGTGATTGACGAGACACGTGATGGACTCCTAGTTGACATTTCCAAGGCATGATCATTGTACATTCAGGAAATTCTATGTTGTTGGATAAATAACAATGACATATGGAATTATGGAATTTTATGAAGTTTTATTTAAATTACAAAGTAGGGCATTGTTTATGGACCTGTCAACGTGTAGCACTAATCGCTTCAAATATTCCCATTGTCTTGAACTGAAATATAGTCCCTTTATTGTTCGGTGTCCATTAACAAATTGTCTGAAAATCAATTCGTATTTCTTTGTGATATAAGCACACACTTGCATAGTATTGCCGTGAAAACTCAAATTGCAGAATGTATTCACACAAACAGGAGTTCAAATCTGTGACCTGAAGTTGAATGCAGTCAGAAACATTTTGTATAGATTGACAAACATGCAAATTATTTGTAACAATGAGAGTGGCACTCATTAAAGAAAGCAGCACTGCAAGTCCTATGATTTTTATGATGTCCAAGTGGAAATCCAAATTCTGGTACAAGGAATTCAAACTTGAATGGAGTCGAGAAGTTCTAAAAGTAATTCTTGCAGGACTGCCATCAATATCTTCCTCTGAATCATTAGAATGCATGTTTGATATCGTGTCTTGTCTATAGACCTTTGTATAGTGTTAAAAAGTAGTTTCAAATCATTTATATATGATTTCCACATTTCAAATATTGTCAATGATGATGTGTCCCATCCTTTGCTTATTGCATTTTCTACATTCCAGACATATTGCTATTGCCACAATATGATGACGTGTCACATTTCTTTGCTTATTGCATTCTCTACAATCAAAACATTTTTATTGCTATTGCTAATTTTGTATGCCTATTACACCACTACTAACAACTATTATAAGGAGTCACTTGACAATTTCAGACCAATACAGTGAATTGTAGGACTTCTATTGCTGATCATTTTTGCTATTTATACTTTCACTCTAGCTTTGATGGCTTTCAAGATACAAGACAAGAACGGAAAATTTCATCAAATTACCATTCAAGGGCAATAATGCCTATAAGGAGTCATCTGACATTTTCAGATTTGTATTGTGAATTGAAGGGCTTGTATTGCTGATCATTTTTTCTATTAACAGTTTCACACTAGTGGTAAATATTTAGGTGACAGGACATGAACGAAAAATTTCATAAAAAATTGTTATTAAAGGACAATAACTCGTACAAGGTACTCGTCAGACAATTTCAGACTAATTACGTGAATTGTAGGGCTTTTATTGCTGATCATTTTTGCTATTTATAGTTTCACTCTAGCCATTATGGTTTTTAAGTTACAGGACAAAAACGGAAATTTTACTAAACAATTGCCATTTAATGACAACAACTCCTATAAGGCTGATTGATTGATTGGATGTTTGTTTTACGTTCAGCGAGCAGTATTTCAGCTATATTCGGGACGGGAACAAGTTAACATACAATACATCAATTTATAAAGGGGTAGGATGGGACACAGGGAACAAAACTTTAACTGCCACTAGTACGGAGTATTGGGTAGGGTTGGAGAATTTAGTCTTTTGTAGCTGCTACAATGAGCCTCCTCTTTAACGAAATCTACAAAAAGGATATTTATCCTGCAAGGACCGTGGCACTCACCAAAAACGTTACCCACTATGGTCTGCGGCCTGGCTTTCCATATCATGACCTGACAACCCCCAAAGAGAGGGTCTCCCCTATCCGCCACCCATATAAGAAGTCATATGGCTACAATGAATTGTCGGGCTTGTATTGCTGATCGGTGTGGTGAAATTAGGCGCCTCCTTATCCCTCGACCGAGGAGGGGGGAGGCAGGAAAGTAGCTTTTCATGGTCAGGAACTCGGTAGGTGGATAGGGAACCACTACTGCAGTTGTCACGGCGGGTCTCTGTGTTGTTTCATAGGTCTGACAGGTTCGTTTTATCTTTCAGGTCTTACAAAGGACTATGTTGCGATATACAGGTATTGGTAGGGGTGCCCACCTCCTAGAGGGGGCTATCGCTGAGAACATCGCAGAGAACAGGGATGTTATACCTAGAGGTAGAGGGGTGACAGTAGACATAGGTGTAGATGCGATGGGTGCAGGGGACGTGACCCCACTCCAATGCGGAGCTTTGTTGGCAGGAGGTGACATACCTGCACCGCCCCCAGGCCATGGGAGGGCAGGGTTATTGTGGGTCCAGTGGCAAAGGACGAGTAAGTGTTAGGGAGCGCTTCACGAGAAGAATTAGGTTACGCAGAACCATAGAATTCCCGCCTGTAGAAACAATCCGGGAAGAAATGGAGATCACCCAAGAGGAGGTGCACACCGAGGAGGTAGAAGACACAGTGCCATCGGTTATCGAGGAACTCATAACACCGGATATCGGTATTCCTGAGGTCCCCTGGGAACAAGATCTTTTGACAATAACGAATCAGTTAGCTATCTCAAGTCAGGCAGTAGAGGATGGTATTTTTTCGGACGCTGAGAGCGACCAACCACTTTCACAAGAAATTGTGCCACAGCCACAGACAGAGGAATTCTGTCGGATCCAGGTGACTGGAGTATATACGCCAGCGGGCGGAGAATCTCCCGAGGTCAGTGACTATGAATTCTGGCCGAAGGAAGATTGATTGATTAATAGTGTTTAACGCCCGAGCAGCAATATTTCAGCTATATTCAGGCGATGAACATGAAATGGATGATAAAATGAACATGAAATGATGAATGAAAATGGGATGGGACACAAGGAAAAAATAGGGGTAACGGATTTTAGATTGCCACTGGCAAATGGATGGATGGATAGGGTCGGGCAATTTAGCCTCCTGTAGCGGGATCGAAATCCCTACTCGCAGCGAATACTACAGCACCGTTCTTTAACGTGCGAGGAACGTGGCATTTTTCCCAACACGGTGCACTAATATGGTTTGCGGTCAGGTTTTCCGTATTATGGCCCGACAACCCCAGCTTGCCAGGGGTACCCCATTCAACCACCTGGGGCACACATCCCAGTCGGTCTTAAGGCAAACCGACCTGACACGCCGGTCAGGGTACTGGGCGCTATTTAGTCGCCTTTTACCACAAGCTAGCGCGACTGCGGTCTATTCTTTTAGCCACCCGGATCCCGCACTAATCCCCGCCCAGGGAAGAGGCTACACACTGAACCCGGTGATACTGGAGTGTCAGTGCCAATCAGAATTCCAGTTCCAGTGGAAACGGAACAGCCTAGTACAAACCAGGAGGGAGCGTGCGGGGGAGCACAGCCATCATCACAGGAGGAGAAAACGGATAAATTATTGGGGAAGGAATCACCTTGCTTAGTTGCGGGATGCGGATTCCGTACGAGAAAACTCCGTACACATGTAGTTCAAAAACATCTACCGCCTTTGTTGACCGATAAACAGACGGAAGCGCAGAAGCAAAGTCCAGAATTTCAAAGGGAAATCGGACGATTGTTACAGGAACTGGCCAGGACTCGATGTGGCCAGACAGCTAAGGTCAAGCACTTAGTGGACTAAATGAATACACGGTGCAGGATACCGCACGATTCAAAAATAAAAGCGGAGGACCGCTTTCAGTTGCTCTTACTGTGTAACGAGATGGACTGGGATGAGCCAGATTATTTTCGGCTCCATCCAATCAACTGCAATGCGACATTATCGTATTGGTGTGTCATGATGCACATGATGAGACTGCTACAGCCATGGCAACTGGATATGTTGAAGGGTTGATACACCCCGGACGTTTAGTCGGAATATGGACACACTGTAGTATATGGGAGGAAAGCTTAGCGGCTGCGGCTTTTCCACGCCAGGGTGGCGTTAGTGGATTTGATATATGTCATAGGTAGTCGAGTGGTTGTATATTTTGTATATACGTTTCATCATGTTGGTCTCATTTTACTCCAGGAAGGAGGACTCTTATCTATCCCGTCTTGGCACGGGGGGGTACTTAGTTAATATTGTTATTAGGTAGTTAAGTAGTAGTTTTAGGTAGAGTTAATTTCTAATGAATTCAGAAATTTACTGTTTAAGATGGCGTCTTTACTTAGGTATTTTTTCTAGTCCTTGTAATAAGAGCTAGGGGTTTAGTTATTTATAGGATCCGGGGAGGGATAGTTTTTTAGTCAGGGTAGAAGTCACAGTCCCTGTGGAGTACCTCGTTAGGGAATTGTTTTACTCGGGACAGGGGTCCCGCGCTGAAGAAAATGGGGGGTGTGGTGAAATTAGGCGCCTCCTTATTCTGGGGATTAGTCAGACCCAGTTACGCCCGGGGTTACTTGGGTATGTGCATTACCACTGATGCTTGACGGATGAAGAGCCTAGAGGAATCCGGATCCAGTGTGCAGTGAGCAGCGTGTGACGTAGACGCATGGTGGTTGTGTGGAACCTTCTCTGCTACAGCTGAGACTAGACGCCATCTTACTGGCGGGTATTATCAGGTAATTGCACATACACGTAGGGCTCCAACCTTTAACCCACCTGCTGGGAGCTGGGATTAGCAACCCCACTTGGTCTCCCACGCGTATTTCACTACATTATTTTTGCTATTCACAGTGTTACTCTACCTCTTCTAGTTTTCAAGTAATGTTGAAAATACCAAATATTTTGTCAAAAATCGTTAGTAAAGGGCAAGAGCTCCTACAAGAAGCCAATACACAACTTCACACTAAAAGCAACTATTGTATTAAGGTGCTGATCCATTTGAAGTAACGGTTTTCTCTATAGCTATTATCATTTTTGAGATAATGATCAAAAACTTGCGTTGACACACAGTTCTATTATTTATTTAAAAGAAAGCAAGCAGGAGCTACACAAGTACACGAAAACACAAGTTTACAAAACGGCCAAATTTCTGGTTTATTTCATGGAACAAAGTAATTCTTTCAGCAGTAAACCAGCTGGACCTACTACTTGCACATTTACAACTTTATCATTGAACTAATTGTGCAAATTAGATAAAGAAAACCTTTTTAGGGGAAGTTGAAGCGAATACAAAATAACGCTGCATATACAACTTTTACCGCTGCATAATTGAGGACCACTTCTCAACCTAATCCTCTCCTGGTATTGTTCAAGTTTGTTCATTTTACATACAACAACTATTATTATTTATCACAAAAAGTTTTTTGTCATTGTATTTACAATAATTTCTGTTTTATGCTACTTGTGTATTGTTATTAATTGCATAATGATTGAGTGGTTGTTTGCATAACGTCCAGTGGGCAGTATTTCAGAATTAGAATATCTTCTTATCTTCTTCTTCTTTGAGAACTACATGTTACTGAAGATTACATGAACGGGTGTCTTCCGCATGCGTGACTAAAGCCAAAAATGAAAAAAAAGATAATAATTAAAATATTTACAAAATAAAATGATTTTGGTAGTGCTTCTATACAAACAAAAAGAGTGATTAAAAAATGAAAATGCCAAAATTTAAAGGAGAAGGATTCGATACAGAACAGCTGTAGTAAGTAGCTGTTCCCTATAGCTATCAACTGTTATGTATACACTGTATGATGTTCTGTGGTAATGAATTCCATTGTACTATTATGTGTGGGAAAAATGAAAACTTACAAATCTTTTGATGTTTGTGTATGTTCTTGTTTGATTGATTAATGGTGTTTAACGCCCGAGCAGCAATATTTCAGCTATATTCAGGCGATGAACATGAAATGGATGATAAAATGAACATGAAATGAAAATGAAATGAAAATGGAATGGGACATGAAAAATAGGGGTAACGGATTTGCCACTGGCAAATAGGAGGATGGATAGGGTCGGGCAATTTAGCCTCCTGTAGGGGGATCGAAATCCCTACTCATAGCGAATACTACAGCAGCGTTCTTTAACGTGCGAGGAACGTGGAATTTTTCCCGACACGGTGCTCTAATATGGTTTGCGGTCAGGTTTTCCGTATTATGGCCTGACAACCCCAGCTTGCCAGGGTACCACATTCAACCACCTGGGGCACACATCCCAGTCGGTCTTTAGGCAAACCGACCTGACACGACGGTCAGGGTACTGGGCGCTATGTAGTCGCCTTTTACGACAAGCTAGCGTGACTGCGGTCTATTCTTTTAGCCACCCGGATCCCGCACGGGGCGAATCTTGTTCTTGTGTCTGATGGTATAAGAGGATCCGTAGAAACGGCTATTAGACAATGAACTATTTTGTAAAATATTACTAATTTTGATCTGAGGCGGCGCTCAGCTAACACTGCAGTGTATCTATCATGTTAGACACACTGCTAGTGTTATGGTATCTATTGCATACATAGCGAGCTGACCGCCTCTGGACCATTTCAATCTGGTGAATTGCATCTTTGGTGTGAGGGTCCAAAACACTGCAACAATATTCAAGTTTGGGCCGAACTAGAGCTTTATAGGCTTTTGACTTTAATTCTGTATTAGAATAGTTTACAAAAAATCAATAAATCAACGAAAACGCAACAATACAATTGAAAGTTGTTTAATGTTTGTTGAAAATGGTTCGCATTTAGATTGTTTGTTATGGTGAGTTTCTTTCCTCATTTAACAATTGTTTGGTTTTCTATATCTTTTTTTTCACATAGTATACAATAGTTTTAATTGGAATAGCTATTTTGTCAATTCATGCAATTATCAGGACGTTTCATTATTTTAGCACATTATTATGATAAATAGTACAGAATAAAACTCGAAAAAGCTCCACTGGCAGAATCCCAAATTCCACAATTATCAGAGAACTCGCGGCGAAGCCCTTTGGTTCTTTTGGAAAAGTTTTCATCATTTTGTATTACAAAGTATACATTGTTCTTTGTAAGGGTAAGCTGATGTTGATTGGCGTCTAGAAAGAAGTGTTTTCTAAACGTCCATTGGCTAAGGCATGTGCTTCGTCATCGGCAACAAAGGATTGCAGGTCATCATCTTCATTGTTGGTAATGTGTCGGTATTCGGTGCCATAATTTTCTTCCGGTTTCATACTAGTCTCGTCAACATCTACGATCTCTTTAGGTGGCTGACAACGAAATGGAATTAGTGGAACAAAATGATTTGGTCTAAAAACAGAACTTGGTATCCAATTGCATTTAGTCCACATCACTATAACAGCCGGAATATCGGACACATTCACTCCACGACCAACAACCTTTCTGGAATAAGGCTCCGAAATAAACTCGTTACTTGGATGTGGAGGGTAGTAAGATCTTATTGGCATTTGATAACTGCACTTACGGCGTATATGTGCATCATGTTTGCAAAAGATCCTAATGTTGCGATACCTGAACACAATTGGTTGTAACCGCTTACATGTAATATTCTGCTATCCTTTATAAGTTCGACGAAACGGAAATGTGCTTCATCATAGAAACTTGGATTCTGCAATATTTCTAGCAATGTCAACACCCGGAGAAGAGAATAATGTCCCTCTGAACCAGTTGAAGCTTTGGAAATCGCTCTATACAAACAATTCCCGTCACCATTTGTAAAAGCGTGGTATACATGTTGAAGAATTACAGTATGAAATACCTTCAAAATCTCTTTGGAGACCTTGTCAACGTCAATCATCCTGAAGGGAGACTGCTTTCTTGAGGGAATTTTATGTTGTATGTGTCGAGAAGTTTTTCAAATCTTGCCATTACTTTCGACTCGCGAGGTCTGTTGCCTATTGACTCTTTCAACGGGATATATAAATTAAATGTATTATATATTTATATATCAATAGAATAATCTATCAATATTATATAAGATTTAATTTCTTGAAATTTGATTGCTTTCACTTCTGTAAATAAAGATATATAAATCATATCTGTCTATTTTTCAACGATATATTGGGTATGTTGCTATTTTAATCAGATACATGTGTATGCATCAGTTATAACTTTAAATGAGACAACATCCCAACGAGAAATGTAATCAGTAATTGCAGTAATATATCATATAACAATTATAAAAACAGGCTTGTGCTGGGTAGAGACAGAACAAGGCCAAGTTTTACTGTTAGATTATAAGGTTGCTATCCGGAGAGCAAGTGCCCAGTATTCAGCGCTGCAAAAGCAGAGACCTGTATGGAAAGTCGTCTACACAATATATGGTCAAGCTATTCGGAAGACCAGATGACAACTACGAGAATTTGGTGGTATATATGGACCCAATAGCGATACGGACTTGTTATATTATTATTGTTGTTGTCTAATTGTATGTACTTGTTAATTTTGTTGTTTTATTTTATACAGAGTAACAGAGAGGTATAGATAAAGACAAATATATGGTCTGACAATGGTCCTATTCGTATATACTGTCAAATGTCTTAAACTTAATTGTCTAATTATATGTACTTGTCTATTGACTTTGTTGACTTGGTTATTTTGTAAACCATGTGAAATGTCCTTGAAATAAAAATTCTCTACACTGTTTTAGTGTTTTTTTTCAATATATATTGACTGTGTCAATACACGCTTACTTGATAATATTAAATTAAAGTGTTATAAACTAATTATGTAATGATGTGTTAACCAATTAAGATAACAATTACATTGATTAGATTACACCAATTTATTAAAAAAAACAAATTCAACTGTTTAAATAAATTATAGAGACAAAATTAACAAACAAATAATAACACATTTATTTCTAGTTTTCTGATGGCACGTTTTTGGTCATTTTCCGTTTTGGTGTAAAATGTATATGCCCGCCAAAGTCTGTTAAAATTATAATTATCCCGCTTATTATTTTTCATAAGAATTATCTGCCCCTGTCAATCTTTGCACCGGCCCGACCTCATATAAATATTGCCTAGTTGCTGAAGGCATGAAGCCTTTAATACTTAAAATTGATACATAATTTGAAATATCTTACCTTTGCAAACACCCGGCAGTATCAAACTCGTCACCTATGCAGCTACATTCTCTACATAAAAACTTAAACTAGCATCCGACTACGATACTAGCAATTCATTCGACATGTGTACACATTTACTGTGCACCCATTTTGCACAATCGGAACACTCTTCAACACACAATACACAGGGATACATTCTCTAAGTAATCTTAGAAAGCTATGATACAAAATGATCATAATTTCTCCGTTTAAGGAGTTGGTAAAAAAAAACAACACCTTGGTGACAATTATAGAAATTGGTACATTTATGCTTCCAATCGGCAATCATATTGCCTTTATTGGTGACAATTACAGAAATTGGTGCATTTATGGCACCAATTTTTCGATCGTTGCTTATTTGGATGTTACAACGTGGAACACTTTTTATGGATCATGAAACACTTTTTAGCTCACAGGACCGAAGGTCCTTGTGAGCTTTTGCCATCACTTGGCGTCCGTCGTCTGTCGTCCGTCGTAAACTTCTACTGGGTTAATTTTTTTCAAACTTGGTCACAATCATTCTTAGGGTTTCTAGTTTCAAGTTTGTACCCAGGGTGTTGATCAACAAAGATGGCCGCTGTTACTAAAAATAGAACATGGGTGTCAATACAGGTTTTTGATCATTATCTCAAAAATTATAATAGCTATAGGGAAAACCGTTACTTCAAATTGATCAGCATATTAAGGTCTACAATAGTGGCTATTAGTGTGAAGTTGTTTACTGGCTTTTTGTAGGAGTTAGTGCCCTTTATTGACGATTTTTGACAAAATTTTCCCTATTTCTCCCGTAACTTTAAAACTATAACAGCTAGAGTAAAACTGTAAATAGCAAAAATGATCAGCAATACAAGCCCTACAATTCACTGCATTAGTCTGAAATTATCAGATGACTCCTTATAGGAGGTATTGCCCTTAAATGGCAATTGTTAATGAAATTTTCCGTTTTTGTCCTGTAACTTGAAAACTATAGCAGCTAGATTGAAACTGTAAATTGCACAAATTATAAGCAATAAAGGCCCTACAATTCACTTGATTGGTCTGAAATTGTCAGACAAATACTTTTATTAGTTATTGCCCATCAATGGGATTTTTTTTATGAAATTTTCCGTTTTTGTCCTGTAACATAAAAACTGAAACAGCTAAAGAGAAACTGTTAATAACAAAAATGATCAGCAATACAAGCCCTACAGTTCACCATAAAGTATGAAATTGTCAGATGGCTCCTTATAGGAGTTGTTTGCCTTAAATTGCTATTTTGTAATGAAATTTTCCGTTTTTGTCCTGTAACTTAAAAACGTAACAGCTAGAGTGAAATAATACATTGCAAAAATGATCAGCAATACAAGCCCTACAATTCACTTAATTGGTCTGAAATTTTCAGATGACTCCTTATAGGGGTTTTTGCCCTAAAATGACAATTTTGTATGAAATTTTCCATTTTTGTCCTGTAACTTGAAAGCTAAAGCAGCTAAATTGGAACTGTAAATTGCACAAATGATCAGCAATAGAGGCCCTACAAAGGATTGCTTAGTCCAAATTGCAAGATGACTCTCTATAGGAGTTATTGCCTTTTAATTATGAATTTGGACAAATGAACAGTTTTTGTATTGTAAATTAGTCTATAACACACCTAGAGTAAAACTGTAAATTTCTAAAGGACAAGGCCTTCAACCATTTAATGTTCAGAAATTGTCAGATGCCACCTTATAGGAGTTATTGTACTAAAATTTTGGAAGAAATGTTTAGCTTTTGCACTGTAACTAAAAAGCTATAACAACTAGACTGAAACTGTTAATTTCAAAACTTTTTAAATATAGTCGAAGTCGTTGGGATCCAGGTGAGCGATTACAGGCTCCTGGGAGCCTCTAGTTATGGTAGTTAATTCTTCCGGAACACAGTACTCATAGAGATTCCGACAAAGACAGAAGTTTATTAAATTTATATCAATTGATATCAGTTCGCATATATTCATAAACAAATAATTACAACCCTTTCAATGTACATAACCTGAAATTTTATTTTATCCATATGACCTCGATTGCCTTGATAATTAGGCCGAATTTTACTGCCGTTATAATCCGAAGTTAGTTTTGTGATTTGTCGGATTAACGGCAGAATTCAGTCCTATTGCTCGTAATATAGCAAAAAAAATTCTAACTTCGGTGTACTTATGCAAAATTCAAAATATAATATTCATCTTCTGTACGTTATTTAAGCTTTAGACTTTGCGGGACTAACGGGAAACGATTTTCATTTAAGAAATTTCTTTTTTCGTCTTTGAAGGTGAACGTGGTAAATGTTATGTTGATCATTTTTCCGTATATGGATACTGTGACCCAATTTTATTATAAACTATTATAATTTGCTTACTATAACAACCATTCCGTTGTAAGAATCCAGTAATTTACATATGTATTACCCAAGATACAACACGCCATTCAGTTTCGGGTTTCTCAGAGTTTTTCATGTAGTAAACGTAATTAAAAAGAGACACGAATGTCAATTAATACACAACGCACAACAGGTTATTAAAAACGAAAACGGCAATAACTATCATCACGTATCCATAATGATCGATTTTAAACACGAAACCGATAAAAAATGGTGAAACTGAAAATATTTCAAGATCGACCACGTATGATTGTATATGCAACTTCTTTTGGACATCAAAGTGCCGGGAGTGATTCACTTCCGCTCTGCTACATTACGAGTAATGGGACTAAATTCGTAACCTCGCCAAAAAAGCGAGGGTACGATTATTCGTTCTAGGTGACAATTACAAAAATAGTACATTTATGGTTTCAATTTTTCTATTGTTGCTTATTTGGATGTTGCATCATGGAACACTTTTAATGGCAGTAACATTCCATAACACAATATTCATAGAGGTTCCGACAAAAAAGACAGAAGTTCATTAAATTTTATTTATCTCAGTTTGCATATATTCATAAACAGAAAATTACAATTATTTCAATGTACATAACCTGAAATTTTATTACATTAATTTATAATAAGAAATATGTCTGCGCAGTCTTCCGTTTAGTCTGTTCATGCTTATAGAAATATGTCTGCGCAGTCTTCCGTTTTGTCTTTTCAAGCTTATGGAAATTTTTACTTTATTTGTCCATTTTGAAAAAAAAAACAAAATCCATAAATCATCTATATTAAAAAAAAACAAATTAGTCTAATATGAGCTATTGATATGTATAGAATATTTTTTAATTCATTTAATACTCATAGTCTAAAGGTCTAAATACATAAAATATAAATTTCATTAATATATTCTTACTAAAAACTTGATTTTATGTAAGAAATAAAATGTCGTACCCAAACAATGTTTAAAATACAATTATTAAAACGATATACAATATCACACCTTGAAAATAGAAAACCCTTAGAATTAAAGTAATTTCAGGTAGTAAATTTATAACAATGAGTATATCCCTACAGGAATCAATGATATTCATGTCAGCACCGTATAAAATACTACATACAGTGCTTCTCATACTTTGATGTAGAATGCTCTCCCCTAGCTGTTTGACCACTAGCATAGGACGTATCGGGAGATTAAAAAAACGATTCTGTCGGACGATGCGTAATAATTGTTTCGCAAATATTGTTTTTTTTATCATGTTATATGGTAGTATCTATCATTAAAATACGTAATCATGTAATTTCAAGGGTATTTCGGTACTTTCTATGGCTATTTCGGAAATTTCAGTGGGTATTTCGGTAAATCGGGGTACCGGGCGACCTCGAGTGGTTAAGGTAGTTCGTCTACTATTGATCACGTGGTCTGTCGATTCTCAATGCGGGCATGGTGTACTCGACTCCAATCTTAATTGACAAGGATTGCCAGTTTTTCTACCGCAGGTCGGGGTTTTCTCCGGGTACTCGTGCTTCCTCCTCCAATAAAAACAGGACGCCATGAAATTACTGAAAATAGCGTTAAGCATCATTCAAACAAATCAAACAATATTGGGTCCGTTACAGGATGACCAGAATTCACCAGCAAATAGTTCCGTTTGCCGCGAAGAAAATTATATATTCGCGCTATAAGTAAGTTGTTTCGTGACAAATAAATAATAAAATGGAATTTCCAACTTGATAAATTTGCACATGTTTTGGGGTATTTTCTAATTGACTCGAGATATTTTTTAAGGGCAAGTAGATAAAAAAACGACGAAGCTACCTTACATCTTAATTTATGTTTAAAATGCACTGACGACTAAATACAGAACAAGACAGCAGTTTGCATGAATGGCACAGGTTACTTTAAGAAAACTCACGGACCTCGGTATTAACAAGCGTGAGAAATATCTGTTTTAAAATTAATTTAATCTAAATACTTGATTTACACAGACAGCTTTATTTTTCATTTTTCTTAAAAATGCAAATACTACAGTTACGATTGAATTCTTTTGCTGTAATTTTTAAATGCGGTATTTCGGTTTAACGCTTCGTCATCATCAATATAAATATATATAAAAATCTTCTGTAAGAGCATCCTCACAAGTCAGGGTTTCTGTTCTGCCTTGGATTTCAGAAATGAAACGATTGCAGCAGTTTAAACATTTATTAACTAAGTATACACTCGTATGTGTAATTATTTGTAATGATGATGATGATGATTACAATTATGGTGAAAATTAACAAAACTAAAATTACAATACAGTTTAACTAGAATCAATTTTGTACTTAATGAAATGACTAGAAGTAATCATAAAAAGACTAGAAATACACTTAACACATGGTTCAAGTCAAAACTGAACCTTTAGGTTTACATACTCATTAGCTCATTAAGTCAAAACTGAACTTTTGGGTTTACATACTCATTAGCTCATTGCAAAAATAAAGAAGACATACGTCAGTTTGGTTCTATAGTATGATAATACCAAATACATTAAACACAATTGTGCGTCAAAAATGCTACTTAACACGATGCATCTACTGTAGCTGCGGAAACTACACGACGGGTCTGTTTTACATCTTGTATATTCAAATCCGCGATGCGTGTACTGTAGTTTACACATCGTGCACTACAATTCAACACATAATGCTTTATCTTGAACACAATTACACAAAAAGAAATTCCTAAATCTCAACAGAATAAAAGACAGAAATGGACAAATATTAAGTGTGGTGAAGTTGCAAATACAAAATTTCCCTAATTACACGCATTAATAAATTTAAATAAAGCATGACCTAACGAAAAATGGAAAAGCTCACGTGTATGCACATAACAACCATAAAAATAGTTTTATACATTTGAAAATCTTGTTTAATATTAATTATCATCCAAACTTACTCCATTGTGCTCCAAAATGTTCCAAAAAAATTAACAAATTGAGGGTGTGCTTTGTCCAAAAAACAACAAAAACATGTGGTAGGCGTACTATAAAAATGAGACAAATTTCGGACACATTTCCGGATCCATTTGGCATGTTACTTTGCCCAATCTATTCCAGTGCCTAGCTGAACCTTTCGAAAATTTGACATTCTGATGCACATCCCATAACTTAACATTTATCACCATAATAAAACCGATTCCAATAAATACCACATTTATGATATTCTAAGGGACTAAAAGGTAAATTTCTTTAGGCTATTTCTATATCACATTTGGCCAAATACTCTGGTGCGGAAAACTGAAACATCTTGAAACCTTGTGTAACAAACCGACGTCATCTCTTGTGGAATGTAATCATTAACTGACAAGCCAGAAGAAAACTATAAATGATGAATCATTCGATATTCGTTTGTCTCATTCTTTGGGGTTAAACCTATGGGAGAAACGAGTAGATTAATAAATGGGGACTCTTTAAAGGACCCAGCAAACCGACTTGCTTCTATTTCAATTCTGATCTTATTGGACACAATGTCAGGTAGTTCTGGAGCAGATGATAAATTTCTACAACAAAGATTTGGTTCTGATAATTCACTAAACAGAAAAACCTTACCAAAAACCATTGATCAAATAGATCCTTTCCTCAAAATCATAACTCACCAAGTAATTTATCAACTTTTTATAATCAATAAGGGAAGCTAGTTTTGGGGCTGATTGGTCGTTTAAATTGGAATCCTGTAGATAGTGATCTTGGACCACGAAAACTACTAGCCAGTGTACCTGGAGGTCTAGTTCAAACATTAAAACCAGCATTAGGGTTTAAAGCATTGCCACCATACCTGACCGTATTGTAGCGATCTGGTGAAGGGAACTTCTATTAATTCTTTGACAAAAGCCAACAAATATGTTTTAGACAGTATACTTTATAGTTTATTTTAAACCTTAGAATTGGTACTTGGTCATTTGGTCTTCAGACTAAAAATAGGTCCAGTTGGGGAAAACTCAGCAAGTCAGTAAGATTAAATACAATATTTATTTGGCATTATGTTCACAACATCAAATGTTCTACAGTTAGGTGCAGTCCTAACATAACATAAAGTTAACTTAAACCAGTCCAAATCTCTGGTCAAAATCTCTGCTTTTGAGAAAAAAAATCTCTGCTTTTTGACCAAAAACCAGTCAATTTGACCGCTTTGACAGGACAAAATTTTGTCCAAATCTCTGCTTTAAATATTGTCAAATTCTCTGCTTTTATCAAGTGGACAAAAACGGTCCAAATCTCTGCTTTTGTCAAATTGACAAAAACGGTCAAAATCTCTGCTTTCAAATGTCACGTGACAAAAATGTCCAGTGGACAAAAATTGTCAAAATCTCTGCTTTTCAATTGTCACGTGACCAAAATGTCCATTGGACAAAAATTGTCAAAATCTCTGCTTCTCAATAGTCACGTGACAAAAATGTCCAGTGGACAAAATCTCTGCTTTTCAATTTTCAAGTCACAAAATGTCCCTTTGTACAAAAAGTCAAAATATATGCTTATTTAATCATTTCGTTACAAATTGTCACGATCACCAAAAATTAGTTAACGAAATCTACGGCAGTCTATTTTAAAGAAAACGATTTCTTTCCCGTCCGCGTTTCGGTAAATGTATAGCAAGCCGTTGTGGTTACATATTAAGACTGTAGCTCTCCCTAAATTTCTATTATTATTAAATCCCCGACCACGAAGTGTCGGGGATTTATTGTTTTTGCACCGTTTCTTATTATTCTTCTTCTTCTTCTTCTTCTGGACCTAACTTTGTCCGTAGGATTTCTCGAAGACGAAAAGACATAGGTCAATGAAACTTACCAGAAAGATAGGTCACCACTAGGAAATGTTGTTTCCGATTTCGAAATTTTGAAAATGGCGGCCATCTTGGATTGGCGGCCATTTTGAATTTGAAAAAAATACAAAATTAATCATAAAAAATCACAAACAATATGGATATGAACCAAAATAGGTTTATAGGTCAATATTAAGGTCCCGGACAATATGGGACCATTTTCCGAAAAATCCAAGATGGCCACCATATTCAAAATGGCCGCCAAAGTGCGAAAATTGAAAAGTTGTCCGATTTCAACGAAAATTGGCATTTAGGTCAATATTGATATTACGAACAACATGGTGACATGTTCGAACAAATCAAAGATGGCCGCCAAAGTCCAAGATGGCCGCCATATTCAAAATGGCCTCCAAAGTGCGAAAATTGAAAAGTTGTCAGATTTCAACGAAAATTGGCATTTAGGTGAATATTGATATTACGAACAACATGGTGACATGTTTGAACAAATCCAAGATGGCCGCCAAAGTCCAAGATGGCCGCCATATTCAAAATGGCCGCCAAAGTGCGAAAATTGAAAAGTTGTCCGATTTCAACGAAAATTGGCATTTAGGTCAATATTGATATTACGAACAACATGGCGACACTTTCGAACAAATCCAAGATGGCTGTCATATTCAAAATGGCTGCCAAAGTGCGAATATTGAAAAGTTGTCTGATTTCAACAAAAATTGGCATTTAGGTCAATATTGATATTACGAACAACATGTCGAACAAATCCAAGATGGCTGCCAAAGTCCAAGATGGCCGCCATATTCAAAATGGCCGCCAAAGTGCGAAAATTGAAAAGTTGTCCGAATTGTGACAAAAGTGGGCACGGGAGGGGATTTTTTTGTGACTTGCTTGCAATCACAATCAGCACTTGTTATGTTATTGTTATTATGATTGAACAATCATATTTTTGTGTAGTTGAATAAAAATATAAAAGTATAAATCCTAACCTGTAATATTTTTATTTAATAATAAATACTGTTACAACTCACCTGTATGTCAGTATCATTAAATCTATTATTAATATTTACATTTCACTTTTAATTTCACACTAAATAATATTAATTAGTTTTCAAATCTTGGCTGCCTACATCTTAGGATATGTGTTTTAACCTCAAATCCACAATTTAAAACAAATCACCCATAAAATCCCAAATTAAAACTTCTTCTTCATATCAAATCACTCCTGAGAAAATAGAAATATAAAATAACAACCATATTAGATACAATATATCACTCCAGAAACTTTTGCGATGCAATTAAAAAACACATTTGTCATACAAAATCACTCCAAATACTTAAGCCATGCAATTGAAAACCCTATTTCACATATCAAATCAATCCTGATCCCATAGCAATGCAATTAAGAACCATATTTCACATATGAAATTAATCCTGAGACATTTATAGTGCAAATATAAACTATATTTAACATATAAAATCAATCAGGAGACTATAGCAATGCAATTTAAACCATATTCCACATATAAAGTTACTCTTGAGACCTTAGCCATGTGATTAAAAAGAATATTTTAGATATAAAATCACTAAAGAAACTAAAGCTATGCAATTAAAAATTATATTTCACATATAAAGTTGCTCTAAAGACCTTAGCCATGCAATTAAAACCATATTTTGCATATAAATTCAATCCTGAAACCTTGGCAATACCATTAAAACAAAATATTCAACATATAAAATCAATCCTGACACCAAAGTGATCATGGTGATGGAATTAAAAAAACATATTTCACATATAAAATCAATCCTGAAACTTTTAAAATACAATTAATATCTATATTTAACATATAAAATCTCTAATGATACTGAAGCAATGTAATCAAAAACCATATTTCACATATAAAATCACTCTGGAGACCTAAGTGATGCAATTAAAAACCATATTTAACATACAAATCACTAATGACACTGAAGCAATGAAATTAAAAACTCTATTTCACATATAAAGTCACTCTGGAGACCTTAGCCATGCAATTCCAAACCATATTTTACATATAAAATAAATCCTGAGACAATATAGATGGGATTAAAACCATATTCTGCATATAAATTAATCGTGAAACCTTGGCAATACAATTAAAGAATATATTTAACAAATAAAATCACTAGAAAGACTTTAGCAGTGTAATCAAAAATCATATGTCACAAATAAAATCACTCTGGAGACCTAAGTGATGCAATTAAAATCCATATTTAACATATAAAATCAATCTCAAGAATTTAGTAATGCAACTAGAAACCATATTTCACATATAAAATCAATCCTGAAGCCTTGGTTATGCCATAAAAAAACAATATCTCACATATAGAATCACTCTGGAGACCTAAGAGATGCAATTAAAATCCATATTTAACATATAAAATCAATCTCGACACTTTACAAATGCAACTAGAAACCATATTTCACATATAAAATCATTCCTGAAGCCTTGGTAATGCCATAAAAAAAAATATGTCACATATAAAATCACTCTGGAGACATAAGAGATGCAATTAAAATCCATATTTAACATATAAAACCAATCTTGAGACTTTAGCAGTGCAACTAGAAACCATATTTCACATATAAAATCATTCATGTAGCCTTGGTTATGCCATAAAAAACAATATCTAACATACAGAATCACTTTGGAGACCTAAGCCATGCAATTAAAATCCATATTTAACATATAAAATCAATCTCGACACTTTACAAATGCAACTAGAAACCATATTTCACATATAAAATCACTCTGGAGACCTAAGAGATGCAATTAAAATCCATATTCAACATATAAAATCAATCTCGACACTTTACCAATGCAACTAGAAACCATTTTTCACATATAAAATCATTCCTGAAGCCTTGGTAATGCCATAAAAAGCAATATGTCACATATAAAATCCCTCTGGAGACATAATAGATGCAATTAAAATCCATATTTAACATATTAAACCAATCTCTAGACTTTAGCAGTGCAAGTAGAAACCATATTTCACATATAAAATCATTCCTGTAGCCTTGGTTATACCACAAAAAACAATATCTCAGATATAAAATCACTCTGGAGACCTAAGCTATGCAATTAAAATCCATATTTAACATATAAAATCAATCTCGAGACTTTAGCAATGCAACTAGAAACCATATTTCATATATCAAATCATTCCTGAAGCCTTGGTAATGCCATAAAAACAATATCTCACATATAAAATCACTCTGGAGACATAAGCGATGCAATTAAAAACCATATTTCACATATAAAATTATTCCTGTGACCATAGTGATGGGAAAAAAACTATATTTTACATATAATATCAATCCTGAGACCTGAGCTATAAAAGTAAAAACCATACTTTTATGTATAAAATCACTCTGGGGATATTAGTGATGGAATTAAAACCATATTTTACATATAAAATTATTCCTAATACCCAAAAGATGCAACCAAAATGTGGGTTTAAATATTGTAAATATTAGATATTTTACATTATTGTTTAATTGTTCTGTACTTTAATAAGATTTAGTGGTTAAAATACAGAACTCTCATAGATTTTTAACCTTTTTTTTATTATTATCACACATTTTGGATATTGAATGTACTTTCAATTGGATACATGTCGACTTAATTTATATTTTGAATGATTGCTAAGTTCAAGAGTTGTAATTTATATTATGATATAATCGAAGAATTGCTTGAATGATAGATATTTATATAACAAAGATATGTCTCACTTTATTGGACTATACATTAATATTTAATTAAAGGAAACAACGGCGCAATAAGGAATATGTTTCCGAGCCGTAAGATTTAAAACATTTGATATCCTACAGAAACACGTAAATAACAAACAAAACTTCAATTCTTTCATTAACTATAATTTTGTATTTTATCGATTGTTTTTTTTTTGGTAGTAGGATTTTAATAAACGACAAAGGATTTGATTTTCATCTTTCGTATACCTTTCATTCCGACAACGCGCAGATAACATAAATGGACATACGGTACAACCAGTCGGTCTTTCGTAAACAAAATTGTCAAAAAACATTAAAAAGGTAAAAGTTAAAATTGTTTTAAAGTGCAGTCGAAAGGTTAGCATGTCGACATAAATTTCCAAAATAAAAAATGTCCAGTGGACAAAATTGTCATAAAAAATGTCCTGTTGACAAACTTGTCACGTGACAAAATTGTCAAGAGAAAAAAATTGTCCCGAGGACAGAAATTGTCAAAAGAAAAAAAGTCCAGTGGACAAAAATTGTCAAAAGAACAAAAATGTCCAGTGGACAGAAATTGTCAACAAATTGTCAAATGGACAGAAATATATTGTATAAAAAAATTGTCAAAAGAACAGCCCAAGTTAACTTGGGTTGTCAAAATCTCTGCTCAAACCAGTCAAATTCTCTGCTCGAAGTTAACTTAAAGCAGTCAGAATCTCTGCTTTTCAAGTTAACTAGCATGTTATGTTAGGACTGCACCCAACTGTATGTATGTGACTATTCTGATCCTGAGCTCTTACAGGATATGTGAAAAATTTTAAATATTGTCTATTTCTCCAGATACACTTACAATAAAATATAAATACATTGTATTGTTATGTTGTGTTGTGTTATTTACCCTTAACAAATTAATCGGTGTCTTTATACAAGCCTTGATTAACAGAAACGCTTCCTTATATCACTATATGTCAATTATTAAAATAAAAAAGTTGCTAAACTTTGTTTCTATTTCATTACTTTGTTGAAGATAGAAGTTTATTTCTACACTGGATCTCCCAAATACTGGGCG
The DNA here is from genome assembly GCA_944474755.1 of Limnoperna fortunei. Classification (NCBI taxonomy): domain Eukaryota; kingdom Metazoa; phylum Mollusca; class Bivalvia; order Mytilida; family Modiolidae; genus Limnoperna; species Limnoperna fortunei. The sequence goes on from OX104123.1 coordinate 64,641,519, forward strand.
ATATATGTGCAGAATTATTTTTAGTTATGAACTTTCTGTTGAAAAGTTTAGAAAAATAACTAATTTTCATAGCAAAAAATTAATTTAGGTACTGTTCAAGTACTTTGCCAAAAAAAATTTCAACTGAAAATAGTCTTCTTACTTCAAAATTAAATTCTTTTTGGAAACATAAACCAAACGTCAATTTTCTATAAAGTAGTAAAGAGTGACGTCAATTAACAGCGTTTTGCCCTTTTATATGCTGCACAAGAAGTTTTTGTGCAGGCTTGCGGTAAAATTAATAACCAATAATAAAGTTTAAATAACATTTTTCTTAGTTAATTATTAACAAACAAGAAATTATGTCAGTATATTTAAAATATAACATTTTGAACAATTATAAACACCCAATAAAAACGTTCGGCTACCAGCTGATCGAAAATGGCGGTAGACGACCGAAAACATGAAGCTATCAACACAGTAAATGGTAAAGTATTGCCATTAATAAAACAAATCAGGTTTAAATGAAAGATTTTATAAACAAATACGACTTGACGAATCTGTGGATGTAAGTAAGTTAACATGTCACACTTCAAATATCGAGGAAATGAATGAAACATGTGCAGATCTCTGCAACGACAACATCAAGGGAACATCTCAAAGGTTAAAATATACAATTACTTGCGATCTAAAAACAATCAAATATGATTATTATTTTATGATTCTCCTATTGTGGAAACAATAAAGAAATAATTTACCTTATTAAAAAAGTAAACTTTGGATTTTATTTTTTTTTAATGTTTGGTGGTAGCAACTTCTTAAAATAAACATTCAAATATAGATACATGTATTGGCAATTTACAATAATTGCAGAATTTTACATTACCCACTTACACAAAATTGTGTGTCCTCACAAATGTAACATTTTAAATTGCATAAAAGTAGACATTACTATACATAATAAATACAAATAAGTGTTCTATACATTTCATAAAAAAGTCGGTTCATAAAGTGTCTAGGTTTCTTTTATGGTGACTTGTGTGTGGTCTGTTTCCTTGGAGATTCCATTCTTTTTCTTGGTAGTCTAGCAGGTATTGGTGACCTTTTCATCTTGCTTCGGCTAGAGTATGTTGAGTCATGTCTTGAAGAGAAAGAGTTGTGTCCAAATCGTGGTGATGCAGGTCTAGTAATGGTTTTCAGGGTTTTGATCTCGCTCTGTGCACAAACAACTGAACGATGGCCAGTTATCTGAATCTGCAAAATTTTGATGTCAGATAAATTTTCACGGTGCCTTGTAATTCTTTATTTATCTTTGTCGGGTTCTGTACTGCCTGCAATACAGAGTTCATAGTTGTGTGGCAGGTCACGCATCCAGAATCTGAAGATGTGGAGGAGGAGGATGATGATGATTGATCCTCAGGGACTTCCTGTTCACAGTTGATTGGCACGTTATCACATTCAGAAGGGGCGTGAAAGTCAGTGTTTTCTAAAAGTTGTGGCATAATATTTACGGTTCTATCGTCTGTTACAGCAGCATTCTCCGGATTTTGTCGGTCCATAATAATAACATGACGAACTGGTGTAGAAAAGCTACGGAGTTGAAACTAAGGGAGGGGTCTCGGTGGTCAAGGTAGTTCGTCTACTATTGATCACGTTGTCTGTCAACAATGAGATTGCGGGTTCGATTCTCACTGCAGGTAGGGTGTACTCGACTCCAATCTTAATTGACAAGGATTGCCAGTTTTCCTACCGCAGGTCGGGGGTTTTCTCCGGGTACTCCGGCTTCCTCCCCCAATAAACACTGGACGCCATGATATAGCTGAAAAAATGCTGAAAGTGGCGCTAAACACCATCAAACGAAACTAAGGGAGAGTCTGGTGGTGTCTGTAAAACATCATCGCTGGTAACGGTGGAATCAACAATCAAGTTGTCCATGGGGGTTGCAGTAATACTGACAGCTTGATTGACAACAACAGTGCGAGACTTCCAGTAGTATGTCCATAGATAGGTCTTCAAAGGGTTCAGATGTACACAATATGAGGTTGATGGTCCGGTAACGGTAGGTATTCTATTGGTCTTTGTTTTTAGTCGGTTGGCAGACTCTGCCCTAGTTAACATTCTGTAATCAACATTAGGTTTGAATTTTGTTGGATTTTTGTGATTACCTGGTAGTGTATATTACTAACAAAGGTGCCTATCCTAATCGTCTCCTCTCTTTGTATGGAATGTGGTTAAAAAAATGTTTTGTGCTTCTCTAGTTCCTTAAGGGTAAAGCTGCAAAATCCACAAAGACTGCAAAAGAAAGGACTGTTATAAAGTTCTCCACATGATCCCTCAAGATATGGGATTCCACCCAGAACTTTTGGTCAGTGAATGGTTTTTTCATCCTGGGGGCATCTGTGACACTTCCACGCCCTTCTTACTGCCTTCTTCATATCTGCCTCATAAGTTGACGTCTTGTTCCTGCATTTGTGTAATAATTTTACTTTCTTCGGATGCAAATGTTAAAGGTACTCTACGTGGTGGTTGCAGGCCAAGGTCATTGTCATTCTTGGAAAAGGTATTCGAAAATTTGTTCTTCTGTGTTACAGCCTTTCACAGGCTCTGTATACATATCTACTAAATATTCTGGTACTTTTCCACCATCAGCTGTTCCACTTTTAGATATATTTCTAATGACTCCAATGTTTGTTTCCCAGGTGATTGGATTTCCAGTTTCAAGAAATTTTATTCTCTTACAGGTTCATAGTTCTCTAACTCTTCTTCATCTTCAAAATCTATCAATAACAAAGGCTCTCTTTCAAGTAGATCTGCATTCCCAAGTACAGTGTCTTGCTTTTAAACATGGTCAAAGGGGTTCATAATACGTACTTTAGATGTGACATCTCTACTAATATCAACAACATTAAAGGCCATATCGACAGGAAATTTCTGTGCAAGGTAATCGTTAGGTTTCAAAATAAAATTGTATGGTTGGTCAAAGGAATCATCATCAAATTTATCTACAAAAACATTAATAACTACCTCGCTTCTGGGAGGCATCTCAATATTGTCTGCAACACGAATTTTCAGGTTGGTCAATTTTCGTACATGGAATGGTTGTTCCACCCAGCAGAATAATCCCATTACATACTCTTCCCTAACTCTTCTAAGGGTTTGCCATCAGCACTTGCCAAAGTATTAGACCGTTTGGACATGGAAATCTTTTTATAAGCCTGCTTTTGGGCAGCCCCTGTGTGTATTGCAAAATTTACTTCAAATCCATGAACCTTTCCAGTGACAGATACTCCATCATTACGAAGTACTTGACGTCCAATAACTTGATGGCTAGAAAATTCTTGTTCTCCACTGTCGTCATGGTTTACTGAACAAGCTGTGTCCTCAGCAACCTGGGATGGACAATCAAATATTGACCTTTGTCTAGAAAAAAATGGGTAATCTTCTGGCCAGCAGAGCTAACCCTTTCTAGTTTAAAGCATCCTGGATGTTTCTCAAAACGTTTTGGTGAATATGCATTTGTGTTCAGATTTATCATTGCATTTGAATGTCTGTTTGTTTTGGCCTACAGATGTCCAGTCAGATTGTCTATTTGGATTACTGTAACAATGCATGGCATAGTGACTAGGTTGTCCACAGCAGTAGCATATCGTGCAGGTATTTCCTGATCTTTTTGCAGGATGGTTGGTATGAGTATTTGCTACTTTTTCTCGTGGTTTTTCATCATTTCTAAATTGGCTATCACTTCTAGGAAATAGCTGATTAAAATTCCTTCCCTCTTGGTAACGTGGATTCTGCATTCTCTCTTGATTTTTCTGTTCATCATACATCTGATTAAACATTATCATCAGTTCATTCTTATTCATCGTGAGTACATCATTGGATTCATCTTTGTGTGTCTTTAAATCTAAGTGTTATCTTGAGGCTTTTTGCCATTCAATTTTCCTTTGTTTCCTAGGTGTTGAGATTTTTCAAAGCTATCATTCTTGGCTTGTCTAACTGGTCTCTGGTTGTTTCACTGTAAATCAATATTTTCAGAATTCTACAGTATTTTGGATTTAAAGTAGAATAAACTGATCCTATTTGGCAACGAACACTAGGGTGAAGTTATTACATTTACAACAATTGTGAAAACATGGCAGGGGACAGTAATTTCCTAACTGAAATTTCACACAGTAACATAATGGAAAAACCGCTTGTTTCATAACAATTGTTTTTGTTGAACTATCAGAAAAAAATCCTGCTTTTAGATTTTGATCTAATAGTGGCCTATCTAACAATGCTTTGACATATAACTCTCTATATGTAACACTCCAACCTAATTTAAACTGAAATATCGTCATGATATTGCCACCAGTTCCTCAGTTTCTTGAATAACTCCCTGATCGCTTCCATATATACTTCAACAGGCCTACAGCGGCTTCATTGTTTTTATCAATATTAATCAACATGTAAGTAGCAAAGGCAGTTTGCCATAAGTCTTAAGAGGAAATGCTGGTATCCTGGTGTTTAACAGTTAAAACTGGGTTATTCATATCATCTATAACAATATTTTAGGCTTAAGTGCCTTTTCTAGCGACTCAAGGAGCAAAGAGCATAATTCGACAAAATCATTGGCCCAAATCCGCTTCTTAACATTGTCTGATATATTTGCCCCCACGGGCACAGAATAGTATATAAAAAATCTACCTTGACTTTAGAGTCGCCCATTACTGTTAACATCGATACCTGGTACAAGAACATTAGTGTGTGTCGAGGCTGTTTGACAAGATTTTGATTGATCCTTTTTCGAAAAGCCTAATATTTGTGTTTGGTAACTGCAAAGATCGCGTGTCATTTGATGGTGTAAATGCAATTCCTGTATTTTGAAGAGAGGTTTTAAACTTCTCTTGATTCTCTAATTTATCATTAAGAGAGTTAATTTTGTTTTGTCATCCTCTAAGTTCTTGTATAATTTTCCCTATATTGGCTGTTTCCTCTGTTTTTCTTTCCTTGCAACCACCCTCGCTTAACTCTTTTCCTTTGGCATCATAAAATTTTAGGGAACCACTAACAGTAAACATAACATGTCACAAAACAAATCGGTATGTTTGTGAGTTTTCGCACTGTAATTGCTTTTTCAAAACTGTGTGTAGTTTCCCCCTGTTTTTTCAGAATCTACAGCAGCCATTCCAGCGATAAAAAAAATCAGAAAATTTAGCACCTTTTATATCCAGTAGGTGTACTTTCATTTTAATAAATAGTTTTCATAATCTAAAATTGATACCGTTGTTACAGATAGAAATTAAAGCTACAAGTATCATCACTAAAATCTCTCTTCATTCAAATTCTAAATAAATTTTACGTACACTTGCATTGTCTTGTCCTAAATGACCGAATATATGTACAAACAGTTATTAAGTGTCAATAAGTTTCATTTCAACATAAAAAATGACTTCTTTTTGGGGACCTCATTCCCCTTTTGATAATCTGCCCCTTCAGAAACGTCTGCAGTTGTCATGACGCCATTCCTCACATTCTTCTTTTAAATATGTGACGAAATACAAGCAGTTACATTTTTTTAAACCGTTTAAAAAATCTCTTAAAAGAGCCCGAATACTTTTAGTGTTTCTGAACCTTCCTATGGTATTTTGTATACATTTTTATGAAAATATCGTTTTTATATTGTGTTTCCTGAAGATGTTTCCAAAAATTCCTACATTGTAGAACTATACCAAACTTTAAAATATTAACACAAACTTACCAGATTTTATTTTAACTTTAACAAATTCAAAACAGCGCCATCTCTCATCTGGTGAACGCAACTCTTTCATTGCCCTTGAAGCATTGATGTCTTAGGCCATCTTACAGTTTATAGAAACGGGATTTATCTATTAGGATGGAATGACACTAGGTTCGTCTTGTTAAGTTTCTATCCCACTGCCCTAGCCCAGGTTCTAAATAGGTTTTACATTAATACGAGAAAAACTTAAAAGAACATTTATTTTATTTTATTATTCGTATATTATGTCATCAAGGTCGTAAAAATTTAAACCTTTCTTTTCTACAACAATTGCATGGTAACAATAAGTGCAGTAATAACTGCCTAGTTTAATTCAATCAAAATTGTAAATTATATGCATGCGCAGGTTTGTATCATAATCAGAGTCCTTTCCAACATTTATACAAATGTAAAAAACACATTAATCTAGCATAATTGTGCAAGTCCAAAATATTGCTTTTCACATAACTTTGTGCAACATGTAGAACTTTAGCAAACTTTAACATTGGAAAATAATACTGGGATAACAATATATTAAAATTCCTAATTACATTTTGCATTAACGTGCTACATGGTTTGATATTGTAAAAATTACCTGCACTAATTGAATAAATAATACAGGTGAATAACACGTGTACTTGCAAAATTCAATAAATAAAATTGTGTAAAAGGAACTTGATTAGAAATTACATGTTCAACCATATTCACAATTTCTCCATGCCATGATGCATTTGTAACAAAATTGAAGTTTGTTTCAAATTGCAAACACACTACTTTTTGGAAATCTTCATCGTCCACTAATATCATGTCATAACGCCCTCGGTTCCTTTCAAGATAATTATATATATGCTGGTGCATCGCAAATTATAACATCAACCTGTACCTTTATTACAACAACATCATTATTCACATGAATTCGTCCTAAATATAGCTGCTCATTGCACCTAAAGCAAATATCTAATCAATCAATCGACCCATTTTGTTTTAAATTACTCGGTTACGTTAAGTAGTAAACCAAGTACTTCTCAATAAAATTAGGCTTATTCTCCACATTAAACTGCTAAAACAAAAGGTTCAAATTGCTTAAAGCCGCTTAGTAGAGGCCAAAGTTGTATGGAGTATGATTTAAAAAGTCGGATATTAAATATTCAAATTCCAATTAATTTAATTGTCCTAACAATATTACTTTTGACAGCCCCGTCTCCAAACCAAGATATTAATACCACATGTTTTACAGTATTTATAGATCTTAGAGTCTGAAGTAGTGTTCTTGAATCTTTTTGCAGGCTAAGCCCCAGTTTTCTTAATATTTCTAATATCTCTTTAGACTTGAACGAGAACATTTAACTTTTGTTGTTAAATCAGTTACTTTATATGAAATGTCTGCCTGTTCGCCATGAGATTCGCTTTCTTAGTGTCATCTGCATTACTTGAAAGGCCATGTTAACTATCATCTTCATCTTTTACTACTCACTACTTTGTTCAATTTCATGCTACTCATTATTTATCATGACTTTTTCAATCACTTTAAAATAAGGGGAAGAGTCTTGCTCATCACTATGTTGTATTATTGCGTCAACTTCTGCATGATACCGCCTCCTAATTGTTGATGTTATCCATGTAAAGCTGTCAAAATAGCATGCAGTGGTTCTGACTATGTAGCTGCATTACAATCTGGTCTTGTCAACTGTGGACATTAAATATAGAAGTGTTGTACATGCTACAAATGAAAACTTTTATGTTTGTCTCGGTTTGTTTGTTTGAACAAGTAAGTTTTAACTTGATGTCATAATAACAACCAGATTATAATCCGAGTACGTCCAGAATTGTTTTTTTCAAAATTTGCGTTCATATTATTCTTGAAATATCCCGCGTTCGTTCAATTACAGTGATATTGTATATTAAAAAAGAAAAAAAATATGTCTTATTTCCTTCCTTAAAAAAATAAAATTTGCCTGAATCGATGGGTTTTTTATAATGGCCTCAATTCTTTCAACAGGAAACATCTGATAAAGAAACTCTTACAGTACACACTACCCAAAGTAATACTTATTGGTTGATTTGATGTTTGTTTGACGTCCAGTGAGGAGTATTTAAACCATAATTAGGATAGGAACAAGTTAACGTACAATAAAATCTATAGAGCCTAAAATCGCAAGTGTGTAATTATATTGTTACACATAACCCTTTATAGTTGTTCCATTCTTGTATTGCGGTGTCTTTGTCTATCGTAGTGTAGTAGTCAGTAAGGATGTTGAGCTCGTCAGTAACATAATTCGGCATGTCGGCAATGGTCTTAGGAAAGGATGCAGGTTCAAAGATTGAATGATTAAACAATGTCAGAGTTTGGAATTTGTCTTAGATGTTGTTCTTGGGGGCTAGCAGGAAATAATCCATTAAGATGCCATTTAAGATGTATGTGTTTGTTGTTGTTGCTGGGAACTGCTTTGAGTTTGTTACCACAAGATGGGTTTTAAGTCAGGTATATCGCTGACAAAGATACCATAAAGCGTTTATCTGTAGCTGGATGTAACTAGAGGAAAACTTTCTATATTTTAGTGTCTTACTAAGTATGTTGATATGGGAAAATATGTCGCTGAAGAAGTGTAGAAGGAACATGAACTTGAATGTAAAGACGTGATGTAGGAAGAAAGTGTACGTTTTGGGCTGTGTAAAGCCTTGCCTGTTGATCATCAGCCGAATTTATGTACGACTGATGCTAGGTTCTTTGGTGATCTCTAGAAGTAATGGTACTGATGATGCTTTCGGTAACCGTGATCGCAGTGATGGTTTATTGCCTACGTCGGTACAGGTTAAAGCAAGTCTATGGGCAACACAGTGAAACTGCATCAGGCTAAGGCTGCACTCTTAACAGTTGTGAAACTCTGATTGGCAATCATAACTGCAGCACTATCGGACCCCATACCAAGCATCTTCCTCATGCCTATGTTAAGTTTTAAGTGAGTCGAAAGTTGGCTGGAAATGGCTACACTGTCATAGGCAATAACGTTTATTAGTTTTGCAAAAATTACTTACACGTCTATTTTTCTCAGGTAACTAATGTACAGGACGAGGTGTTTCCGTGTCGAAAGATCAGTGGACTCATCAATAATGATGCGAAATGGTGGACTGGCTAAAGATACAACTACCTTGTAGAAAAATATCTCGTTTGAAAATATGGTTGCAGATAGTTTTCCCAATTTTAAATTAAGTGTACAGTGAACGTGCTATTAGGGTTGTTTGATACACCTAATAGTGACCTGTGGTATATCATACCCATCTATTTTAACTCTGAGTGCCTAGTAGGTCTTTGAAAATTCCACAACTTTTGTTGATATGTATGTACATATACTTAGTACAAAAACTTTTTTGAAAAAATAGTTTAGGGACCACAATTTTCGGGTCTGTATCAAATATGATACAATGGACCCACTGGTCCTTGGTATAATATTAGATACAAATAAAATGTCATGAAATAACAAATGACATTCTACTGCATTTAATTGATTATATTATACAAATACATTGAGAAATGATGTACAAGTATGTTTCTTACATTTAAAATATGTATTTATATCAAAAATAATGTTATAGAAATTGTGGCTAAATGTACACATCGTCGATTAAATGCTTGAATGTTAATGGAATTCCAGAAAGCAATTCATTTTCAAGGCACAGATGAACTCCACATTTCAGACATGATGCTAAGTGTGAAATAAATGTATATAAACTCGTTGTCTTCCGTTTCTGTAGAAGAGCACAGTGTCTTCTCTACCATAACCAGCTGTTTACAGCTCCTACCATTGAGAGCCAGAAATTGTACTTGTACCACCTTCATATTCTGGTTATATAGTGATGTAAGGGAATCGAACAAATCGATGCCTCCCATGAATGTGTTGTATTCTTCAATTATTGTTGGTCTCTTTACTTGAATATGTGTCTTCGATCATTTGTCCCATCATCGTACCTCACCCTGGGGATCTACTCGAAGATAATTAGATATTATATCGACAGTTTTGTTGTCATACCATTTTACTCCGGCTTCCCCCCAAAATAAAAGCGGGACGCCACGATTTAGCTGAAAGTGGCGTTAAACACCATTCAAACAAACATACAATTCCAGCTCTTCCCCGTAGTCGGCTTGCCTCTTCTATACAGCTTGCTTGCTTGCAAACTGCCTTTTGAAATCAACCATGATTTCTTCCAATAAGGTGGGCTCTTCCTCATGAATTTACAGAAAAATTGTGCCTCAAATGCATTAGACAAGGTTTAATTTTTATGATTTGTCAGTCTTCCTCTTGCGTAACTGCCAGGGTGATTTTTCGGGTGACGTGTGCTGACTAACTTTTCAAATATGTTCCTTGACACGGCGTCTGGAATTAAATTAAATCTGGTCTCTGTCTCCCAGTATGATCTTGCTATTGGCAATTGATCATCCAATCTTTGGGGCAAGTTGTGTGCATATTCTCAGAGAAAGGCATGAAAGATCCCCATTTTAAAATCTCCTTTTTGTTTGTTTGGTCAGCAATATTTTGAAACATCTAAGCTGTAACCATCATTTTAAAGAATTGTTATGAGTTTAAATCTCAGCATCTCTTGGAGGTTCTTCAAGAATTCAAGTAAAAGCACATTCCGTTGGTACGAACTCTGCATTTGTCCACTCCAATGGTTGATCCAACTGTGCAACTACTTCAGCAAAGTCGTCGTCCTCATTTGCATCGAGTTTCCGCAAAGCAGCCAGTAGAACATCCTCATCGTCATAATTTGCTCATTTTATACGGAAGCCATGAAATTTACTTTTTATAATTTGTTATAACAGATTATTAATTTGATATAATAAATTATATTTTTGTTATATAAAAGATTATGTTTGTATTACTAATTTGTTGTAACTTGTTATTGCAGATTATTTAGTTTGATATAACAGATTATTGGTTACTATATGAATCACGAAAAAACCATTGGCTGGTTTTTATTTCGTAGTATTAGGGCACAATAGTTGAGCTATACCCTAAAATATGAAATATAGAATTACCTTGATTGAAATTTATTACGCAATACGTCTAACGTTCGATGAAATAAAGTTTATTTTGGCAACTAAGCACAAGATCATTATTACTACAAGACACCTCAAACGGATTATTGCATCAATAGCATTTTATAACGCAAATCTTCCAATTGTTGGATGTTGCCAGTTTAATAACAGAGTTAAAAATCATGACAGTTGCATGGGTACAGATGAATGCATTCTAAATGCATAGAAAAGTTTTGATATAGAGTATGTTCGACTTGTAATCAACGGACGACGGGCGCCAAGTGATGGCAAAAGTTCACCTGGCCTTCGGTCCGGTGAGCTAAAGAACTGAATTGAGTCTCTAAGAGGGAGGTGTTGTGAACTTAAATTTCTCCAGTATGTATTCGCCTTGACTTGTTTTTTTTCTTCTTGAAAATTGAGATAAATCATCCCAATTAGGTAATTTTGTTATCACCTTTATATATGACAACGGCTCTGTAAAACAACTTTGACTGAGGGAGAGGAAATTAGTTCTTATTTTGATATTTTACTGCCCTAAACAGCGTATTTATTTTTCAATGGAATTTTAATAATGGTGCTGTATTTAAAAAAAAAACAGTTTCATACAGAATTGATAGATAAATTTATGTAGATAATTTATTAAATATATTGGCTGTTTTTCAGCTTATTGTGCAAAGCTTGTTTCTGTACTACTTTATGTGTGTTTGCGAGTTTCCTTGAGTACCCTTCGGGGGATTCTAAATTTGCAAAAAAAAAAAAAAAAATTAGCCCCGTGCGGGATCCGGGTGGCTAAAAGAATAGACCGCAGTCGCGCTAGCTTGTCGTAAAAGGCGACTAAATAGCGCCCAGTACCCTGACTGGCGTATCAGGTCGGTTTGCCTAAAGACCGACTGGGATGTGTGCCCCAGGTGGTTGAATGGGGTACCCCTGGCAAGCTGAGGTTGTCAGGCCATAATACTGAAAACCTGACCGCAAACCATATTAGTGCACCGTGTTGGGAAAAATGCCACGTTCCTCGCACGTTAAAGAACGCTGCTGTAGTATTCGCTATGAATAGGGATTTCGATCCCGCTACAGGAGGCTAAATTGCCCGACCCTATCCATCCTCCCATTTGCAAGTGGCAATCTAAAATCCGTTACCCCTATTTTTCCTTGTGTCCCATCCCATTTTTATTCATCATCCATTTCATGTTCATCGCCTGAATATAGCTGAAATATTGCTGCTCGGGCGTTAAACACCATTAATCAATAAAAAAAATTACCTGACATGACATCACGAAAATTTAATGTGATATAACTGAAATTATTCCGCTAGTTTTAAGGGGTCTCTCATTATCCAACGAAACTTGGTTATTAAGTGAGAGCTAAAAATGTTACGTTTCTCCTATACTCATACAAATTAAGAGGCCGTTGTCGTTTACATGATTATATACAAAATGTATCAGGCGGACCTGCAGGTTATGAAGCTGGATGGTCCATTTTTGTTATTTGTTAATTTGCTTGATAGTTTGACTTAAGTCATTGTTAAAGCTATTTTAGTTCTTTTAATACAGAACCTATAAATTATTGTGTAATTTCCCTTCGTTAGGTGGGGCTTACAGGGTTCACCCTGGGGCAATGTGTAAATGCAATTACCTGATCTCTATTTACACGCAACTGGTCAAAACAATAGCGTCTCTTTTTCTGCTCATTGCGTCACAGCTTCTTGTGGTGGCGGGAAACCTCTCGTGTCTCTCGGCCTTCTACGCTCCACCAATGGTTGGTCTCTGGAACACCTCCAAGATGCCCCGGACAAGAGATCGGGTCTGAATAATCGCCCATAAACAGGGAAGTGCCTAATTTCACCACACCCCGTCCGTTTTCTTAGGGACGGAACCCCTGTTCCGTTCAACTGAGGACACCTAGCCTACTACTCCCCGTAACCATGGGACTGAACTAGGCAAACCTTCACTTCACATAATATGTAAAATACACTGAGGCCATCTCCTTCCTCACTACCCAACATCCGACACCCACCAACTCCTCGCCACAAGAACAGAAAACATGTCCAATACTCTGGCACAACGACACTGCGAAAACACCACAAGAACAAAGACTAATAAATTCATTTTCACGAAAATCACATGGAACCCATTCATTACCCTTCTCCTAATTTCTAATTCTCTACGCTACTATATACGAAAAGTTCATGTTAGAAAAAAACCCATCAGAGAATGGGACACGCAGCAGGACGCTCCTCCCTGGAGTTGAACATATATACATCCATCCTGCTGGTGACGGCCAATGGTGGAAGAATCCCGCATTCTAGCTGGGTATGTTGTCTTGACCTTTCCTGGGTTCTTCACACCCATGGTGCCTCCCAGGTCCTCACTATCTCCCTCTTTTCAGCGGGCAGCCGGGAGATCAGCACCATCATCAGGGTGGCTTCACTGGTGATGGGGTGCATCCCAAAGTAGTCGGGCACTTTCCAGCCTATCTCCCGGCACAGGGCTCTCAATAGGGCACATCTGCCTTGTCTATCTTGGAGGATTTCGGAATGCCCCATGCCCGTTGACCAGCTCCATCAGGTCTGATATGGAGGCCTTGTCCCCACAGAAAAACTGTGTGATATACCTTAGCAGGCATCCGATTTCCCGTTGAAAAGCCCGGGATCAAGCAGGGGGAACTGTCATGGTTGTTGTAAGCCCTTGGCTTGAGCGCAACCGACGCCACCGGAGCAGGGCCCTTGACCACAACCTGCCCCAGTTTGTAGGGGGCTGGCTTCCCCTGCCTCCCGGTCTGTGCCTGGGTCTTGCTGTGGGGGGCTGGACTCTCCTTCCTTCCGGTCTGTGTCCGTGTCCTGCTGTAGGGGGTTGTCTCCCCCAGTCTGTACTGGGGCCTCGTCCGGCAAGAGGCCCAACACCACCTCATACTGCGGCTCCCCAGGCGTCTCAGTCTGGGTGGCCACCTCTCTGGGCCCGTCTGTCTGTAGCCCAACCGTCTGCGTAGCCCTGGCTACCATCCAGTCCTCTGGGGTCCGAGTCGCCACGCTCCTAGTTCCCTGAGGAACGAGAACTCTCCTGGGTGAGGGAGGAGAGACTGTCACCCCTCTCCCTCTTGTCGCCCCCAGCCCATGCCCATATACAACGTATTCCTGACCACACCTACTCTGCATCTATACATCATGCAACATAAAAGGAGACCATTAGAGACCTTTAAACAATAAAAAACTGTCCATGACAACCGACTAACCCCTCAGTGGTGGTGCCACGCCCCGACCACCGAGTCCCTACCACTGCTGAACTGGTTCTTCTGTCTCCCCCCTCTTTCCTCGAGGGGAGGTCCTCCTTCCGACCACTTGACAGTTGGGACACTTGTATGTGTCCAATTCCTCGGCCTCCAATGCCTACAAGTTCATGTTAAATGGTACCACTCCTTACAAGTGTCACACTGTACCATTGTTTCTCCAGTGTCCGGACCTCTACAAATGCAATACTTTTTGACCTTCTTGGTGTGAGAACTCTCCTCTGTTAAAATGTTTTCTCCTTGGAGGAGTCGCTTTTATGCTTTCTCCAGCCATGCTGGGATTTTCCTGTAACTGCATGCTTTAAGTCTATCGTGATTTGTGTTGAACACAACTTTCTGCAACTTAATCTTGTAAACATACGGTGTAATCACTTGTACGACTATCCCCGGTCCTTTCCACGGACTACTAAGTTTTTTTATTCTTCCCTACTCCTTGTGCTGTGTCTAGCACATACACTAGATCTCCAATCTTATATTGGTGTTCCAAGATTTTAATGTCATAATCTCGTTTCATCCTATTCTGAGTCGTATTCAGTGTATTCCTGGAAATCTCGTGAGATTTGCGAATAGCAGTTTCCAAGCTTGCTATATATTCATCACTTCCTGTGTACAATTTGTCCATTCCATGTGAGAACATAAAGTCTGCAGGTTGATTTGTTTCCCTGCCTTACATGAGCCTGTTAGGGGTAAAACCTGTGTTTCTGTTCACAGATGAACGTAAAGCTCCTGCTAGCTGAGCAATGTGCTCGTCCCAATTGTCCTGGGAACCGTCCACAAAATATCGAACGGCGTCCATGAGGACTCTGCTTTTCCTTTCAACCTGACAATTCGCCGATTGTCTGTAAGGCGTTGTCCTAGCCTTGTGTATTCTAAGGAGTTCACACACTGATTTGAATAGTGAACTTTAAAAGTTTCTCCCTTGATCTGGGAAAATCTGGAATGGATACCCAAACCGGGTGAAAAATTCATTAATGGCTGCTCTTGCCGTTACTTCCGCTGTCTGGGACGGTAACGGAATGCACTCTGTCCATTGTGTGAATTGGTCTACTATCATAAGAATGTATTCATTCCCATTCTTAGTCTTTGGCAACGGTCCCATGAAATCTAAGTGTACACGTTCCATCGGTGCACCCACATGATACGGTGCCATTTTACACTTAGCATGTCTATTTTGGTTTCTAATTCTTACAGCATATGTCGCATGTTACTACAAAGTTTCTAATTTCCTTCGACATATTGTACCAATGGTATTTGTCTTTTATTCTGACCATTGTACGCTCCGTTCCTTGGTGACCAGCTGACGGTAACTCGTGACAAAGAGTTAGTACTTCCTCCCTCAGGCTAGCAGGGACAACTAACCTAGTTCCTGCTCCCTCCTTGGGAATGTTTCTCAATATCCCCTGGTCATCCAAGTAGAACATTTATCTGTTTATATAGTAGTTTTTAGCTGCTGGTGATGCTAAGAATAAGATGTTTCCTGCTGGTTCTTTGCTGTCTCTTAACCAGTTTAGAATGATTGTCAAATCCGGGTCCTCAGACTGAGCATGTTTTATTTCCTCACTTGTGAATCCACCTATTAACAGTCCGCCTTCCTGTGACACGGCTGTCACTGTACAATAATTGTCACTCCGTGTCAATATCACTGGTCGGGTACCAGAGCATATGTCCATGCTTGTAGTGAACAATATATTGTCCACAGTACGTTCCTGTGTAGTGTCACTTTTCAATGGTGTGCTTGATTGTTCATCAACACTGAATAATGTTATCATTGCAACGGCAATGTCCTGACTAGGCTTATCCCTGAACTTCCTGTTTCTAGTCAGTCATAAATTTGTTCCAGGTACGGTGTGCTTTCTCACACTTTGTACAACCTCCGCAAGGTAAATCCGATAAGTCCAGTTCGGCCTGGAAACCTGGGCATGGTACCTCACTCTCTCCTATCCGTGAAAGTCCATCCGCATTTCCGTGGAGTCTACCTGGACGGTGCTTGATATTCATGTCATACTGGCTGAGTTCTTCCATCCATCTTGCCAGTTGACCTTGCGGTTCTTTAAAACCTAATAACTAGGTTAAACTGCTATGGTCCGTTCTGACCGTGAAATTCCTGCCAAGCAGATAATGTCTAAACTGCCTTGTGAACCTGATTACTGCTAGTGCAATAACGACGTTGCTCTGGGGTCAGAGCAAAGCTTCCATAAGCTATGACCCTTTCCCTGCCATTCTGCACTTGAATAAGTTCCGCTCCGATAGCTTTGTCGGACGCATCCGTATCCAGGATGAAATTGTCATGTTTCGTTGGTAATGCCAAGACTGGCGCTGAAGTCAATTTCAACTTAATTTGGTCAAATGAGTTCTGTTGACTCTCAGTCCATTTAAACTGTTGTTTTCCGGTGATGTCATGCAATGTTCCTGCAATTTTTTAATAATCCTTGATGAAACTGCGATGATTATTCGCAAATCCAAGGAATTGTTCCACTTCCTTGGTGCAGGTCGGTACAGACCAGCTCATTACTGGTTCAATGTGCTGTTGACCTATCTGAATACGATTGCTGGTGATTTTTCGTCCTAAAAATTCCACTGAAGTCTTGAATAATTCACATTTCCGGGGTTTCAGTTTAAGTTCATATTTCCTGAAACGTTTGAACACTTGTTTCAAGTTTTCTAAGTGATCATCAAAGTCTGATCCTAAGACTAGGATATCATCTAGGAAAGCTAACACTGTTTTCCATGTGAGACCCCTTAAAACTAAGTTCATGACTCGGGCATTTGTACTCGGAGCATTGCATAGTCCGAAGCTCATTTTCACACATTCAAATAGTCCGTACTTTGTGACGAATGCTGTCATCTCGCGGTCTTCTGGTTTGATGCTGATTTGCCAGTATGCGCTGTTGGCATCAAGTTTCGAGTACCACTTGTTTCCCGCAAGTGTATCTAAACATTCCTCTATAAGCGGCAATGGGTACACATCCTTTACTGTGACTGCATTCAAGGCCCTATAATCTAGGCACCATCTCACACCGCCATCTCGTTTCCGGATTAATACTGGGGCGGAAGCCCATTCCGATGTAGAGGGTTGTATAACTCCAGCATCTAGCATTTTCTTGAGATTCTGCTCCCCCTCGTCCACAAAGCATGATGGATTACGACGCATTCTCTGCTTAACAGGTCTTGCTGTGCCTGTATCAATTTTGTGCTCAATCTCTGTAAAATTCCCGAGATCATTGTCATCCTTCGCAAATACATCTCTATAATCATATAAGAGTTGTTTCAATTTAACTTTCTGTCCTTCTGTCAACTCTTCAGTTGATTTCTCAAATAAAGGTTGTAAATATTCCGGTAACTTGACATTAGGTTTGTCCTGGTATTGTATGGTGTTCACCTGGCCCACCACGGGGGGGGTCCAGTAATAATTGAGATTTCCTCAGCATTTGCTATATGCTGTCCTTTCTTAAGGATGATATTGTCCTCATTGACATTAATGAGACAAAGTTCCGGTTGACTGCCTGGATTGCACACTGTTGCGACATTTCCATGGATTCTCTTTTCCCTTAATGCAATGGTATGGTATCCCCATGCATAAATAATATATCTTTTCTTATGTCCACTATAGCATTGTGTTTCTTCAAGAAATCGAGACCTACAGTACTTGAGATTGAAGACGCAACACTTTTATCAATCCGTCAGCGTTCCAAAATCCGTCACCAATCAGTCAGATCAGTCAAATCGTTCCCAATCCGTCCATCCATCAATTGACGGATTTGGAACGATTTGACTGATCTGACGGATTGATTTGGACTGATCGCTCCAATCCGTCCATTCAACTTCCGGTTAGTAAAATTAATATTTCGAAATGTGAAAATTCGTTTCACTCGCAAATATTAGAAGTATAAAAATGTCAACTGTTATGTCCTCATTGATGGATCGTTTTATCTAATATTAAGGCTAAAACTGGTCTAAAGTTATTAATAAAAAAAATGGAAATTCCCCCAATCTATTACTAATGCATCTGTGACGAAATATAAACATTACATAGTGTAACAAAATAATTAAAACAAAGTAAATTTAAAAACGCACACACACAATGACTTTAAAAAAGCATCTCGCGTGCCAAGGCGCACGTCCGTATTTTGAAAGCGGAAAACGTCTAGTCTAAAGTTATAAATGATAAATGGAAATCCCCCCCCCCCCCTAAAAAAATCTATCACTAATGCATCTTTGACGGCATATAAACATCACATAGTGTCATTTTATTACAAAATAATTAAAAAAAGAAATGAAAAAAAACCCACACACACAATAAATTAAAAAAATATTTGACCTCGCATGCCAAGGCGTACATCTCGTATTTGTCTTCGAAAAGTTTAAACGCGGAAAAAGCGAGAAACACGAAAAACGTGAAGGCGAAATCGTAACCTTTTTTTTTCTCTTCGCCTTTTCGCGTTAGCATTATATGTATGTTTGAAGTTTGTTTAACACTATTTAAAAAAAATTATATTAGTTTATATAATATGACGTCGAGTGTTTATTGGGAAGAGCTGGAGTACCTATCGAAACAGCAAAGTTTCGACAGGAAAACTGGTGCTCTTTGCAAATTTATAGGGATGTGTCGAGCACACCATCTCGCTGTAAGGATCAAACATACAACTTGGTGATTAATAATAGGTTACTGCTACCTTAACCTCCGAGGTCGTGGTTTTTTTTATTTTAAACGCATAAAAAGATCATTTGTCGTGGTTTGATCAGTTTTTTTTCTTTGCCACAGTTCCTATGAATTCCGGTGTATAATACTGAATAAGATTCACGACAAAAGTGAAAACATCTATTTATATATTTTATTCACTATATATCTCACTGTGTCACATGAATTTACAGAAAATTAAATCTCAAATAAAGAAGAAGGGGCCTCGTTGGCCAAGTGATCAAGGTAGTTCGTCTACTTTTGATCACGTGGTCTGTCAACACAGAGATTGTGGGTTCGATTCTCACTGCAGGCAGGGTGTATTTGACTCCAATCATAATTGACAAGGATTTTCCTACCGCAGGTCGGGGGTTTTCTCTGGGTACTCCGGCTTCCTCCCCCAATAAAACACCATTCAAACAAACAAACAAATAAAGAATAAACTACTGTGCCACAATTCCTATGAATTCCGGTGTATAATACTGAATACGATTTACGACAAAAGCGAAAGCATCTATTTATATATTTTATTAACTATCTCATTGTGTCACATGATTTTACACAGAATTAAATCTCAAATAAAGATTAAACTACTAACAGCGTTTGTATATCGAAGCTTATGAGTTAAAAATGCGAACATGTAAGAGTGATACGAAAATCAATTCTGCTTTCGCATTTTAGCCGTCGTAATTGTTTATTTTACGATTTCTTTTAAAGTCATTCCACAATTAATGATATATAAGTATAAATGGTTTCCTTTAAATTAGGAAGTACTTGAAATTGGTTGATAGGTTTAACAGAGCTGACCAGCGCATCCTCAGCTGGCGGACATGGGATGTTCTCCCGTTATTTATATATATATTTTTTTTTTTGGGGGGGGGATGGTTCAGGTCATATTAAAATTGCCGCGAACCATAGTGACATGTTTATAGAGTGTCACGCTCCTTGTACGAAAAAAAGTTAATCTTACTCCCCAACCCATGCCCCATATTTTTCAAAATTGCCCTTTTGTCCATCTTTCTCTAATTGATTGAAGGAGCCGAGTGGTGATGTTAGTTCATCAACTATTGATCACGTGGTCTGTCAACACTGAGGTTTCGTGTTCGAATCTCACTGCAGGCAGGGTGCACTCGACTTAATTGAAAGGGATCCAGTTTTCCTACTGGAGGACGGGTGTTTTATCCGGGTACTCCGGTTTCC
The DNA here is from genome assembly GCA_944474755.1 of Limnoperna fortunei. Taxonomy (NCBI): domain Eukaryota; kingdom Metazoa; phylum Mollusca; class Bivalvia; order Mytilida; family Modiolidae; genus Limnoperna; species Limnoperna fortunei. Next base: position 64,661,454 of record OX104123.1, read on the forward strand.
TTCTCAAATAAAAACTGGACGCCATGATATAGCTGAAAAATTGCTGAAAGTGGATTAAACAATATTTAAACAAGCTAACAAATCTAATTGATTTATATTTAACTTATTCTCGTCATGAATAGAGCTGAAATATTCTCGCTGAAAGAAAAGCAAACAATCAATACAATAAGTTATTGTTTAAATTGAATGACACTCTTTTAAAGGCAAGTTTTGCAATGGTTCTGTTTCATCGATATGACACTGTAATGACAATGTTAAGACCTTAACAATTTATAACGTTTTGTTAACAAAATTACTATTTCGTACTGTATATCTGTAACACATTTTTACGCCTAACCTCAGTATTCGCAGACAATTCTCCCCGGCGTTATTGGGGCCTAGGTGGCTGATTGGTTAGTCATCTACTAGTTGTCACATGCCTGTCAACAGGTTGTGGATTTTCGAACGACTGCAGATAGGGCGCCCCCAATTCCACTTTAATGACAAAAGACTGTCGGTTTTTTTACCTGTGATGTACCGGCTTTCTCCCACCCCACCCCCAATAAAAAAATGGACGCCATGAAACAAATGGAACAATCCAGCGTAATTGTATGTATACTTTTTTAAACAAATTTTATTGCCTGTCCAATAAAACTTGCGACAAGAATTGCTGTATATTTTACAATACAACTTTTGTTTAGTAAACAATGCGTTTTGATTGACAATGATTGTTTAACAGTTGAACAATTGTTATACACAACAGTTTTATAATTGTATTTAAATTGTGTAGACAAAATAAAAATACACAGGCATACATTTAAGTAACTAATAATGATGTCAAAAAGAGGCCACGTTCTTTCCTAAATGTGAAATAAATCTGTTACTAATTGGGGGAGTCGGGTCGGCTAAATATATGACAAAAATACACATGTAACAGGTCGCAAAAAATCACGAGTCGCGGGAATAAAAAAAGAGAATCAATAATGGATTACGAAAAAAAACATTTACCTCTTCGTTACTGATATGCCTTAAATATAAGTTTTTTGAAGGTTTACAGGACTCGGTTCCCAGATATGTCCTGCTTTAAAGAAATGTGCTTAATTATATAATATAAAGAAAAACAATTTCTTTAAATATGTTTATTTATTCATTTAGAACGACACAGTGTATTAACAATTCTTTTAAACGCATGTTTTTATTTTATTATAAATAAATTTTGCGAGAATACTGACTTTTGATTGGCTGGAAAATATTTTCTATCAGAGGATGGAAAACAAATTTGAACGTCATGGAGACACGTGCCATTTGACGTCATATATTACTCCACGGGAAACTAACAGTTTTTGTGTTGATCTCTTTTTTCAAAAATGTCCAGTTGCAAAAATAAAATTGTTGAGTTTATTCTTTTGTTTGAATTTATTTATAAGTATTAACTACTTTGTAGTTAATCCTTAAATAAAAAAGGCATAATAAATGCATATATTATATACAAATGACGCAGAATCCGTTTTATCTTTAAATTATTAATTTATACGAATCCGTCAATAAACTAACCGATTTATGCATATAATTAAATGACGGATTCTGGATCGCACTGATCGCTGACGGTTACCAAGGTAATGATGGATTCATAATTTTGGACGGATGTCGTCATCATCAATCCGTCAGCGTTCCAAAATCCGTCAGCAATCAGTTATCAATTAGTCAAAGTGTTGCGTTTACGGGTGCAAGTACTGTAACAACATATCGTCGTCAATTGGTGCTACATGTAGCGTTTCACGCAAGCTACGTGGTCCAATTCCAAGTTCCACAGGTATGGTTCGTTTAGCACGCATTTCAAATCCTCTCCCTGCATTATGCATGATAACGTCACTAATGAGTGTTGGTTTGTTCTTAAAACTGTTGTATTTTTCGTCGGATATAACTGTTACTTCTGCAGCTGTATCCAGAACTGCTATCACTGGATACCCATGTACTGTCACTGGGACCCTTAGCATCGTTGATGTTCCCAGTTTACCTATTCCCAGGGTTCCATCGCTGGACTCTGGATTTTTGTAGTAATCTTGTCTACTGCCCTGTCTGGTAGGGTACCTTTTCTCATTACTGAAATTAACCCTCTTTCTCTGTGGTAACGGTGAACCCTTTAGTTCTGGGCAATTTCTACGGTAGTGCCATGGCTGGTTACAATTGTAGCAGACTGCCTGTTGATCTTGTTTGTCTCTATTAGGCTTGTACGAGTCCTGTTGCTGTTGTGCATTTTCGAATTTCCTATTCGCTTTTGGTGTCCATTTCGGGGATGGACTTCTGTGTATAGATGATCTATTATTTGTATCAGCTTTTTTATGTTTAAGCTGCTTCAGCTCTTCAGTAATAGCTGTTATATAATATGACATTGCACCTATGTCGCCAACAAAGGTATCTGTTATCGTGGCTAAACTAGAAACCACAGATTTCACTTGTTCTTGGAGTGATGAAATTTATTCAGCAGTACTGTCTTGTTTTCTGCTATATGCTGAATTGTAACGGGCTCCTTATCCGTAATGGTCAAGTCATTGAGGTTGACTGGTGTTTCACTTGGAGTGGAGTCTATAGCTTTATTGGTTTCCTGGAAGTATTTAATTATATCCAGAGCTTCGTCCAGTGTTTCTGGTCTCGAGTGACAGGCATGTTTCGCTGCCTGTTTGTCTGAACATCCTTGACAGAAGCGGTCTATTACTGTTTGCTTGACAAAATCTTCTGGGACGCCTTCAAACGCTCTGATAGCTAACAACTGTAGGCGGTCTGCCCATTCATCTATACCTTCCCCTTTTCGCTGGGCACTATTGTTAAACTCTGCACTCAAGGTTTGGGGTAAGTCCTGGTAACCAAATCGTTTTTCGATCTTAGGTATGACACGGGTATATGAGATGTTTAGATCTTGGTCCAGCAACAAGGTGTAATAATCGCTAGCCTCATCTTGCAAACACCAACAGAGTTGACTTCGTTTCTGTTGCCGTCAGTCCGTTAGTTGTAACAAACTCACTAAACTTCCTGAAGAAAGATCTCCAAGCAGATTTGACCCCGTGTGGGCCCCGGGGCACAGGAGAATAGGCCCACGGCTTCCTCAGCCTGCAGTAAGAGTCTGCTAACAGAGGCAACACTTGCCGTGTGTTGCGACCCGTGTCGATTACAGGACGGGATTTCAGTAGGCCGGGTAAACGGTCCCGATAACTTACCGAACCCTTACTTTTTCTAGACGGGAAATCGAGTTAGCCCTGACTTCGATGAATCGGCATGTCACGTCTTGCCCTTTGTGAATCCTTATCATTTAAGCTACTCTATTACATTTTTCCTTCAAACTGTTCCATGAAATGTATGTACCATTTAATAGACGGCTTCCTTACAGGATTTGCAAAGAAGGCGGTGGCTGAAGGGCAAAGCTTCCTCAGCTTTATAGAGGCGACATGTTTGCCGTGTGTTGCAACCCGTGATGGTGGAGGAAGGGATCCTGGTGGTTGAGAAATCACTCTCTGCTGCATCCATTAGTGCGGGTCGGCGGGTTTGATTTTCAATACACCACTTTGGCCCTGACTTCAACTAGACGGGAGACCGGATGGACCCGGTTCGGTCAATCGGCTGGTCACGCCGAGCCCTTAACAAGCTTGTCGTCATTTCTCCTGTCACTTGATTATATCTTGTGAATTTCAGTTGCAAAATTGTTCAGTTACAAGCTGTTAAGAAGGCGGTGGCTCATGGGTCAATCGAGTAGATAGAGTTTCGAACGGTTGTTTCGCCAGTTAATGCTGGCACGAAGCTTGCGTTCGTGAAGAAATTCATCTATTTGAGTATACCACCCTTGGAACACCTGATGCTTTCTGCTGGCGATCCGCAGACACCAAGCATCGCCCCTGTTGGCACTCCGTGGTGGGTGGGTGACAAGGGTGGTGAACTTCATTCTTTTAACATGGCTTCCAAAATATTTACGCAAACAGGTTCTAAAAAAAGAAAAAATGACATTTCGCTTGAAGAAATAGTTGATGATGATCACTTTTCACGTTTTATTGTTTTGTCTAGTAAAGATTCTAACAAACCACTATCAAAAATTTCTCCTTTCGTCATCGGAAAAACTATTAAAGGATGTGCAGGAGATGTTAAAAACGTAACAAAAATGAAATCCGGATCAATTCTTATTGAAGTTTCAAAAAAACAACAATCTTTAAATTTACTGCAGCTCAATAAAATTCTCGATTTAGAAATATCTTCCACTCCTCACAGAACATTAAATTCTTGTCAAGGGATCATTCATTACAGAGACGATGATCTCTCTGAACTAACCGACGAGGAAATTTGTGAAGAACTGAAACCTCAGGGTGTAACAAAGGTAAAAAGATTCATTGCCAAGAGACAAACTGAATACCTTTCTGCTCAATTTTAATTCTCCATCTGTCCCTCAGTCTATCAAAATTGGACTATACAGCGTTAAAGTCAGCGCATTTATACCAAATCCTGTGCGCTGCTTTAAATGCCAAAAATTTGGTCATGGCAAGGGACAATGTAGAGGCTCCTTGGTATGCTTCAACTGTGCAGAGGTAGGGCATGAGGGCTTTACCTGCACAAACAACCCAAAGTGTGCCAATTGTGGTGAAGCCCACATGTCCTCCTCAAAAGATTGTCATCATTTTAAAAAAGAAAAGGACATACAAAAATTGAAAACAGAAAGGAGCATCACTTACCCTGAGGCTCGTCGTCTCTTTAGTTCAGTGAGTAATCCATCGTCTTCTGTAAAGTCATATGCCAGTGTGACGAAACGCGTTTGCGTTACTTCTGAAACGCAGACCATGATCACCTGGCCTATAGATCAGAAAGACCCAACAAGACTACCGGCTCAAACCATTGATAAAATAATTACATCATCTCGAAAATCTTCTGCATCTCAAACTTCTACGCCTTCGGCATCTAATACTTCTTCAACACCTTCTCAATCCTCAACTAATTCTTCAAGCAGCCCAAAAAAAATTCAAACATTAAGACCAATCCAAATACAAAATCTTCTAACTCCAATTCAAATTCAAATAAAAACTCAAATCAAAAAGGAGATCGTACTCCAAAACTGCTGAGGGATCCCATTAAGGTCCACAACAGGTTTGGAAGTCTAGATCATCTAGACACTACTATCTGGGGCGATCCAATGGATACACTACCCCCAGATACTGGATCTAAAAGTAGATCCCCCAGCAGAAGCCGGCGGAATAGCCCCAAAAAACCTGTCAACTATTCCCCTATTCGCAGACCATAATGGATACAATAATACAATGGAATTGTCGAGGTCTCAAGATTAACTTTCTAGAAATTACTTTATTAGTTCAAGCCTTTCTTCCTGTTGCATTTTGCCTTCAAGAATCCCATCTAAAACGAAGTGATATCATATCTTTAAAAAACTACTCTTTATACAGCACATATGTAGAAGAGAATGATAGAGCTGCTGGCGGCTCTACCATTCTTGTAAAAGATCAAGTTCTACATAGCCCTGTAGATCTCAAAACTGATCTTCAGGCGGTTGCTGTTAGAATATCTTTAGACAAAACGATTACCTTATGCTCTGTGTATATCCCTCCGAATTCTTCATTAAATTTAAATCAATTGAAACATCTTACTGATCAGCTTCCGGCCCCTTATATATTACTTGGGGACTTCAACGGACACAACCCTTTATGGGGCAGTAACACAATAAACGATAAAGGTAAAATTATTGAAGGCTTGATGGATCAGGAAGATCTGTGTATTCTTAATGATGGAACCAATACATATTTACATCCTGGGAATGGATCATATTCGGCTATTGATCTTTCAATAGCAGACCCTTCCCTGTTGCCCGATTTCTCATGGAAAGTCCATGACGATCTCTGTGGCAGTGATCACTTTCCCATTATCTTGGAATCTTTACACTCTTCAAACACAGAACGAGTCGCTCGGTATAAATTTGGCAAGGCCAATTGGCCTCTATTTGAACAACTCTGTATAGAGAGACTTAACTCGGATGCTTTTGAAGCTGTTTCTGATCCTATTTTAAAATTCAATGAAACACTTATTTCAATTTCTGATGAAACAACTCCTAAGACCTCGATAAATCCAAGACATCCTAGTAAACCATGGTTCGAAGACAGCTGTGATGACGCTATTAAAGACCGGTAAAAAAGCCGAACGACGCTTTAATAAACACCCAACTCAAAATAATCTTAACCATTTCCGAATTTTTCGAGCGTAAGCTCGCTTGGGGGTAACGAAACAAAGGCGACGCACTTTTTGGCGTAACTTTGTTTCTAAGCTGAAAAACCATACCCCCATGAATAAAATTTGGAACATGATTCGTAAAATTAAAGGTAAAAGCAGTAAAGCAAATGTCCATCATTTAAAGGATGGACAAGACTTGTTAACATCAGAGTCAGACATATCAAATAAACTGGCCGAAACATTTGCAACACACTCCTCTGTTGAAAATTTTCAGCCCACTTTTCAGCGGATCAAAATTCAAAAAGAAAAATCAAAGCTTAATTTCCAGTCAAAAAATTTAGAAGATTATAATAAACCTTTTTCTTTGGAAGAGCTAAAAACTTCATTGAACAAATCTCACGATACAGCATGTGGTCCAGATGACATCCATTATCAACTTCTCAAACATCTGCCACAATCTTCACTCCAATGTCTTCTGAATCTTCTTAACAACATTTGGGAAACGGGTGACTTACCATCTATTTGGAAAATGGCCACTGTTGTGCCTATTCCAAAACCAGGAAAAGATCACTCGGAAGCGTCCAACTATCGGCCTATAGCCCTCGCAAGCTGTCTTTGTAAAACCATGGAAAGGATGATCAACGATCGCCTTGTCTGGTTTTTAGAATCGAACAACCTAATCTCGAATATTCAGTGTGGATTCAGACAAGGTCGTAGTACTATTGATCATCTGGTGCGTTTCGAAACATATATTCGAAACGCATTTGCCAAAAACTAACATGTTGTGTCTATCTTTTTCGATTTAGAAAAAGCATATGACACAACATGGAAATATGGTATTTTAAAAGATCTTTTTGATATGGGGTTGAAAGGTAGACTTCCTACCTTTATCTCAAACTTTTTATCTGACAGAGAATTTAAAGTTAGGGTCAATTCTACGTTATCTGATCCTTTTGTACAGGAAATGGGTGTTCCCAAGGGGAGCATCCTTTCTGTCACTTTATTTAGTATTAAAATTAATAGCCTTGCTCAAGTTTTAAAAGATAATATTGATGGTTCTCTATATGTTGACGACTTCCTCATATGTTACCGAGGGAAAAATATGAATAATATCGAACGTCAGCTGCAGTTGTGTTTAAATAGAATAGAGCAATGGGCAATGGAGAATGGTTTTAAATTCTCCACTGCAAAAACTGTTGGGATGCATTTTTGTAATAAACGTAAGATGCATCCTGATCCTGAATTAAAATTATATAATAATTCTATCAAAATTGTAAAAGAAACTACTTTTCCTGGTCTTATATTTGATTCAAGGCTAACCTTTCTTCCCCATATCAAAATGTTAAAAAAATAAATGCCTAAAGGCTTTAGATATTTTAAAAGTCGTATCCAGCACCGACTGGGGTGCTGAATGTGATGTTTTACTCAATCTATATAGATCGCTGGTTCGATCGAAATTGGATTACGGTTGTTTTATTTATGGTTCTGCTCGCAAGTCATATGTCAAAATCCTTGATACTATACATCATCAAGGATTGCGACTATGCCTTGGAGCTTTCAGAACCACACCTGTAAATAGTTTGTATGTAGAAGCAAACGAGCCTTCTTTGTATCAAAGAAGAATTAAGCTCGCTTTGCAATATGCAACCAAATTGAAGGCGTATCCTGGCAACCCGGCACACGACTGTGTTTTGAAACCTCTTTACGAAAATATTTTTGAAAAACATCCAAATAAAATTCAACCTTTTGGTATCAGAATAAAACCTCATTTGAAGAACTCTGGTATAAATTTAGATGAAATTGCTGCTATTGAAATTCCACATAACCCACCATGGTTAAATCCAAAACTGGTATTTATTTTTGATCTTAGAAACCATAAAAAGTCTGACACAAATCCTTTAATTATTCAACAACACTTTGCAGAAATAAAATCTCACTATCCTGGCCATTCTGCAATTTATACAGATGGATCGAAGGACGGCGATAAAGTTGCATCGGCCGCTGTCTTTGGAGAGCGTGTTGAAACTCGCCGTCTTCCTTCCGTTTCTTCTGTATTTAGTGCAGAAGCACAAGCTATCCTTCTTGCACTAAAAATTATTGCTTCGTCAGATGAGAGTAAATTTATTATCTGCTCCGATTCTTTGTCATGTCTTCAGGCAATTGAAAATTGTAAAATAAAGAATGCATTTATTTTAAAAATCATCCAAATTTACAAATCCTTGAAAACATTGGGTAAAGAGGTTGTATTTTTCTGGATTCCCAGCCATGTGGGAATCCATGGAAACACAGTCGTGGACAGGGAGGCTAAGACTGCCTTAGAAAATGATATTATTAACTGTAAAATTCCTTTTACTGATTTTAAATTATATATTTTTAAATACATTTCTAATCTATGGCAGCGTGGTTGGGATCTCGAAGTTCATAATAAACTGCATGAGATCCAACCACTTCTGCACATGCATAATTTGAAATCTTGTAGAGGTCGTAGGGACCAAGTGGTTTTAACCAGGTGTCGTCTTGGGCATACCAGGACAACACATAGTTATATTTTAAACAATGAACCAAGACCCGAGTGTGTGCCATGCAACTGTCCATATACCATCAAGCATGTCTTGATGGACTGTGTTGACGTGGCACACATTCGGGAACGTTTTTATTCTGTTAATTCTTATAAGACTTTATTTACAGCTGTCGCTGGCGACACAATTTTACAGTTTTTAAAGGAAATTAACTTGTACAGAAAAATTTAATTGGATTTTAAATTGTGATATTAAATACTTTTTAGTGTTTTAGTTTTCTTTTTATCTGTATATATGCTCATATAATTATTATATTAGACCACGTTTTATAAAGGATGGATATTCTTTAAATAATTAAAATTCTTATTTTCACGTCCTGAATATAGCTGAAATATTGCTTGCTGGACGTAAAACATCAAACAATCAATCAATCAAAAGACGGTGATAAAGTCGCCTCGGCCGCTGTCTTCGGAGAGCGTGTTGAAACTCGCCGCCTTCCGTCTGCCTCATCTGTATTTACAGCAGAGGCGCAAGCTATTCTTCTTGCGATGAAAATAGTCTTGTCTACTGGCTATTGAAAATTTCAAAATTAAAAATCCTTACATTTTAAAAATTATTCAAATCTACAAATCTCTTGTTGCTTTTGGAAAAGAGATTATCTTCTTCTGGATTCCCAGTCATGTCGGAATCCATGGAAACACAGTTGTGGATCAAGCGCTAAAAATGCATTAAAGGATACCATCATTAACTGTAATATTCCTTTTACCGATTTTAAAGCGTTGATTTTTAAATATATTTCTAATTTGTGGCAGAGTGGTTGGGATCTCCAAGTTCATAATAAACTTCATGAGATCCAGCCACTACTGCACACAAATAATTTTAAATGTTTTAGAGGTCGAAGAGACCAAGTTGTTTTAACAAGATGTCGTCTTTGTCATAACAGGACGACACATAATTATATTTTAAACAATGAGCCACGACCCGAATGTGTGCCATGCAACAGTCCATACACCATTAAGCATGTCTTGATAGACTGTGTGGACGTGGCCCACATTCGGGAACGTTTCTATAGTGCAGATACGTATTTTAATTTATTTAAAACTGTCGCAGACGACACAATTTTAAAGTTCTTAAAGGAAATTAATTTATTTAATAAAATTTAATTTCACTATTAATTGTGATACTTCATATTTTTTATTGTTTTAACTACCATTTTTATCTGTGTATATTCTCATATTATTGTATGAGATCACGTTTTAGTATAAGAAGGAGGCATGACGTTCTACTAATTAAATACTAATAGTTTAAAAATTATAATTTTCACGTCCTGAATATAGCTGAAATATTGCTTGCTGGACGTTAAACATCAATCAATCAATCAATCAATCCAATGTCCTCAACCAAGTTTGCACCAACCATGGCTGCAGATTAACCAACATGGCCACCATTGCTAAAAATAGGACGGTGCGGGGGGTAAAATACAGTTTTTGGCTTATATTTAAAAAAGTGTAACAGATACAGGAAAACCGAAGAGACATGCCTTCATCTGCATCAAAAGTTCTACGAAACACTCCATTGGGTTGAAGTTGTATGATGACTCCTTATAGGAGTTATTGCCCTTTAATTGTCGAAATTGATTATTTTTGACATTTTTGCCTCAAAATCATGAAAATTATTAAAACTAGAGAAAAAGTTAGCATTGCTTAATTGTTCTGCTCTATGAGGGCTACAAAAATGACTTTAGGGTCAAGATTGTCTGATGAACCGTTTAGGAATTATTCTCCTTGAACATTTTTTTAATCAATTTTACTTGATTTTAAAAAATCTTCTCCTCTTTAACCAATGAAAGGACTGCTTTGAAACACTGCACACATCATCTTTAGGACGTCCTCTACCATCTGACTACCTATATAGCTACGTTGGCTTTAAATAGAAAAAATGAAAAAAGGCGGGGGGGGGTGGTTAGTCGAGAGAGTTTTCGACTGATAGTTAAAAAAGTACAACAGGTACAGCAAATTTGAAGTGAACTTCCCTTCTCCCTCTAAGTATCAAAAGCTCCTCCTTATAGGAGTTATTACCCTTAAAAGGTCGAAATTAATGATTTTGCAGAAGTGTTGGGCAATTCCTTATTGTTTGGTTTCAGGTTCAGGTGAGCGATACAGGCTCCTGGGAGCCTCTAGTTATAATTTGTTATAACAGATTATTAATTTGATATAATAAATTATATTTTTGTTATATAAAAGATTATGTTTGTATTACTAATTTGTTGTAACTTGTTATTGCAGATTATTTAGTTTGATATAACCAATAATACAATGGAATTGTCGAGGTCTCAAGATTAACTTTCTAGAAATTACTTTATTAGTTCAAGCCTTTCTTCCTGTGTCATTTTGCCTTCAAGAATCCCATCTAAAACGAAGTGATAACATATCTTTTAAAAACTACTCTTTATACAGCACATATGTAGAAGAGAATGATAGAGCTGCTGGTTGTAAAAGATCAAGTTCTACATATCCCTGTAGATCTCAACACTGATCTTCAGGCGGTTGCTGTTAAAATATCTTTAGACAAAACGATTACCTTATGCTCTGTGTATATCCCTCCGAATTCTTCAATAAATTTAAATCAATTGAAACATCTTACTGATCAGCTTCCCGCCCCTTATATATTACTTGGGGACTTCAACGGACACAACCCTTTATGGGGCAGTAACACAAGAAACGATAAAGGTAAAATTATTGAAGGCTTGATGGATCAGGAAGATCTGTGTATTCTTAATGATGGAACCAATACATATTTATATCCTGGGAATGGATCATATTCGGCTATTGATCTTGCAATAGCAGACCCTTCTCTGTTGCCCGATTTCTCATGGAAAGTCCATGACGATCTCTGTGACAGTGATCACTTTCCCATTATCTTGGAATCTTTACACTCTTCAAACACAGAACGAGTCGCTCGGTATAAATTTGGCAAGGCCAGTTGGCCTCTATTTGAACAACTCTGTATAGAGCGACTTAACTCGCATGCTTTTGAAGCCGTTTCTGATCCTATTTTAAAATTCAATGAACCACTTTTTCAATTTCTGATGAAACAACTCCTAAGACCTCGATAAATCCAAAACATCCTAGTAAACCATGGTTCGAAGACAGCTGTGATGACGCTATTAAAGACCGGTAAAAAAAGCCGAACGACGCTTTAATAAACACCCAACTCAAAATAATCTTAACCATTTCCGAATTTTTCGAGCGTAAGCTCGCTTGGGGGTAACGAAACAAAGGCGACGCACTTTTTGGCGTAACTTTGTTTCTAAGCTGAAAAACCATACCCCCATGAATAAAATTTGGAACATGATTCGTAAAATTAAAGGTAAAAGCAGTAAAGCAAATGTCCATCATTTAAAGGATGGACAAGACTTGTTAACATCAGAGTCAGACATATCAAATAAACTGGCCGAAACATTTGCAACACACTCCTCTGCTGAAAATTATCATCCCACATTTCAGCGGATCAAAATTCAAAAAGAAAAATCAAAGCTTAATTTCCAGTCAAAAAATTTAGAAGATTATAATTAACCTTTTTCTTTGAAGAGCTAAAAATTTCATTGAACAAATCTCACGATACAGCATGTGGTCCAGATGACAACATCTTCCACAATCTTCTCTCCAATGTCTTCTGAATCTTCTTAACAACATTTGGGAAACGGGTGACTTACCATCTATTTGGAAAATGGCCACTGTTGTGCCTATTCCAAAACCAGGAAAAGATCACTCGGAAGCGTCCAACTATCGGCCCATAGCCCTCACAAGCTGTCTTTGTAAAACCATGGAAAGGATGATCAACGATCGCCTTGTCTGGTTTTTAGAATCGAGCAACCTAATCTCTAATATCCAGTGTGGATTCAGACAAGGTCGTAGTACTATTGATCATCTGGTGCGTTTCGAAACATATATTCGAAACGCATTTGCCAAAAACGAACATGTTGTGTCTATCTTTTTCGATTTAAAAAAAGCATATGCCACAACATGGAAATATGGTATTTTAAAAGATCTTTTTGATATGGGGTTGAAAGGTAGACTTCCTACCTTTATCTCAAACTTTTTATCTGACAGAGAATTTAAAGTAAGGGTCAATTCTACGTTATCTGACCCTTTTATACAGGAAATGGGTGTTCCTCAGGGCAGCATCCTTTCTGTCACTTTATTTAGTATGAAAATTAATAGCCTTGCTCAAGTTTTAAAAGATAATATTGATGGTTTTCTATATGTTGACGACTTCCTCATATGTTACCGAGGGAAAAATATGAATAATATCGAACGTCAGCTGCAGTTGTGTTTAAATAGAATAGAGAAATGGGCAATGGAGAATGGTTTTAAATTCTCCACTGCAAAAACTGTTGGGATGCATTTTTGTAATAAACGTAAGATGCATCCTGATCCTGAATTAAAATTATATAATAATTCTATCAAAATTGTAAAAGAAACTACTTTTCTTGGTCTTATATTTGATTCAAGGCTAACCTTTCTTCCCCATATCAAAATGTTAAAAAATAAATGCCTAAAGGCTTTAGATATTTTAAAAGTCGTATCCAGCACCGACTGGGGTGCTGAATGTGATGTTTTACTCAATCTATATAGATCGCTGGTTCGATCGAAATTGGATTACGGTTGTTTTATTTATGGTTGTGCTCGCAAGTCATATGTCAAAATCCTTGATACTATACATCATCAAGGATTGCGACTATGCCTTGGAGCTTTCAGAACCACACCTGTTGAGAGTTTATATGTAGAAGCAGGCGAGCCTTCTTTGTATCAAAGAAGAATAAAGCTCGCTTTGCAATATGCAACCAAATTAAAGGCATATCCTGGCAACCCCGCCTACGACTGTGTTTTCAAACCTCTTTATCAAAACATTTTCGAAAAACATCCAAACAAAATTCAACCTTTTGGCCTCCGAATTAAATCTCATTTGGAAAATTCTGGTATAAATTTAGATGAAATTGCTGCAATCGAAATTCCGCATAATCCCCCGTGGTTAAACCCCAAACCGATATTTATTTATGATCTAAGAAAACATAAAAAGTCCAACACAAACCATTTAATAATACAACAACATTATGCAGAAATTAAATCTTGTTACCCTGACTATAGTACTATTTACACAGACGGGTCAAAAGACGGTGATAAAGTCGCCTCGGCCGCTGTCTTCGGAGAGCGTGTTGAAACTCGCCGCCTTCCGTCTGCCTCATCTGTATTTACAGCAGAGGCGCAAGCTATTCTTCTTGCGATGAAAATAGTTGCTTCGTCAGACGAATGCAAATTTATTGTCTGCTCCGATTCCCTGTCTTGTCTACTGGCTATTGAAAATTTCAAAATTAAAAATCCTTACATTTTAAAAATTATTCAAATCTACAAATCTCTTGTTGCTTTTGGAAAAGGGATTATCTTCTTCTGGATTCCCAGTCATGTCGGAATCCATGGAAACACAGTTGTGGATCAGGAGGCTAAAAATGCATTTAAGGATACCATCATTAACTGTAATATTCCTTTTACCGATTTTAAAGCGTTGATTTTTAAATATTTTTCCAATTTGTGGCAGAGTGGTTGGGATCTCCAAGTTCATAATAAACTTCATGAGATCCAGCCACTACTGCACACAAATAATTTTAAATGTTTTAGAGGTCGAAGAGACCAAGTTGTTTTAACAAGATGTCGTCTTGGTCATACCAGGACGACACATAATTATATTTTAAACAATGAGCCACGACCCCAATGTGTGCCATGCAACAGTCCATACACCATTAAGCATGTCTTGATGGACTGTGTGGACGTGGCCCACATTCGGGAACGTTTCTATAGTGCAGATACGTATTTTAATTTATTTAAAACTGTCGCAGACGACACAATTTTAAAGTTCTTAAAGGAAATTAATTTATTTAATAAAATTTAATTTCACTATTAATTGTGATACTTTGTATTTTTTATTGTTTTAACTACCATTTTTATCTGTGTATATTCTCATATTATTGTATGAGATCACGTTTTAGTATCAGAAGGAGGCATGACGTTCTACTAATTAAATACTAATAGTTTAAAAATTATAATTTTCACGTCCTGAATATAGCTGAAATATTGCTTGCTGGACGTTAAACATCAATCAATCAATCAATCCAATGTCCTCAACCAAGTTTGCACCAACCATGGCTGCAGATTAACCAACATGGCCACCATTGCTAAAAATAGGACCGGGGGGGTAAAATACAGTTTTTGGCTTATATTTAAAAAAGTGTAACAGATACAGGAAAACCGAAGAGACATGCCTTCATCTGCATCAAAAGCTCTACGAAACACTCCATTGGGTTGAAGTTGTATGATGACTCCTTATAGGAGTTGTTGCCCTTTAATTGTCGAAATTGATTATTTTTGACATTTTTGCCTCAAAATCATGAAAATTATTAGAACTAGAGAAAAAGTTAGCATTGCTTAATTGTTCTGCTCTATGAGGGCTACAAAAATGACTTTAGGGTCAAGATTGTCTGATGAACCGTTTAGGAATTATTCTCCTTGAACAATTTTTTAATCAATTTTACTTGATTTTAACAAATCTTCTCCTCTTTAACCAATGAAAGGACTGCTTTGAAACACTGCACACATCATCTTTAGGACGTCCTCTACCACCTGACTACCTATATAGCTACGTTGGCTTTAAATAGAAAAAATGAAAAAAGGCGGGGGGGGGGTGGTTAGTCGAGAGAGTTTTCGACTGATAGTTAAAAAAGTACAACAGGTACAGCAAATTTGAAGTGAACTTCCCTTCTCCCTCTAAGTATCAAAAGCTCCTCCTTATAGGAGTTATTTCCCTTAAAAGGTCGAAATTAATGATTTTGCAGAAGTGTTGGGCAATTCCTTATTGTTTGGTTTCAGGTTCAGGTGAGCGATACAGGCTCCTGGGAGCCTCTAGTTATAATTTGTTATAACAGATTATTAATTTGATATAATAAATTATATTTTTGTTATATAAAAGATTATGTTTGTATTACTAATTTGTTGTAACTTGTTATTGCAGATTATTTAGTTTGATATAACCAATAATACAATGGAATTGTCGAGGTCTCAAGATTAACTTTCTAGAAATTACTTTATTAGTTCAAGCCTTTCTTCCTGTGTCATTTTGCCTTCAAGAATCCCATCTAAAACGAAGTGATAACATATCTTTAAAAAACTACTCTTTATACAGCACATATGTAGAAGAGAATGATAGAGCTGCTGGTTGTAAAAGATCAAGTTCTACATATCCCTGTAGATCTCAACACTGATCTTCAGGCGTTTGCTGTTAAAATATCTTTAGACAAAACGATTACCTTATGCTCTGTGTATATCCCTCCGAATTCTTCAATAAATTTAAATCAATTGAAACATCTTACTGATCAGCTTCCGGCCCCTTATATATTACATGGGGACTTCAACGGACACAACCCTGTATGGGGCAGTAACACAAGAAACGATAAAGGTAAAATTATTGAAGGCTTGATGGATCAGGAAGATCTGTGTATTCTTAATGATGGAACCAATACATATTTATATCCTGGGAATGGATCATATTCGGCTATTGATCTTGCAATAGCAGACCCTTCTCTGTTGCCCGATTTCTCATGGAAAGTCCATGACGATCTCTGTGACAGTGATCATTTTCCCATTATCTTGGAATCTTTACACTCTTCAAACACAGAACGAGTCGCTCGGTATAAATTTGGCAAGGCCAGTTGGCCTCTATTTGAACAACTCTGTATAGAGCGACTTAACTCGCATGCTTTTGAAGCCGTTTCTGATCCTATTTTAAAATTCAATGAAACACTTATTTCAATTTCTGATGAAACAACTCCTAAGACCTCGATAAATCCAAAACATCCTAGTAAACCATGGTTCGAAGACAGCTGTGATGACGCTATTAAAGACCGGTAAAAAAGCCGAACGACGCTTTAATAAACACCCAACTCAAAATAATCTTAACCATTTCCGAATTTTTCGAGCGTAAGCTCGCTTGGGAGTAACGAAACAAAGGCGACGCACTTTTTGGCGTAACTTTGTTTCTAAGCTGAAAAACCATACCCCCATGAATAAAATTTGGAACATGATTCGTAAAATTAAAGGTAAAAGCAGTAAAGCAAATGTCCATCATTTAAAGGATGGACAAGACTTGTTAACATCAGAGTCAGACATATCAAATAAACTGGCCGAAACATTTGCAACACACTCCTCTGCTGAAAATTATCATCCCACATTTCAGCGGATCAAAATTCAAAAAGAAAAATCAAAGCTTAATTTCCAGTCAAAAAATTTAGAAGATTATAATTAACCTTTTTCTTTGAAGAGCTAAAAATTTCATTGAACAAATCTCACGATACAGCATGTGGTCCAGGTGACAACATCTTCCACAATCTTCTCTCCAATGTCTTCTGAATCTTCTTAACAACATTTGGGAAACGGGTGACTTACCATCTATTTGGAAAATGGCCACTGTTGTGCCTATTCCAAAACCAGGAAAAGATCACTCGGAAGCGTCCAACTATCGGCCCATAGCCCTCACAAGCTGTCTTTGTAAAACCATGGAAAGGATGATCAACGATCGCCTTGTCTGGTTTTTAGAATCGAGCAACCTAATCTCTAATATCCAGTGTGGATTCAGACAAGGTCGTAGTACTATTGATCATCTGGTGCGTTTCGAAACATATATTCGAAACGCATTTGCCAAAAACGAACATGTTGTGTCTATCTTTTTCGATTTAGAAAAAGCATATGCCACAACATGGAAATATGGTATTTTAAAAGATCTTTTTGATATGGGGTTGAAAGGTAGACTTCCTACCTTTATCTCAAACTTTTTATCTGACAGAGAATTTAAAGTAAGGGTCAATTCTACGTTATCTGACCCTTTTATACAGGAAATGGGTGTTCCTCAGGGCAGCATCCTTTCTGTCACTTTATTTAGTATTAAAATTAATAGCCTTGCTCAAGTTTTAAAAGATAATATTGATGGTTTTCTATATCTTGACGACTTCCTCATATGTTACCGAGGGAAAATATGAATAATATCGAACGTCAGCTGCAGTTGTGTTTAAATAGAATAGAGAAATGGGCAATGGAGAATGGTTTTAAATTCTCCACTGCAAAAACTGTTGGGATGCATGTTTGTAATAAACGTAAGATGCATCCTGATCCTGAATTAAAATTATATAATAATCCTATCAAAATTGTAAAAGAAACCACTTTTCTTGGTGTCATTTTTGATTCAAGGCTAACCTTTCTTCCCCATATTAAAATGTTAAAAAATAAATGCCTTAAACCCCGACTGGGGTGCTGAATGCGATGTTTTACTCAATCTTTATAGATCGCTGGTTCGATCGAAATTGGATTACGGTTGTTTTATTTATGGTTCTGCTCGCAGGTCATATGTCAAAATCCTTGATACTATACACCATCAAGGATTGCGACTATGCCTTGGAGCATTTAGAACCACACCTGTCAATAGTTTGTATGTAGAAGCAAACGAGCCTTCTTTGTATCAAAGAAGAATAAAGCTCGCTTTGCAATATGTAACCAAATTGAAGGCTTATCCTGACAACCCCGCCCACGACTGTGTTTTCAAACTTCTTTATCAGAACATTTTCGAAAAGCATCCAAACAAAATTCAATGCGGATTAAATCTCATTGAGAAACCCCGTGTGGGACCCGGGGCACAGGAGAATATGCCCACGGCTTCCTCAGCCTGCAGTAAGAGTCTGCTAACAGAGGCAACACTTGACGTGTGTTGCGACCCGTGTCGATTACGGGACGGGATTTCAGTATGCCTGGTAAACGGTCCCGATAACCTACTGAACCCTTACTTTTTCTAGACGGGAAATCGAGTTAGCCCTGACTTCGATGAATCGGCATGTCACGTCTTGCCCTTTGTGAATCCTTCTCATTTTAGCTTTTCTATTACATTTATTTCTTTTCAAACTATTCCATGAAATGTATTAACCAGTTGATAGACAGCTTCCTTTAAGGATTCACAAAGAAGGCGGTGGCTGAATGGCAAAGCTTCCTCAGCTTTATAGAGGCGACATGTTTGCCGTGTGTTGCAACCCGTGATGGTGGAGGAAGGGATCCTGGTGGTTGAGAGATCACTCTCTGCTGCATCCATTAGTGCGGGTCAGCGGGTTTGATTTTCAATACACCACTTTGGCCCTGACTTCAACTAGACGGGAGACCGGATGGACCCGGTTCGGTCAATCGGCTGGTCATGCCGAGCCCTTAACAAGCTTGTCGTCATTCTTCTTGTCACTTGATTTTATCTTGTGTATCCTACTACAAAAGTTGTTCAGTAACAGGCTGTTAAGAAGGCGGTGGCTCATGGGTCAATCAAGTAGACAGAGTTTCGAACGGTTGTATCGCCAGGTAACCCCGGGCACGAGGCATGCGTTCATTGAGAAATTCGTCTGTTTGAGTATACCACCCTTGGAACACCTGATGCTTTCTACTGGAGATCCGCAGACTCTAGGCATCGCCCATGTTGGCACTCCGTGGCGGGTGGGTGACAAGGGTGGTGAACCGCAATTTTCTAATCATGGCTTCCGAAACACCCCCTTTAACACAAAAAGGTCCAAAAAAAAAGAAAAAATGATTTCCCTCTCGAAGATTTGGTTGTAAAAGAAAGTTGGCCTAAATTTATTGTATTATCAAGAAAAGACCCAACTAAACCTTTGGCAAAAGTATCTCCATTCATCATTGAAAAATCTATCAAGGGTTGTGCAGGAGACGTTAAAAACGTCACCAAAATGAAGTCCGGTTCCCTGCTAATAGAATGCAGTAGAAAACACCAATCGTTGAATTTACTCAAACTTTCCAAAATTGTAGATTTAGATATAACTAGCTCACCCCACAGAACGTTAAACTCGAGTCAAGGGATTATTCGCTATCGAGGTGAAGATCTCTCGGAATTATCAGATGATGAAATCTGTTTAGAACTAGAGCCTCAGGGTGTAACAAAAGTGAAAAGATTTATTGCTACCAGACAGGGTGTTCAGGTAAAACTAAACACATTTCTGTTGAATTTCAATTCACCCACTGTCCCCGAGTCAATCAAGATTGGTCTCTACAAAATTAAAGTCAGCGCATACATATCCAACCCGGCGCGCTGCTTTAAGTGTCAAAAGTTCGGTCATGGAAAGGGACAGTGCAGAGGTCACCTGGTTTGTTTTAAATGTGCAGAAGAAGGACATGAGGGCTTTACCTGCACTAAAACTCCAAAGTGCGCCAATTGCGGTGAAGCCCACATGTCCTCATCCAAGGATTGTCAACACTTTAAAAAAGAAAAAGAAATACAAAAATTAAAAACTGAAAAGACCATCTCATACCCTGAGGCTCGTCGTCTGTATAATACCATGAATAATCCCTCGTCTCCTGCATCAACTTCATACGCCAGTGTGGCCAAACGCGTTCTCACGTCAGTTGAAACGCAGACAATCATCAACTGGCCTATTGACAAACAGGAACCTTCAAAATTACCAGTTACAATAACAGACAAAATCATTAAATTTTCACGAAAATCTTCATCTTCTCAAACTGCTACGTCTTCAGCACCCTCTCAAACTGCTACGTCTTCAGCACCCTCTCAATCTGCTACGTCTTCAGCACCATTTCAATCCTCAACCAAATCTTACCCCGTGTGGGACCCGGGGCACAGGAGAATAGGCCCACGGCTTCCTCAGCCTGCAGTAAGAGTCTGCTAACAGAGGCAACACTTGGCGTGTGTTGCGACCCGTGTCGATTGCAGGACGGGATTTCAGTAGGCCTGGTAAACGGTCCCGATAACCTACTGAACCCTTACTTTTTCTAGACGGGAAATCGAGTTAGCCCTGACTTCGATGAATCGGCATGTCACGTCTTGCCCTTTGTGAATCCTTCTCATTTTAGCTTTTCTATTACATTTATTTCTTTTCAAACTATTCCATGAAATGTATTAACCAGTTGATAGACAGCTTCCTTTAAGGATTCACAAAGAAGGCGGTGGCTGAATGGCAA
The DNA here is from genome assembly GCA_944474755.1 of Limnoperna fortunei. NCBI lineage: Eukaryota > Metazoa > Mollusca > Bivalvia > Mytilida > Modiolidae > Limnoperna > Limnoperna fortunei. Next base: position 64,682,224 of record OX104123.1, read on the forward strand.
AGCTTCCTCAGCTTTATAGAGGCGACATGTTTGCCGTGTGTTGCAACCCGTGTCGGTGGAGGAAGGGATCCTGGTGGTTGAGAGATCACTCTCTGCTGCATCCATTAGTGCGGGTCAGCGGGTTTCGATTTTCAATACACCACTTTGGCCCTGCCTTCAACTAGACGGGAGGCCGGATGGACCCGGTTCGGTCAATCGGCTGGTCACGCCGAGCCCTTAACAAGCTTGACTTCATCTTTCGTATTACTTGATTCTGTCTTGTAAATCTTACAAACAAAATTGTTCAGTAACAGGCTGTTAAGAAGGCGGTGGCTCATGGGTCAATCAAGTAGACCGAGTTTCGAACGGTTGTATCGCCAGGTAACCCCGGGCACGAGGCATGCGTTCATTAAGAAATTCGTCTGTTTGAGTATACCACCCTTGGAACACCTGATGCTTTCTGCTGGTGATCCGCAGACACCAAGCATCGCCCCTGTTGGCACTCCGTGGCGGGTGGGTGACAAGGGTGGTGAACCATATTCTTTCATCATGGCTTCAGAAATTCAAATAAAAAATGGTACAAAAAAAAGAAAAAATGACTTTCCTCTTGAAGAATTGGTTGTTGAAGAAAATTGGCCTAAATTTATTGTTTTATCTAGCAAAGACCCAACTAAACCTTTGGCAAAAGTATCTCCTTTCATTATTGAAAAAGCTATTAAAGGGTGTGCAGGAGACGTTAAAAACGTCTAAACTCGAGTCAAGGGATTATTCGTTACCGAGGCGAAGATCTCTCGGAATTATCGGAAGATGAAATCTGTTCAGAACTAGAGCCTCAGGGTGTTACAAAAGTTAAAAGATTTATTGCTAACAGACAGGGTGTTCAGGTAAAACTGAACACCTTTCTGTTAAATTTCAACACACCTACTGTCCCCGAATCCATCAAGATTGGTCTGTACAAAGCTAAAGTCAGCGCATACATCTCCAACCCTGTGCGCTGCTTTAAGTGTCAAAAGTTCGGCCACGGAAAAGGACAGTGCAGAGGTCACCAGATTTGTTTCAAGTGTGCAGAGGAAGGACATGAGGGCTTCACCTGCACTAAAACTCCAAAGTGTGCTAATTGTGGTGAAGCCCACATGTCCTCATCTAAGGACTGTCAGCATTTTAAAAAGGAAAAAGAAATTCAAAAAATTAAAACTGAAAAAAACATCTCTTACCCTGAGGCTCGTCGTCTGTATAATACAACGAATAATCCCTCGTCTCCTGCATCAACGTCATACGCCAGTGTTGCCAAACGCGTTCTCACTTCAGTTGAAACGCAGACAATCATCACCTGGCCTATTGACAAACAGGAACCTTCAAAATTAGCAGTTACAACAACAGACAAAATAATTACATCTTCACGAAAATCTTCATCTTCACAAACTCCTGCGTCTTCAGCACCCTCTCAAACTGCTACGTCTTCAGTACCCTCTCAATCCTCAACCAATTCTTCAAGTAGCCAAAAAAAAAAATTCAAAAAATGTCAACTCCAATTTAAATTCTTCTAACTCTAATAAAAACTCAAATCAGAAAGGAGATCGTACTCCAAAACTGCTGAGGGATCCGATAAAGGTCCACAACAGGTTTGGAAGTCTAGATCATCTAGACACTTCTATCTGGGGCGATCCCATGGATACACTACCCCCAGATACTGGATCTAAAAGTAGATCCCCCAGCAGAAACCGGCGGAATAGCCCCAAAAAAACTGTCAACTATTCCCCTATTCGCAGACCATAATGGGTACAATAATACAATGGAATTGTCGAGGTCTTAAGATTAATTTTCTTGAAATTACTTTATTAGTTCAAGCCTTTCTTCCTGTTGCATTTTGCCTTCAAGAATCCCACCTAAAACGAAGTGATAACATATCCTTAAAAAACTACTCTATATACAGCACATATGTAGACGAGAACGATAGAGCTGCTGGTGGCTCTACCATTCTTGTAAAAGACCAAGTTCTACATAGCCCTGTAGATCTCAACACTGATCTTCAGGCGGTTGCTGTTAGAATTTCTTTAGACAAAACAATTACTTTATGCTCTGTGTATATCCCTCCAAATTCTTCATTAAATTTAAATCAGTTGAAACATCTTACTGATCAGCTTCCAGCCCCTTACATATTACTTGGGGACTTCAACGGACATAACCCTTTATGGGGCAGTAACACAATAAGCGATAAAGGTAAAATTATTGAAAGCTTAATGAATCAGGAAGATCTGTGCATTTTTAATGATGGAACTAATACATATTTACATCCTGGGAATGGATCATACTCGGCTATTGATCTAACAATAGCAGATCCGTCTTTGTTGCCCGATTTCTCATGGAAAGTCCATGACGATCTCTGTGGCAGTGATCACTTTCCCATTATCTTGCAATCTTTACACTCGTCAAACACAGAACGAGTCGCTAGGTATAAATTTGGCAAGGCCAATTGGCCTCTATTCGAACAACTCTGTATAGAGCGACTTAACTCGGATGCTTTTGAAGCTATTTCTGATCCAATTTTAAAATTCAATGAAACACTTATTTCAATTGCTGATGAAACAATTCCTAAGACCTCGACAAATCCAAAACATCCTAGTAAACCATGGTTCGATGACAGCTGTGAGGAAGCTATTAAAGACCGGAAAAAAGCCGAACGACGCTTTAATAAACACCGAACTCAAAATAATCTTAACCATTTCCGAATTTTTCGAGCGAAAGCTCGCAGGGTAACGAAACAAAGACGACGCACTTCTTGGCGTAACTTTGTTTCTAAACTGAATAACCATACCCACATGAATAAAATTTGGAATATGATTCGTAAAATTAAAGGTAAAAACAGTAAAGCAAATGTCCATCATTTAAAGGATGGACAAGACTTGTTAACATCAGAGTCGGAAATATCTAACAAATTGGCCGAAACATTTGCAAAACACTCGTCCGCTGAAAATTATCATCCCGATTTACAGCATATCAAAACTCAAAAAGAAAAATCAAAACTTAATTTCCAGTCAAAAAATCTAGAAGATTACAATACACCGTTTTCTTTGGAAGAGCTAAAAACCTCTTTGAGCAAATCTCACGATACAGCATGTGGCCCAGATGACATCCATTATCAACTTCTCAAACATCTACCACAGCCTTCTCTCCAATGCCTTTTGAATCTTCTTAACACCATTTGGGAAACTGGTGACTTACCATCTATTTGGAAAATGGCCACTGTTGTGCCTGTTCCAAAACCAGGAAAAGATCACTCGGAAGCGTCAAACTATCGGCCTATAGCCCTCACAAGCTGTCTTTGTAAAACCATGGAAAGGATGATCAACGATCGCCTTGTCTGGTTTTTAGAAGCCAACAATCTACTTTCTCATATTCAATGTGGTTTCAGACAAGGGCGAAGTACCCTAGATCATCTTGTACGTTTCGAAACGTATATTCGAAACGCCTTTGCAAAAAATGAGCATGTTGTGTCTATCTTTTTCGATTTAGAAAAAGCGTATGACACAACATGGAAATATGGTATTTTAAAAGATCTTTTTGATATGGGGTTGAAAGGTAGACTTCCTACCTTTATTGCAAACTTTTTATCTGACAGAGAATTTAAAGTTAGGGTCAATTCTACGTTATCTGACCCTTTTCAACAGGAAATGGGTGTTCCTCAGGGAAGCATCCTTTCTGTCACTTTATTTAGTATCAAAATTAATAGCCTTGCTCAAGTTTTAAAAGATAATATTGATGGTTCTCTATATGTTGACGACTTCCTCATATGTTACCGAGGAAAACACATGAATAATATTGAACGTCAACTGCAGTTATGTTTAAATAGAATAGAGAAATGGGCAATGGAGAATGGTTTTAAATTCTCTACAGCAAAAACCGTCGGGATGCATTTTTGTAATAAGAGAAAGATGCATCCTGATCCCGAATTAAAATTACATAATAATCCTATAAAAATTGTAAAGGAAACTACTTTTCTCGGCCTCATATTTGATTCAAGGCTAACCTTTCTACCCCATATCAAAATGTTAAAAAATAAATGCATTAAAGCATTAGATATTTTAAAAGTCGTATCCAGTACCGACTGGGGTGCTGAGTGCGATGTTTTACTTAATCTATATAGATCGCTGGTTCGATCTAAATTGGATTACGGTTGCTTTATTTATGGTTCTGCTCGCAAGTCATATGTCAAAATCCTTGATACTATACACCATCAAGGATTGCGACTATGCCTTGGAGCCTTTCGAACCGCACCTATAGACAGTTTATATGTAGAAGCAGGCGAGCCTTCTTTGTATCAAAGAAGAATAAAGCTCGCTTTGCAATATGCAACCAAACTAAAGGCATATCCTGGCAACCCCGCCCACGACTGTGTTTTCAAACCTCTTTACGAAAATATTTTTGAAAAACATTCAAATAAAATTCAACCATTTGGTATCAGAATAAAACCTCGTTTGAACAACTCTGGCATAAATTTAGATGAAATTGCTGCTAGTGAAATTCCACATAACCCGCCATGGTTAACTCCAAAACCGGTCTTTATTTTTGATCTTAGAAACCATAAAAAGTCAGACACAAATCCTTTAATTATTCAACAACACTTTGCAGAAATAAAATCTCGCTATCCTGACCATTCTGCAATTTATACAGATGGATCGAAGGACGGCGATAAGGTTGCATCGGCCGCTGTCTTTGGAGAGCGTGTTGAAACTCGCCGTCTTCCTTCCGTTTCTTCTGTATTTAGTGCAGAAGCGCAAGCTATCCTTCTTGCACTAAAAATTATTGCTTCGTCAGATGAGAGTAAATTTGTTATCTGCTCCGATTCTTTGTCATGTCTTCAGGCAATTGAAAATTCTAAAATTAAAAATCCATTTATTTTAAAAATAATTCAAATTTATAAATCGCTGACAACTTTGGGTAAAGAGGTTGTGTTTTTCTGGATTCCAAGTCATGTTGGAATCTATGGAAACACAGTCGTTGACAGGGAAGCTAAGAATGCTTTAAATAATGATATCATTAATTGTAAAATGCCTTTTACTGATTTTAAATCCTTTATTTTAAAATATATTTTTAGTACATGGCAAAGTGGTTGGGATCTAGAAGTGCATAATAAACTTCATGAGATCCAACCACTTCTGCATGCAAATAATTTTAAATCATATGGAAGTCGTCGAGACCAAGTAGTTTTAACTAGGTGTCGTCTTGGTCATACCAGGACGACACACACTTATATTTTAAATGGTGAACCACGACCCGAGTGTGCGCCATGCGACAGTCCGTATACAATCAAGCATGTCTTGATGGACTGTGTTGACGTGGCCCACATTCGGGAACGTTTTTATTCTGTGAATTCTTACTTTAATTTGTTTACAAATGTCGCTGGCGACAAGATTCTACAGTTCTTAAAGGAAATTAATTTGTATAATAAAATATAATCTCATATCATAACTATGCTGTTATTTAATATTTTATTATTTTAATCACGTGATTTTATGTGTATATACCCTCATACTATTGTGTGAGATTACATTTTTACTATATTTCGACAGGGTTGTTTCTATGCCAACTTTCTAATTATTAAACATCATCAATTTATAAAATTGCTCACGTCCTGAATATAGCTGAAATATTGCTTGCTGGACGTTAAACATCAATCAATCAATCAATCAATCAATCAACCAAATCTTCAAGCAGCCCCCAAAAAAATTCAAAAAATACCAACTCCAATTTAAATTCTTCTAACTCAAATAAAAAATCAATCAAAAAGGAGATCGAACTCCAAAACTGCTGCGGGATCCCATCAAGGTCCACAACAGGTTTGGAAGTCTAGATAATCTAGACACTACTATCTGGGGCGATCCCATGGATACATTACCCCCAGAAACTGGATCTAAAAGTAGATCCCCCAGCAGAAACCGGCGGAATAGCCCCAAAAAAACTGTCAACTATTCCCCTATTCGCAGACCATAATGGGTACAATAATACAATGGAATTGTCGAGGTCTTAAGATTAATTTTCTTGAGATTACATTATTAGTTCAAGCCTTTCTTTCTGTTGCATTTTGCCTCCAAGAATCCCACCTAAAACGAAGTGATAACATATCTTTAAAAAATTACTCTATATACAGCACATATGTGGATGAGAATGATAGAGCTGCTGGCGGCTCTACCATTCTTGTAAAAGATCAAGTTCTACATAGCCCTGTAGACCTCAACACTGATCTTCAGGCGATTGCTGTTAGAATATCTTTAGACAAAACAATTACTTTATGCTCTCTGTATATCCCTCCGAATTCTTCATTAAAGGACAAGGTAGGATAAGGGTCATTTTTGGCCCCCTCTTAGAATTAATCCATTTTTGGAGTAACTTGAGCCTTGAGATAGGGCATTAAAAATACGGTCTTATATCGCTGATATTATGCGCATGCGCAGTGCACTGAGGGCACTTACGTGCACTGTTTTATGTCAATTTAGTACTGTTTTCTGACGGAGACTTCTGTTCTACTCATACGATATTCACCAAATTGTAACACAATGTGTCCTTATAGGAGTTTCAGACACCTTTGGGGTTTGGTAAAATACAGAAAAGTGTTTTTGGTTAAAAAAAAATTATTTGAAAAAATATCAGCAATTTTGAGAATTGCAAGGTTTCATTACCATTTCTTCTATCAGTCCGCATGTTACTCTTCACCAAAGTTTATTACAGCGTTTCTACAGACATATATTGATTGTTTTAAATAAAAGACAATTATTTTGCAGGAAAATAATATTTTTTTATTAACTGCATAATTCATAGCAATATACTAGTTCAACAAAATAACACATTTTCGTTCAACCATATTGATTAGAATTGACTGTTTGTGTAACAATAACAATAAAAATATAAATTATTACATGAATGGAATTTTGCGTGTTTTTGATTGGTCTAAAACAACTTTCGGGTCACGATAAATCGCAACAGTTCTAAAATTACATAAAATGTGTGTACGCTTCACGATTCCGCTGCATAGTAGTCAAGCGGAATCCGATATCGACCTGGTTTTTATGTTTTAGCCAATCAGAATAGCCGTCTTAATAAATTAATTCGTCCAATCAAATCGATCGTATTAATTGTATTGTTCACAATTCATTGACGTCTGATACCCATATATCGTGCGTGTCAACAACAAATGGGAGAAACGTCGGCTCTGCGATATATTGATTCATTTATACTCTTCTCGATATTTGAAACTAGAATTTCAGGATAATCAGCAAATTGATATCAAAATGCAGTATTAAATAAAAAATATTATGGGTTACTAGCATTACAACAATTACAAAATGTAAGCAGGTGTTACTGTAGAAAAGGCATCGTCTGTTTTCTGATCAAGGGAGATGGTTGTTTTATTCATGTAATAAAACAATTAATTCCTTTGATATAAGGTCGCCATCAGGATTTATCAGCCCTCAAAAATATATATTGCATTTTCTCTGGCTGATAAATACTGATAGCCACCTATATCAAAGTCATTAATTGTATATTATTGTATTCATGCAAAAAGAGTAACATAAATAGCATCTTGTTGGAAAAAAGAACATCAGTTCCAAATACAAGTGATTCCAGCTTTCCTCTTTAAATGATAAAAATACTGCTGTAAGATTAGCATGAATATTAAGGCATTACATTTATAATAATGTTTATTTTAATCAAATAATTTAAAAAAAAATAATATAAAACAAAACTTTGGTGTACACAAAATATAAAATATTCGGTCATAAAACCTATTTATATATATTATGAACATTTTTATAGTCTTTTTATTCAGCACAGAATACACGAAAAATTAATTAACTTTTTGCTAATGATGTTTCAATGTTTAGGGTTTTAAGATTTAAAATTTAACTAATTGCCATTTAAAACCATAGAAGAGGTACACAATGAGCAGCAAAAATGTTTACATTTAGCTTGACATTCCGGTAAATAGAAACGTTACATTTCATTAAAAACACAAAATAATTAAAAAGCTATCGCAGCTTCAAAACTACTTATTATACAGCAAATTGAGAATTTTCTTGTTTAGACTTTTATCCAGTCAAAATTCAAATAAGTTGTCCAAAGTTAACAGACATTCTATGATAAAGCTGAAAATATTACAAACGAGAACATAACGTATAATATTAGTGTTGATACAGCAAATGCGGTTTCAGAGATACACACAATGTTTAATACTGTTGTCAACATAACTATTCCTCCTCATTAATCACAGAAGAAGCATCACTTTCTGCGTCCGTGTCCGTGTCCGGAGCGTCTCGTGAGTCTACTAGAGACGACATCATTTTACATTTGTACGATTTGTCAGTGTGTTCATTCCACCTACTATACGATAAATACCAAATCACACTTGCCACATGAGCACAACAACCAACTATTCTAGTGCCCAGTTTACAAGTACAGTACCAGCCTGTTACGTTGTCATCTGTATATTCGACCCAAACGTTATAGGTTTTGGATGATGAATGACGTGACGATAGTTTGACGCGTAACAAATCTAACCTGTCTTTGCAAACAAACAAAGCATACTCGCCCTCTGTGGACAAGTGTTCTTCGGTGTACATCGATGCCTGTTTTAATTGATAAACACCTAATGTTAAATCTCTTAGTGACTGCAAGGTCATTCTTGGAAAATCGTCTACTGAATTTGAACCGTTTACCTCCTTATATATCACCTTCCGTTTTATCAGGTTATTTTCATCCACATACTGTTGGACATGATTCTTCTCCTTGCTTTTCTCTAGCATTACAAGTCCCAGTTCATCATATGCAAAATCACTTATAAGTGGAACTCTAAAACAGTTAATAAGAGAGCATACAATGCGAACAAAGTCACCAATGTAGGGCACATAATGATTAGAAACTACTCTGTCAAGAAATTTCCATTGTTTTAAACGTCCATTTGCACTTTCAACAACCCAGCGTACCTTGGTTACTAACCGTGACGAGTTAGCCTCCTCTGTACTGTGTTGTTTCTGACCTTTTTCTAAAAAGCATGGCATTTCACACTGAAATCCAAGATTCCGTAAAAATTCCAAAACGTCCCGAAAACCCCTGTCCACAATCAATACATCTTTTGTTTGCAACCAGTCTTTAATTTCATCAGCGTTTGTTTTAATTGCATGCTTGGTAATAGAAGCATCGTTATTTGCACTGTCCGAATAATAAGGTCCTAGAACACTTAAAATATAGCCATCTGATCCTACCACCATCATTGGTTTTACGAGGCATCTTGATTTATGCATGTTGTAAGTCATCTTTTGGAACCTATGATGGGAACTTTTTTGTATGTAAACGTAAGTGCCATCTAAGACAAGGACAGCAACATTTTCCTCATTGCCACCAAATAATTGCTTTGCGATTGGTGTAGTATGATTGGCCACAAACGCAGCATGACTAATGTGCCGGAACCCAAGATATGAAGAAACAAACTGGTCCATCATGGCAATCCTTGCAGTATGTATCGATCTCTGTATTTGGTGTTTTGTTAGAGAAAACAATGTTCCTAATATACTGTTAGAAAGCCCTGTTCTTAATTTTACCAATAGGATAGCCAAACATGTTCTCGGTGATCTTACTTCAGATGCCCTGATTTTCGTAATTACTGAACAAACTGAATCAAACTGTTCCATAGTTAAACCTGTCAAGTTGACATAATCGTCATCGGAAAGAGAAATATGTGTATCGAAATTAAGTTTTCCTGCAGATTTAATCATGTTGCGCGTGCGCTCTAAGAGGTCGGTCAAGTCTTTTCTGTTAAACTGAGTTGTAGATGAAATTGCTTTAAGTTCGTTTAATGCATGCTGCTTGAAGTATTTGCCAATTAAATGATCTTTGCAACTTCGACTATTTGATGCTATCAGAACATTTTGATCAATGAATGCTTGAGTTTTTGCTTCTTCCGGGATGACGATTAAACGAGTGCGCTTTGTGTTTTCCTTTTTGCATACGATGCATCTTCGATGAGATTTTGCTGCGGAAGAAATCGGTAACTCTATTGATTTCGGGCTCTTCATAAATGAGTCATTTTGACCAACAGTTACCTCTATGTCAGCCTCATCATCTGTCGCATTATCAATTCTTACTGTTGGGGATCTAGCGTTATCTTTTTTTTCTTTGTGGAACTGTAGTGCACATTTGGTACAAATGGTTTCTTGTTTATCTACATTCCTTTTTATGATACTCGAAACGTAAGACCTCAATTCTTGGTTTGTTAGTTTCCTCCTCCTGGCCAAATTAAGGTGGGTTTTCTGACATAAAATACAGCTGTATGACCGCGGCATGGTTTCATTTAACCTGAAAGTAAAAATCATTTTGTTTTTAAGAAATAAAGCCAGAAAAGAAGAAAATGCATTTTGTAAAAATACTGATATATACAAATATCGATTTGATGTAGTTTTGTGTGTTTGTGTAGTCGTGTGTTTTTAGTAATTCGATTAATCAACTTAGCATTCAAATGTACAATATGCAGGTTTATGCGTATGTACATTAAAAATGTATACTTTTTGTTTAATAATTTAAATTCTGTGTCAAACGAAAAATAAAAAGCGTGGTCGAGGTATCTAACCCCCATTATCACTTTTATTCCATCGCTTCATCTTAACACGCGGCATGCATGGGTAATTCATTAGCGACTCATTTTTTTCGTCAATAAAAGATGAAGGTGGGTTGCCTAAAATTCAGTCTAATTAAAATTAAATATTTCACTTGCTCCTCCCTTTTTGATATGGTCGCTGCGTTACATAACAAAAAGGGGGCCGCAAGTGAAAGATTTAATTTTTAATTTGATTGCCTATAATTCAACAATATACTTCGATTTGTGAAAACTTTGAACACGTCGATTTATTAATGTGCCATATGCATGTATTTAAAATGATTCAGCATTTTAAAATGATTCAGCATATGAATAAGTGTTTCCCAATAAACTTTTAAATTATTTCACAATAAATAGGGTAGTAGATGGAACATATCGGGTGAGTTATGTTTAATAGTTATATTTTCTTTTATTTATAAAATACAAAACAAAAACAATTAACAGAATTTATATTGTTTTTGTAGATTCGAACCGTTGTAAATGTCTTCAGATGCCCTGTATCATACCACGCGGCTACATTACGGTTTTAAGGAAATGTGATGAAATAAGTAATTAAACTTTATTTGATCCAAAATTGTAATGAAAAGAATTACTTATTTTAATTGTTTACATCTTCTGGGTAATGTCTGTTGTATTTCGATGGCGTAGACATTTACTACCTATATATGCTTACCAACAGTTTTTCATAGTGTAATGTTCGGCAAAATATTTTTTATTCATAATTATTTTAATAATTATATTCTCTATACATTGGTGCAATGAAAAATGTAAACAAAAACAAAAACAAAAAAAATAAAGTTATTTTGCAGATTCGAACCATTGTGCATATATCTCGTGCCTATAAGCACTCCATCTTGCCACTCGGCTACAGTAGCGTGGCTGCGTTGTTTGTTAAATAAGTCATATATAAAGCTACTGCACTGTCGCCCAAAAGTCAAAATTTTTATGAAAATACGGGTTTGTGTTAACTATGGATTTTATTATTTATGTTATTTATATATTTTTGACCTGTTGTATGCTTTGCAGTATTATTCGTAATATTTCAAAAATATGTTCTTTACTGTTTATTGAGCGTTACACATATATTATATGTCGACTCGCAGACGACACCATATATTGTTAAATGTACATCTTGAAAAATGCATTTTTATTTTTAATCAGTAAGTAATAAAAATCTGTTTGGCGAAAAATAACGATATATTCTTTAGAATGCATATATGCAATCGTTTTTGCGTCACTAAACATAATTTGGGGGATACGTTTTTTACAATACTTCCAGTAAGATGCATTTCTACGATCTGGATATTATATATTCGTTTATTTAATAGCTTAATTGCTTAACATACCTTTTTCTGCTGACAATATGTTCGACTGTAAAGAAACAATATCAGTTGCCCATGTACAGTAGAGTAGATGCTTTCCTTCTAGTAGCCGATGTCAGTTGTCGAGTTGATCGAGCGCAATACGACACAAGTCAGAAAAATAAATCCCCGATTGAAATTTTCGTACGAGATATCAAAATGTGTATAAAAAAATTCTATCAAACTATAATTCTAAGGGATTCATTAACTTTTTGAGAAAAAAATTATTCTAAGATCAAAAACCAGTGCGTAAAGATCGAAGAAAAAAATACTGAGTACGGAAACTATAACGCGTTTTATCCGGGTTAAAACAAGATATTACTTATTTGAGCTTTCGAATGTTCTGAAATGATGTTTGTTTTGTAGAAATTAAGTACCTGCGCCAAAGAGTATCAAAAAGAGCAATAAATTTTCTAAAAGCAGTCAATCTGTCTTCAAACTGGTTAATTTTTCATGTTAGTACTCGTTGGCGCAGGGGTTAATTTTTTTAGTTTAGACTCGTGGCTGAATAGTATTTTCCCTTATTTCAGTTAACACTTGCTCCATTTGAGGGCGAAATGTACTCCGTGGCAGCTTAATATATGGTTTTGATACTTTTTTTTATTTAACGTCACATGTATTAGAACAAATTCAAGTGTTAACGATAATGTTTTATTAGTTTTATTTTTCTTCCAATTGGGGGGCCAAAAATGGCTCTTAACGTACCTCGTCCTTTAAATCAGTTGAAACATCTTACTGATCAGCTTCCGGCCCCTTAAATATTACTTGGGGACTTCAACGGACACAACCCTTTATGGGGCAGCAACACAATAAACGATAAAGGTAAAATTATCGAAGGCTTAATGAATCAGGAGGATCTGTGTATTTTTAATGATGGAACCAATACTTATTTACATCCTGGGAATGGATCATATTCGGCTATTGATCTTACAACAGCAGATCCTTCTCTGTTGCCCGATTTCTCATGGAAAGTCCATGACGATCTCTGTGGCAGTGATCACTTTCCTATTATCTTGGAATCTTTACACTCTTCAAACACCGAAAGAATCGCTC